>OZ010686.1:7435372-7800808 GCA_963932265.1 Thymelicus lineola
ATGAAGAATTTGATGTCAAAAATTAGTATCATAAGAAAGATATTAATGCTGGCAAATGAACTCATAAAATAGATCAATCCTTCATCTTGGATCTTCATTTACCGGAATTTTGAAAATATTAATTTGTTTCTGCGTAACTGTCAATCTAGCATAACTATTTTTCAGCAAAAGGACGACAGAGTCAATTTCATACACTGATTTTCTTTATTAAGTTTTATTAAATTGAGTAAAAAAAATGTCTAGAGAACACTCATATATTATATTTTGCATTTATTACAAGGGATATACGATTACTATAATATTCGTTTCAAAATTAATTCAATAACATTACCAATTTTCATGGTTTATGCCATGACTTTACCATCGATTTTTGTATTTAATAAAGCGTATTTCCCATCAAAAATTTATGTAGTAATAAAATATGGTCTTTGTCGAATATGACACGTAATTTTTTTTTTATCTTACTGCAAAAAATAATTTATTAAAACGAATTTACTTTACCATATAAAGATACGCACTGGCGCGAAATCAAATCAGTCGTGCGGCAGCACTCTTGGACGTCGGACCTATGTCAATTTTTGCTTTAGCCATCTAAGGAATAGATTTCGTAAAAGTAACGTAATTATATTGCCATTGAACAGTCTTGATCACGTGAGAATTTTTAGTTACAGTCAATTGTATTATTTTTAGTTTTCTATAATTTTCAGGGTTTTGTAGTCAAATCGGAATCATGTCTAGTCCGTTCGTTATTTCAACCGGCCGGCTAGCCCGTCCGGCCGTCCGTCCTTCCGTCCGTCCGTCTGTCCGTTCCGTATGATTTTTTCTTCGTCTACCCCTTAATGTGGGGTATCGTTGAAAAGGTCTTTCAAAAATATTATAGGTTTCAAAAGACCATTTTTCAATTCAGGGGTCCGTTTGCGTAATATTCTGCTTTAAACATCTTTGGTTTGAAGAAAACAATAGAAATTAAGTAACTATTTCTTTCCAATTTATGTAGTGTAAGTAGTAACGGAGAAAATCACGAACATACATATGTACAAAATATAACTATATCTATACTAATCTATACTATTACTATTGTAATATTATAAAGCTGAAAAGTTTGTTTGTTTGTTTGGTTGAACGCGCTAATCTCAGGAACTACTGGTTTGAATTGAAAAATTCTTTTTGTATTGGATAGTTCATTTATCGAAGAAGGCTTTAGGCTATCGGATTTTTGGAAATTCAACCCCTATTGGGTTGGAAGTCACTGCTGTAATTTGAAATAAAACATTGTCCGTTTTTAGACATTAGTTACTGTTTACAGTATTTAGGTTTTTTGTTATATGTGTAAATTACATATTTACATAGAAAAAAAATAATAAATAATTATAACTTGTATACACATACCCTTTATTTATACAACTTTTAGATCAATCTGTACTTTATAGAGTTCCGTACCCAAACGGTGTCAACGGGACCCTATTGCTAAGCCAAAATGTTGGAATGAAAGAAGCTCCGACATTAGTCAGCTATAGTCACTTATTATTAGTCAAAGATAATACATTCGTTGTTTGGAAACTCTCGTGCACCCAAGTTCCGTCAACTCCCCAAAACTCACGTATCTCAAATACACAACACAAATACAAATCACCCTCTCATTTTTTCCCTTCACAACCCCTCGCCTCTCCCTATACCCCCCCCCCCTCAGTTCTTCACCCAAAAGTGGAATTTTGCGTCGTGATAATCTGGGAGGCATCCGGGCAAATACCGCACTCATCAGGTAGGCGCAGATCGGCAGATCAGGATATCGGGATATAGATTTTTGGAAAACCGGAAATCCCGGATATCTCGGAGACGGTGCGTCCTAGACAAGTTTAGAGGGAAATTTCAACCCCCTTTAGTAAAGCCCCAAACCTTATTGCTAAATCTTACTGAACCCACTTTTACCCCCCCCCCCCCTCCCCAAATTTTCCTAAAATACCATATATCTCCTAAACGGTACGTCCTAGACGATTTCCGACTGAATTTCCATCCGCCCTGTGGAACTCATACTTGCAACATTACCCAATCTTATTGGGCCCAACCTTAACCCCCCCCCCCCTCCCAAATTTTCCGAAAACTCCTTATATCTCCTAAACGGTGCGTCCTAGACGATTTCCGAAAGGATCGAGTAAAAGTTGTAGCCCATAAAAAGATTGACATTTTATGTGCCATACATTTTTCTTGTAGAGCAAGTGGTTTGGGAGGAAAGTGCGAATTTCGTTTCTCATAATTTATTATACTAGACTATTGTCAATATTTTGTTTTGTAAACCAACAGAAAACAATAAAGAATTCGTTTTTAACATTCAAAGAATAGTGTTCTGAATATCTTCTTTTTAAAGCTGTAATCATTTTTGTGTATTTTTTTTTTTTTTTTTTTATGCTTAGAGCAGGCAAACGAGCAGACGGGTCACCTGATGGTAAGTGATCACCGCCGCCCATGAACATTAGCAACACCAGGGGCGTCACCAACGCGTTGCCGGCCACGAAAATGACGATAGACCCGCTTCTTGAAGGACCCCATGTCATAGCTTAGAGGGAACACCGATGCAGGTAGTTTGTTCCACAGTTTACACGTGCGAGGCAGAAAATGACGTGAGAACCGAACTGTGGACGAATGCCATGTATCCAGGTAGTGTTGGTGGAACCTGGTCCGTGATGGGCGGTGACGAAAATTAACTGCAGGTATTAAGCCAAACAGTTCTTCAGAACATTCCCCATTATACAGACGGTAGAATACGCAGAGAGAGTATGGATTGTATTTACCTTTATTTTTACGTTATCTTTTGTATCACGGTAATGATTAGGGTATCGAAAACCGATCCTGTTTTAAATTACCGGGATTTTCGGTACTCGCCTATGCTGGAACCGGGATTCCCGGGATTTTCAGTTCTTTCGGGATTATTTTACCACGGCTTTCCCCGCGTGAAAATAGTTACTATCGCGTTTCCTATTTTATCTCTCAGGAGCATTAAATAGGGAAAAACTGTTTTCTACCCAAATCCGTATAGTCGTTTGCCGTGATTGAGTAACCATCATACTATTATACCTTACATGCAAACATAAGTTTCGTATTAATTGTATGAAAGCAACACAATTGTATTGCACAATTCAGCACTGCTTGGACGAGAAAAAAGAGTTAAATCATCTTCATTTATATTAGAAAAATATCGATCTGGGTTGTGTAAATAATATTATATTAGTATAGCTGCTTCATGTAGCCGACGTTCTGAATATCTTCTTTTTAAAGCTGTAATCATTTTTGTGTATGGATTGTATTTACCTTTATTTTTACGTTATCTTTTGTATCACGACGCGACATATTTTTATTTCCCAAAAGTTCAGAAAATCCCGGTTCTTTTATTTTGTTTCCCGGTTCTTTTATTTTGTTTCCTGGTTCTTTTGAAAAGTACCGTATTACTTTGTAAATCCCGGGATTTTCGGTTCCGGGATTTCCCGGTTCTATACCCTCCGATTGATTTGAATTTAGGTATACCTATGTATTTCGACGCGCTGCGAATATCGCAGGCAAAATGGACGCATATTGCATTTTATAGATCACCTTGAAAAAACGTGATTTTTAATTTTTGACGTTGATTTGCCAAAATATTGATTTTTGCAATATGCATCTATTGGACATCTTTATTGTGATGTACCTAAGTAGGTACCTAAAATGTATTATGTAAATAAGTTACCGATAATGGTACTACTACATTGTACTCTTAATTGTTATATAAACTTATATTGTCACAAACCAGATACATGTATGTGGTCACAAAGTGTATAATTAAAATTATATGTTCATAATTTTAAAATTTTTACGTTTGAAAGTATCAAGAAGATTACTCGCACAGAACTGAGGTCAAGCGCGACGCGAGCTGCGCGAGGCAATATCACGCCGCGGAGCCGCTTCAAATACCTATAGTTTATCAACCGAGTTTTGCGAAATGGCTCTTAAGTGTGTTTCAATCTGCAGTTTGTATAATGTTGGTAGAATTGAAATAAGTGTTTTTAAAATTCAAAATCCATAATCACCAATTACAAGGAAATAATAATAGCGTTCTTATCAAATACATCAAAGGTAATAATCATAATTATGAATCTATTACGAGATAATATAAAACATTACATGAAATATAACATTTTTACCAAAATAAACGCCTATTTCAATGCTACCAAAATAACAGCGAACAGATTTAGTTGAAATGCACTATAGTGACAAAATTCCATGACTGAATGAATGAAAAGTTACATGACTCAATGAACTCGAAACTACTAATACATAGTTGGGGATAATTCGTGTACTATTATTACTGCCAAAAACAGATTGGACGCACAGATCAATAAATAAGGTAGATAACTCACCGCCTTGTATTTGAGTGAGGAAGAAAAATACCATGCTGGATTACGCAATTCCTGTATTTACAAGCTACCACGCCCATTGGATCATCCATACGTCAAAAACCATGCTGATTTCAGTCAGTCCTGAAGTTACTGAACTGTAGTGTCCGACCGAAGCTTCGGCTTCGGCTTCGGCCACCTTCGGCCAAAAAAGCACCTTCGGCCAAATCTTCGGCTTCGGCCAAAAATTTGCCGAAGGTTTGGCCGAAGCCGAAGGTTTGCTAGTTTTCAAATATTGAAATTTACTGAACGATGCTAGAGCGAGACGGAGAGTGTGCAGAGCAGCAGAGTTTCGCCGCGCCGCCGCACCGGCCCAACAAACGAATCGCAGTTAGTAAACTAAACGAGTCAAAACAAATTTGAGAGCGCGTCTTAAAATCTAATAAGTGTTTTGTTTTTAAATATTTCATATTTGTTATTACAAATTATTTTATTACTTACGTATTTAATTTTCTCAAAAATTCCAAAAAATTATATGTAAAACATAGATATTGAAAAACTTTGCTCAATTATTTTATAGAAATATTTTGTGTTCGTCTGATAATTAAAAAAATGTGACTGATTATTTGATTATTTTTGTTAAAATTACTTTAAGTAAATAAATATTTCATTAACATTGTATATTTGAAACTTTTATTTTTGACAATATTTTATTACCTACTTGTATATGTTGGTCACTCGGCTCGTTATTGGGCTAAATCTCTAAAGCTCTCACAATATGTATCTAGTATATTCTGAGATCTGCATATAAACAAAATTGTGATTTTTCAAATCGTCAAACAAGAAGGATGCATCAATTGGCTACCTCTTCGTACCGTCTTTCTAAAGTGCAACGTTCTTTTATGGGACTAGGTATAAAATTTTATAATAAAGTCCCAAAACAAATACATGACTTACCGGTGCAATCTTTTAAGAAACGTGTAAAGGCTCAGCTCTTAGGCAAGGGCTACTATAGCATAAATGAATATTTAAATGACAAGGATGCTTGGAAATGACTAGCTAGGCAACCAGTTCTGCACAGGTTAAAGAATACCTATTTTTGTAATAGATATAAGTTTTATTTTTAAAAGATGTGCTGAGGAGTTTCTTTACGGCTTTTCTTCTCCTCCATGACAAAGCACCTTTCCGAAAAGCTGGTAGATTAAAAAAATGACGTGCATAAGAGTATCAGTGATACCTACATGAATAAAGATTATTTCATTTCATTTCATTTCATCAAAGTAACTATCGTATTTCTCAAGGTCAATGACACCTTCGGCTTCGGCTTCGGCCGAAGGTTTTGGTGAATACCGATTAATCGGCTTCGGCTTCGGCTTCGGCCAGAATTGCACCTTCGGTCGGACACTACTGAACTGTGATTCATTGGACGTAAAAAAATGTGGCGGGTCCACCCGGCATTAAGATGCGTGGCGACACTACGTCGCCGCGTCGCCACGTGCTCCTAGTTATCCGATCGGATCGACAATATCCCTATTCCTTTCTCTAACCGCGCTGAGCTCGTATAATATAGCGAATAATTAAAGACTTAAACAGACTAGACTTCCGAACACAACACAATATCATTGAATGTGATGTGGTCTTTCAAACAAAAAAATATGGTTTTTAATATTATGAAATTATGCTCGTTCCCACATCCTAATGTACAAAATATCATGAGTGATAAATTAAAAACAAGAGAAGATTTTAATTAGTTATTTATTATAATATAATTCAAAGCAATAATTAAAACTATTGAACCATGACGTATAGTTACTAGGTACGCAGTACGGATGTTGAATTGAGCGCTGAGCTGAGACCTATCTGCGCACGCGCAGAAAATATTTTTCGGACCAATTTGGCGGTATGAGGTGTGGGCGTTGGAGGGAGCGGCCTGTAACCGCCTGTATCATGTCGTGCAATGTAGTTGGCCAGTTCATTGAGTTGGCCCGTCAAGTGCGTTAAACCAGAGCAGCGCTTGTCGTAATTCGTTCTCTCAGTGTGCGGTCACGTCTTGCGACGACTGAATGAACATTTAATTTCACCTAACTCTCAAGTTTACGATGCGCGAAGTTTTTCGCCGAGCGCTCAACATCCGTGCCGCCAACTACACACAAGCCGCATCTAGTCTTAAACCACAAAGCAATAAAATAACGAGTGAAATCTTATCTAAGCTGTGTTAAATATTCAATTGTTTCCATCTGGGTAGCTTCCAGAATCTGTAAAGTATCGTACTCGCTATCTAGCTGCTCCAGGATCATTGTCTTCTCACTAATTTCTGCCTGAAATAAAAAGGAAGAATATATTTATTTAGTACCTAGTACCTACTTACCTAACCTGCGCTTCCTTATCGCACATCTGATGGATGAATGAAGCAGAACTATGTACCTACCTGTACCTATGTCATATCACTAACGATACTTAAACCGAGACCTCCAGGAAGATGGCACCGCACTTTTAAGTTACATTTTGAAGCTTGTTCTAGGTTTATTCTACACGTTCTACATTTGGCTGCTGACAGAAGAAATGCTGCAGCTGTGGTGGCTACCCATTCTCAACCGCAAAAAACTGTGTAAGAGTGGTTGAGCTCATGGATGTATTACTCTATCATTCATGGTTGAGCCCAAGACAAAGGGAACTAAGGGGCAAAAAGCGAAAAAGGAAATAAGTCCTTATCAAAGTCCGCAGTCAGTAACAAAAAAGTGTCAACTTCGCGGCCTCAGCAGACGCCTGAAGTTATGGAAACGGCCTGGACAACGGTAGTTAAGCGAGTTGGTAAAACAAAAACTGGGGCCTCTCCTCAAATGGCAGGAAATTCCGTCAGTACAGCCAATGAGGACATCTGTCAAGCCTCAGCTCAAAGCAACACGGGTGAAACTACGCCCTCCTAAATTCGCGGCAGTGGTGATATCGCTCCAACCAACATCCGAGGAGCAGGGGGTAAGTTACGCCAAACTTCAAACGTAGGAGGTAGGTAGAAAAAACAGCTCGGCGGCGGCGAGGCTCAGCGCTGCGAAGTGCCGTGACGCCTAGCACCGCGTCGGATGTGCGATGCATCATGCATCACAGTTGTACTGTGATCTACATAAACGCATACAAAATTCGACAGACGTGGTCGCCTCGCCGCGCGGTGTTTGGTGTGTGTTGCGGTGGTACTCTCTGAAACCGTAATTCCGTTTATCGACCCTAAGAAAGATACTCGGAAATACGTTTTCGTTTATCCACCCTGACGGGGTGAACATTAGGAATTCACTTTCGAATTGTTCTTCCATTTATCCATCTCAGAAAATAAGAATATCTTGTGCTAATACTGTGGTAGCGAGGGAAACTCTTCCATGACAAATAATTATGCTCAAATAAAATATGAAACTTACTTGTAGTTTAGCTTGTTCGCTTTCTCTTTCTTTTTTGATGGATTTTAGCAGATTCATAGAACCCATGGCAGCCATTTTTTGCTTTTCTACATTATCTCCCAACTCTCGTAGCATCTCTAGCAAAGAATTAATGGTTTTTCCGAAATCTTGTATTTCTGAAAGGCAGAAACGGCAGATGGGTACATAGGATTATAATTCTTTGTCAGGGTCAAATAAGCCTAGTGGTAGGTATACTTCATAGACGCAAATGATTTAGCGCCAGCAGATCAAGCGGACACCATGACAAGTGTAGTATAGGTAGAGCAATAAAACAAAAGTTTGCGCTTAACACCTCCGCAACATTTTAAAGGCTCTAAGAGAGAGCTTCATATTAGGTACATTTTTAAATTAGCCCATTCATCTAGCTAGACTCTAGAACATAAAGGCACACATACAGACAAACTCACTTACACACAGTGATGCCAATTTAGCCCTTTCGGGGCTAGATCTAGCCCTTTTTACGGTTGTTCAGCCCTTCAAATAATTATTTAGCACCTTTATTTCTAGCCCCAAAACCATTTTCCACCATCTTGAAAAAAAACCGGATAAATTCAAGTTTTCCACGAACTTTTTGATGCAATCGATCGAAAAAACCAATTTAGGTAGTGAAATATATCGAAAAAATTACAATTATCATACTTGTAGAGAGCCTTAAGACTTTTTTTTTCTCGCTCACCTCTATTAATTAAGCAATAGCCCCTATTTTCAATGTCCGTTTAGTCCAAAAACCTGATACCGAGTTGGCAACACTGCTGACACACACACAACTCAGACTCGTCAAACGTTATACCTACAAACAACATGCCTCTTCACAGAGTACTTTGTTATCCCTCTTTTTGCATGGGGGTTTAAAAATATTAATTGCCCAAATATAACCGTCGATCGAAGCCTGAAAATGTGATAATAAAGCAGCACTGAGTATCATCACCCAGTAAAAGGTTGCCATAACGGCGGCGTAAAGTAAGCTAAAATTTGTATGGGACCGAAGTAGAGTTATCTAGGGGCAGTGAAAAGAAAAGCTTCGGCCCCATACAAATTTTAGTTTACGGGCGTTTACTTTACGCTGCCATTATGTCAAGTAAAACTCGTACTAAACTAAGCACACTGCACGCACTCTGCACATAGCAATACAAGGAACGGTACACACACGCCACAACGTACTGAAGAAGTTGACTTGACCGCGACATCTTAGGAGCTAATATTAATATATATTATAGTTTGCACCAAAGATATCATATATTAAGAAGAGGCAGATACGTTATAACCTCGCGCGTTGTGTGACTCAAAAAGTTCCCAATTGGCAACTCTTGTGATTAGTCTGCGTCGAGCGCAATCACGAGCGTGGCGCATCGTAGGTTCATACGTCCTTACGAAAATAAATCAAAATGCCATCGTGTGTGTTTCGAAAGTGCACCAATTATGACTCCAAGGTCAACAAAACACAAGGAATCTCATACCACATTTGAGTACGCTAAGATACTTAGATTATTTAGTCTATTTCAATTATTTTTCTAAACAATCTAATAACTCATGCAAAGACGCCATATTCAGATGAAGAAAGAGATAGCGATCTAGTTTTGACGCGAGAGCGATAAAGACCGTAGCCTATATAGATTGACGCGAGCGACAAACACTAGCTGTCTTTTTCACTCTTATGGTTTTAGTAATGCCATCCTTTTTACATAATTTGCCAATGTACTAGTGATTGGTGTAGGCAAACAAAAGATAAACGTGTGTGTGTTATAGCTCGGTCGGAACAGATTTTTCGGTCGATTTGTAAGGGCATAAGTTATGCCGCATAACGTATCTGTATTTATAACATCTTTGGTTTGCACTGTTTTTCTGTAGGTAAGTGTAATACTAATAACCCTAATAACCTAATGGAAGCAGAAAACGGGGACGTCCAACAAGAAGATGGGAAGATGACTTCCGCCTTGCCTTGGGACCGCACTGGACCAGAGTGGCAAATGACCGAGTGCAATGGAAGCAGTTGGAGGAGGCCTATGTCAAAAGACACACCGAACTGAGGGACATTTTATAATAACATAAATTCAACTACAATTTAGACACTTTACCAGTCGGAATAAGAAGGCTATATTATTATTATTAATCAAAATGAAACCCTTATAGTTTGTCTTCACTACATTAACTGAGGCTTGGAGATAGTGCTACAGTCCAGTATATAAAATGAAGTGGTGAACACACTGAATTCTTACCTACATACTAACTTTCATTTTTATCGTACCTACCACTAGGTAATAAATCAAATACGTACTTGTTTCATAATCCTTACAGGTATCTTTTAAATCTTCTGTGTCTTTTAATATAGACGGGTCTAAAACTCTTATTTTATTAATATCATCGTAATACAAATGAGCCTTTAGCAGTTCCTCAGCCATTTATTACAAACAGTTAAATCTCGGTTTAGGAAAACGACTATAGACGTGAATATTCCTTTATTTTTTCCTTTATTTCTCGAATGATTTATTTCCAGCAGAAATCAATAACATTATTTGATTTGTATACAAATTACAATGGTTGCCTAGCAACACCACAATATATCTTTGTCCACGGAGTATTTAATTCTCATCGGAGTGACTATATAGACCAGTGCCGATAATTTTTGAAAACAAAAAAAATAATAGTAGGATGAAACCCATTGCAAAAGGAAGAGAATATAAGAAAAATGAAAGGAAAAATAATTTACGGGCGATCTGAGGTCGGGAAGTGAGGGGGAGGGGGGGTTTAAGGGTAAAAAACGGTTTATCTCAATTTCCAGCAAAACTACAAGTCCTATGAAAAAAAGTTAAATAGCAAAGTTGTAGGTAATAAAAATAATAATAATACGTAAAACGGATGAATACGAAGTGCCTGTCCGCTAAACGGACTAATAAAGTCGTCCGACTATCCGAAACAAAGTAGGTAAGGTACTTTTTAAAGTGAAACTTTTATTACATCGTCTCAAACTTTTTGGTCTGTGTGTCGCATGTCGCGTGACGGTCGGCCGCGGAGTGGGGGTAAAGTGAAAGGCGCTCGACAGAGCAGCTGAGGCCAATATGGCGCCTTTAATACCCTAAATCTTTTAATACCCTAAATCGAATATTTATCCAAAAATTTTTAGTTAAATGTCTACAATACGAAAAAAAGTTTCACTTATACCTACCGTGTTTTCATAAAACCACACAATTGCTTTTTTTTATTTATTTATCATTTAACAAAAGTTTAACCTTAAACAAAGTTTTACTTGGTTTTACTATCGGACAAATAAAATACCTACACATACAATATAGTCAAACAAAGACATAGATAGACAAATAAAGATAAACCATAACTTGTATTACGTTAGTATATACTTTAATCTATGACTTGTATGAAAGGTATTCGTCCGTTTACCGGACAGTCGTCCGGAATAGCCGATATTTATAGTCTTTAACATGGTATACTCTTTAGATTTCTTTACTTATCTGTGTACGGTGTACCGTTATTTCTTGTTTTATCTGTTTGTTTCTTGTTTATCATTATTTTGTATCAAACAAAAGAAAATTCATCAGTCTGTCAAATCTGAAATCACTCATAAATCTCAAAATAAATAATAAATATCAAAATATGAAATCAAATCAAGTTAGAGGTTGTATATATACATGGTTATTTGTTTGATTTATAGTAATTTAATTGTTCTCGATTTTTTTTTATATGTATGTGATCGTTTAGTAAAATAATTGTATCATTATAGCAACTAGGGGTTCTTAGTGATTTGTGCTTCTTTATTACCTTCTTTATTTTTAATTGCCTTGTATTCAGTTCACGTATATATAAATGCATGTTGCTTAACAATTTGTGACGTTTAAAATAATTACTTTCCTTCCTAGAAACGATAAGAAATGAAGCACTAGCATTTAACATTACTAAGAAATTTTTGTAATTTTATTTTACTTGCCAGATTCATAAGGGAATAAAGTCCGTAAATATGGAGGGTCTCAGCCAAAATGAAAAGATAATTTGGAACTCATGGCAGCAGAAATCAGCAAGAGATGTGGTTCGAGAAGCAGCTGCAAAAGGCACTCATATTAAATTAGCTATTAAATATCTCATGAACAAAAACACATGGAACGAAGAGACAGCTACAGATTGGTTTTTAGCAGAGGTTTGTAGGGTTTAAACTAAATGAGATACCAAATTTAGAAAACAACCAATTAATAGTTAATAAAGTTAATGTTTTTTGCAGGTCAAAGCATGGACAGTTCAGCTTCTGAACAGGAAGCAAATATTCAAAGTACTTCATATAATAAATAAAATTGATCTAAATCCAGAAGAATATTTAATGGAGCTTGCTCAAATCTCATCTTCCATTGAATACCGAGACTTCATACTGAGTCACCTAGAAAAAATCTCCAAAGATATTAAAGCTGAAAATATAAATAAATGGCAAGACTTTAAGAGACACTGGCATTTGCTTCGTTACCTAGAAAAGTCTTTTGAAGTAGATGGTACATTTAAACAGAACAAAGTTTTTGGAACTGGTTCAAATAAAGTGTTTGTTACTGAGAGCGAGATTAAAGAGTTGACAATAGAAAAGATACAAAAGTATTCTCCTGATTGGAAAAGTGTGATTGCAACTGCTCTTTTTTTTGACACATTTGGTAAGAGAAATTCATGAACTTAGTAACTTTCCCTTGCTTTGCTTCGAGACCTATGCCTATGCTACCTATATTCAGTACTTGTACCCAAATTGAGAGCTATGAATTTTTAATAATGACAAAAAACAACTAATATTTATAAAACTATTGTGTAATATTTATTTCTTACAGAATTTTCATTGCTGGACTTCTCTTCGCCACCACAAATGTGGAATTATCTAATTGGACATAACAAGGCCATGATTTTGGTGCGTTGGATCAATGTGCAAATGTCTGAAGTTGTCCGTGACATGAATGCTCGGTATCTCTTTTTTACAAATGAAAATTTTGCCAACAAGCTTCTCAATATTGATACAAAGGGCTTCCATATAGATGTGCTTGAACAACTTGACAACATATTTCGGACGTGGCCCATTACAAATGATATGATGAAAATCGTTGCCAAGTCTGAATGTTTCGTTTACACAAAAATGTGTATTTATGACACTCTATGTTCCTATGGTATAGTTGTTGAAGAGGACCAAAAAGAATTATGCCAAATAATCGCCAGGCTAGCACGAACTCAAAACTTAAAGCTCATAGATGAAATTTTTGCAGAATCGTGCGCTACAATAAGTAAGCAAGAATTTTATTTGCAACTGGCAAACTATTGTGTGAAGAATAAGCTTTACAAAGTTTTGACAATGTGTGTCGACAGTCATATGTTAGACATAGATTTGTCCAACATTGAAGAGGAAGCGAAAGACTGTATTGAGCTATGGCTGTTGTTCAAGAGTATTGAACAAACATCAGATAGACAAAGCCATGTAGTGCCAGTATATAAAACTTGCCAACAGATTGCTAACAAAAATATAGACGATTACATTTCTTCTAACCCACACCTAGTGCTAGGCATGATCCTTCTAGACGATAACACTAGTTTATTCGATATATTTACGAAGGAAGACTTGTTAGAATTTAAGGACTTCAAATTGCCAAACAAAAATTACAGACATATGCTTCCACATTTGAATAATGTTTTCAAAAAATATATTAATAACAACCTTGTATATGAATGCAAGGATGTGAATGTCTATCAGTTGCTTTCTGGCTATCGTGGGTTGGATGTTTCGAAGATATTTGAATTTCAGCTCGTCAATCAGAGTTTGAACCAACCGGCAACTGACAAAGCGGATAGGCGTAGCTTGGGTAGTCTCCTATCTTCAGATGTCGAAATCCAAGCGGGTATAAAGGCCTTGTCACAAAAATCCGTTGATATGCCAGACTTTGCTAACGAGAAGCTTATGAAAAGATATGGATATGTGGCGAAATTAAATCACGTTTATTATCTTAAGCAATATCGTCCGTGCAACGCTAGTCAGGCCTTTGTAGCCCAGCAATATCAGACGTACAATCGTCTTCAGGAGAAGAGTATTAAAAGTGCGTGTTGTGAAGCTCACGCTCTAGCGCTCCAGAACTGGTCTGATCCAGCTATGGCTGCCTGCGCCGTGTCGTTTGTAGCCATGATAGGATGCAATCCTACCAGGTGCCGGGTTCACATGTCGGCTGCCCTCATGATCAAACATCATCTCACATACCGACAAGGTATAAACGAAGATAAAGCAAACAAAATAATTAACGAATTCATGACGAAACTTATTCAAAGCAACGAGGAAGCTGCGAAGACTATTCTAGAATATCTAGAAGAGATCACATTGACAAAACTTAAGGAAATACGAGAAAGGGATGGCAAGTTTGATATGTCGGTAGTCCTATACGAATCTCAGACGATGGTTAAATTTGCTGTATTACATAATCTGCCTCTACCTGAAAGGCAGCTGAGAGAATTCGTCCACGACAATTCGTGGTTTAACTTTTTGCTCTTTGGAGATGTGTTTCGCTATCCTTTGGCGCAAATGTTGCAACTGTCACAGGAATTTGAGACAAAATCTTATGCGGAGCATTTGAAATATATCATGTTGCACCGAAGTGGTGAAGAAGATAAAGACAGCAAATCTAGTTCCAGCAATGGACAGAGAAGAGTCAGAAGGTTGAGCTCAGTCGATTCTGTAAGTTAAGAAAAAAAAAACTTTATTTTTTACAAAAAATGTAGTGCACAAAGGAGTTGAGCTTTTAGCGAAAATTTCCTATGTCGAGTAATAAACAATGCATGCACACTTAATAATTATTCAAATGATAGTTTGACCTACTTTACGATTCTAGTATCTATACTAATATTATAAACAGGAAAGATTTGATTGTTTTCATTATTCAATCAAGGCTCCGAAACTACCAAACCGATTTGAAAAATTCTTTCACTGTTATAAAGCTACACTATCCCTGGGTGACATAAGCTATATTATATATTTTTTTACTATTTTTCCCGAAGTGAAGCGAGGGCGATTTCCTAGTAATTTATAAAATGTAAAATGTAGTTTAGTGTAGAATTCGACCTGACCCAAATTAAGACCAACGGGCTATCTCTATTTCCTAATAATGATTTTTAATTGCAATTAACAACGAACAGAGATTATTTGTACATTCTACAGAATCCCTCCCAGTGTTCCGGGGAATTCCCGACAGGGCAGTGCATGGGTCGCGACCTCTGGGAAGTGGCGGCGGCTTGCCATGGGCCGGAGGACCCACCCGCAGCCCTCCTCCGAGCCGCCTACCACTACCGAGAGCCCTTGCTGGTACTCATCGCCACTTGTTATGAGGTATGATGGATGGAGGACTTAATTAAATAATAATAATTATTAATAATAATAACTCTTTATTGTTTTTAACAGATTAGGTATTACAATAGTAAGTGGCCAGAGCCTTCTTGTGCTTAAGCAAAAGAATGCCTGTATTAAGAGCCTGTGCTCTTCTGATGGCTAGAAATAATTTTATCTAAGTTTTTATTGAAAGATATGATGAAAGATCTTGATCTGACATTACTTTTCATTGTAAGAAATAACCACAACATTAAAAATTTTCATAAAACCCACGCCGGATGTCAAATCAAAATAAAAATAAAAAGGATATAGTTCCTACCGCAACTAACAATTATCAAGCTACTGCAGCGCTCCCTGGTGGACTATTGCTATAAAACATATCTATGAACCTGCTCTATAATAATACCTTTTGATTGCAAAAAAAACTGTAATGAAATCGGCCCAGTAGTTTTCATAAAAAACAGTAACAGACATACATACAAACAGCCTCTTACCCCAAACGCATACCGCCTCCGTTCCGTTCCATCCGTCGTGGGTAAAAATATGTTATTGTCTTTTATTATTTTTGCTGTAACTCAACTCTGTATGGATTCTTTATTCCTTTTTTTGTTGGCCAACAAGTAAAGCGTCAGTGATAAAGACATGCATTGCGGTTACCATAAGGTGACCCACTTGGTCTTTTGGCAGGTATTGAATTTAAACAAAATTTTGGTAACGAAGTTTCTTTTAACTTCAGTATTTTAAACCGTTACAAGCATCTCGAGAACTAAGAGACTTAAAAAGAAAAAAAAACTTTTGAATATTTACCTATTCCCATTTTTTCCCCTTGTAACTTAATTTCATAAAGATCAATGGTCAAATCCTTTTTTTTAGCCTAACGCACTGGACGTTTTGTGGGGTCATTGGATATTGACTTCCTTGGAGAAGACTGGTGAGGGTCGAGGAATTTCCAAGGCAGAAATATCCCAGTTAGTTCCTTCTCAACCATTCCAATATATCGCAGAAATCTGTCTCAAGGAAGGCTACGTGACTACCCTACACGAATCCATGCTTATATTCATGCCGGTAAGTTTAAAATCATTTATAATAGGAAAAGCGATTTTGATAGATGTTTTATGGTCTAAATTGTTCCAAAAATGTTTTCAGGAGAACCCTTTGACGCAACTAACTTCGTTTCTCTATCGTTGCATACGTTTACGTGTCTTCGATTCGGAGACTAACAAGTTCCTTGTGAGTTTCCTGCAAATTTGTCAACGCAAGTACAGTGTGGATTCAAATAACTTCAACTGGCAAATCTCAAAGGAATCTCTTCAGAAGATCGCCGTTTCTCTGGTCAAGATAGCTCTCTGCCACTGCTTTGACAGTGCGTACCATCAAAGGGAGTTTTTGAAGTGCTTAGCCGACGCTCAGTTTGAAAAATGTTTGACAGGTATGATTGCAGTTATTATTAAGATTTTGAAAACGTAAATAAAAACTCGTTGTATAGGCTTCAGTAACTAGAACAATCTGGTTATCAAAAAAACATCATTATAAGATCCTCCACGTCTTAAATGGTGAATTGCGCAAATACCTGCGCATAGATCAGTGTCATCTTATGTTATGGTTTAGCTGTAACATATTTTTTTTCAAAATTTATTATATTATTTTATTACCATCCTGTTATAGAATCAAACCCAATCTATCCTGTAAGTGATGTCTGCTGATCAATTGACGAGTTAATTAATGGCTCCAGATTTCTCTTGTTCAAGATCACCTTAATATATGCTATTCAATTTCATGAATGATTTTTTTTAAATGCCTTTAAGTAGAGTGGTACTTATATACTCCTTATTGTTCTTTGTTAACTACAGAAATTCAAATCATATATTTTTTTCAGTGCCCTCTCCAAACTTCTCTAGTCTCTACGAAATATTTCAAATACCGATGGAGACGTCTTTAGTCATCAATATATCCAAGATGTTACAGGATAATGCAGGGGAGTACCTAACGGAATGCGTTGAAATGTATACGGCTAGCCAGAACTACGACGTAGCTCTGAAGATAGCCAAGCTGGCCGGCTTGCCGGTCAGTGACATTTTGATAGCCGAATGGACATACAAATACGAAGCTCTGACGAGCAGAGAGGAACCTATCGTCGAAGATAAAGATTATACACTCTACATAGCCGAATGCAGCCAAGCTTTTAAGAAAGCCGGCGTTCACTTCAATGAAGCTATCGATTTTCTTGTCAAACACGTCGATTACATAACGGACTCGGTGCAGAAGTTTTACTCCTATAGAATAATAATGAGCTGGTTTGAGGAGAGCCACGAGTATGGACAGAGGAGGGAGAAGATAGAGCATTCGATGTGGGATGCGTACTTCCAAAGCGAAAATCGGGATAACATATTCTTGAACAATTATCAGTGTACATTACACTTCATCCTAAACGGACAGAAGGATCCGAACTTATCGAAGAAGATAGGACAGGTGGAAGTTGAGAAGACATTTTCTTCGTTGCTGCACGAGATCGAGGTTGAGTCCGACGTGGGTAATATTGAGAATGTGGTGTTATTGGAGGACCCTGAAGCGATAGAAGTTTGGACGAGGATTATTCATCAGCTCCTTGAGTTAAAGCTGCTGGTGGAAGCGTTTCGTCTGTCGGCGTTGTTCAGTGCCCCGACGGAGTACCGGTACAGGACCCCACCATGTCCCGTCCAGATAACGCGGACCTGTCTTAAGCTAGCAGAAGGCTCTTGCTCGCCGTATGAACTGCCACAGGAATTGAGATTGGTCATCGCGTCTTCCACTCTGCAAAATAAATTGACGGGTTTGTATTTTTGTGACTGATGTAAAAATGCTTCGTCCAAATCAAATAGCACTGCTTTTAGGTGTAAGTTCACAATTCTGAGGCTCTAGGATAAAAAGACTTCTTACTTAATTAAAAGTACTTCTTGATAGGTTCTTTCTAAGACCATTCTTAGGCCATTTTATCAGTGTCTTGAAAATCATACAAGTAGCGAAACAATGTATGACCTGGTGTTGTAATGCCTTTGATGTCACGGCAGTCTGAGTTGCGCCGGGAGGGGGAGGGGGAGGATAATAAATCATAGACTTTGTAGCTTATGAATTACAACTTGGTTCACGGTGTCGGTTCTATAAGCTATAATAGTTAACTGGTTTTAACTGTCGGTTTAGTATCAGAAACGTCGGACGCCAGCTTCGAGGAGCTGGTAGTGATCCAGGAGCGGCAGGACGGGGACAGCGTGGGGCAGCTGGCCGCGCGCGAGGAGGCCGACCGCCTCGCCGCGCTCGACGCGCTGGCCGTGCGCAGCGGACTCACGCTCGCTAAACAGGTACGTTAAACACGGACATACACTCACACTATACTAAACGCAAAGACTTGTGGCAGGCGGAGTAATAATACGTACAAAAGAGACGGCGCACATCATTTTCTGTTTCGGAGTAACTAACAAAAAACAAAATACCTGTTTTCTTCAACTTTATTTTGTTAATAACTTTTGCAATTTTTTACGTGCTGGTAAACGCTTCCGAAACATTTTTCTAGACATCATTCCGAATGAGCTATCGCGCGTATTTTTAAGAGCAGTATCTCTATTTTTCACCATTTTGAACTTGTTGCTTAGACTATAATATACGCATACGTTCACGATGTGTGTTGTCCCACGACGCAGGGAATTCTAGTATGAGGCTATGAGTGTAGCGTTTATTAATTAAAATTACATTATAAACGGTTCTATTCCATTACCTACCTCTGCTTATCCTAAGAAGTTGGACTTTTACATATTGCTTTCGTTCAGATGATAAAGCATTTTTGTGATAAACACGAGCTGATTGTACACACAGGTTTGCCTCCAGAAGAGAGAACTCTTTAAAGGTTAACAAGACAGTCACAAAACTTTTGCTTTTTGTAGGTAACATTGCCAATATACGAGTAAAAGTGAGTATTTAGTTTTAAACTACTAACTTGAATGTTACGACAGATAGCAAGCTACTATCGCATCGCGCTGCAAATAGGCTGGGACTACACGTCGGTGCTGAAGTACCAGAACCGGGCGCTGGACTTCATCAACCTGGTGAGCGGCCGCGCCAGGATGTCGCTGGCTAACCTCGTCTTCAGGACTTTCAACATCCCTACTAAGCAGGTAAGTAGGTTTCGTTCTCTTTCTTTCTTTTTCTTCT
Source organism: Thymelicus lineola (assembly GCA_963932265.1). Taxonomy (NCBI): domain Eukaryota; kingdom Metazoa; phylum Arthropoda; class Insecta; order Lepidoptera; family Hesperiidae; genus Thymelicus; species Thymelicus lineola. Next base: position 7,454,701 of record OZ010686.1, read on the forward strand.
CTTTCTTTGCCGTCAACGTATCAGTGATGCCTTTGGTGTCGCTGATGTCCATTGGCGACGATAGCCACTTTCCATCAGGTGGATCGTCAGCTCCTTTGGCTATATAGCGCTAACAGGTGCTGGATATCGTTCTAGGACGTTTATTCTTAAATTAAACGATCTCTTACTGGCTTTACAACATTGCGACCGAAACACGTTAAAGCACTTCTAGGAACATTTTCTTAATGCACAAAAATTTAAAAATCGATAAAACTGCACTGGAAAGTTCTTAAATTCTTAAATCGGTTTCTTGTTCCAGATCGCAGAATATCTATGTAGAGAAATGGTAGCGGCTATTATATCGCCACATCTCGTCAAAACGTCAACGTTTCGTCAGAAGGAACATTTCCAGTACACCCTTTGGGGCTACGTTCTCAACTCAGACCTGGAAATGTTTCTGAACATGCGTCCAGACGCCTGCAGCCTCATCGGACGACTAATCCTGGACCACCTGATGGCATTTCAAAAAATTTACAAGGCAAACACCGCAAGGATACCGGAGAATGTTCTGGATGACAGTTGCCTTGATGTGGAAACCTTGATAGATGAGGAGTATCAGAATGTGGAATGTGACGAAGTGGAATCCATCTTGACGGAGGAAGGCACGATTATGTCGGCGGATACCGACTCGGTGTTATCTGTATCCACTGTGTATGCTGGGAATAAAATGACTAGAGATTCGAGGAGGAATCTCTTCGATGTGATATCGAGGAATAATGTCCACATACCGTATGAGGTGAAGTCTAATGTACGAAAGATCACGAAAGGTGCTAAGCTATCAACAAAACAGGTATGTTATATTTTACGACTAAGTTGGTCTTTCTACCTGTGTTGTTATGGTATACTGATGCAACCGTGACGGTAAAACGTTACAAGAGACGTTGCATTATTTTGTTACCTATATTCATGACGGAACGTTACTTATTGAATATTTATCGAGTTATTAGGCAAATATTCACCAAAAACTACTTCCCTGGGCCTGCTAGTGTTGTCTCACGAGTGGTTCACGTGCTCGTGTGACACGATCGTCTTTTGTTAATTCGTGCTCACGGTTACATATCCAATCCCTGTCCATTTGCTTACCAAATATTCACCACTCACCGCTAACACTAGGTGAACATAATCCCTGGAGCTGGGCGGGGCGCTGCGGTCGTCTTTTGTTACCTTTATTCTTGCTCCCAATTAAATCTATATCAATTAACTTACCTTAAACACACGTTGCCACTCCCATGAGGCAAATATAATCTTCCTGGAGCTGCTAGTCTGGTCCCACGAGTGATGTGATTATGACACAGAGGGCGTGGTCGACTTTTGTTACCTGTATTCTCACGATTACATAACCAATCTTTGTCAATTAACTTATCGAATATTCACCTCAAACCCACCGCTACCAGGTAAACATAATCTCCCTGGTGCGGCTTGTCCTCTCGCACGAGTGGACACGTGCGCGTGCGACACGATCGTCTTTTGTTACTTGTATTCTCACGATTACATATCCAATATTTGTCAATTAACTTATCGAATATTCACCTCAAACCCACCGCTACCAGGTAAACATAATCTCCCTGGTGCGGCTTGTCCTCTCGCACGAGTGGACACGTGCGCGTGCGACACGATCGTCTTTTGTTACTTGTATTCTCACGATTACATATCCAATATTTGTCAATTAACTTATCGAATATTCACCTCAAACCCACCGCTACCAGGTAAACATAATCTCCCTGGTGCGGCTTGTCCTCTCGCACGAGTGGACACGTGCGCGTGCGACACGATCGTCTTTTGTTACTTGTATTCTCACGATTACATATCCAATATTTGTCAATTAACTTATCGAATATTCACCTCAAACCCACCGCTACCAGGTAAACATAATCTCCCTGGTGCGGCTTGTCCTCTCGCACGAGTGGACACGTGCGCGTGCGACACGATCGTCTTTTGTTACTTGTATTCTCACGATTACATATCCAATATTTGTCAATTAACTTATCGAATATTCACCTCAAACCCACCGCTACCAGGTAAACATAATCTCCCTGGTGCGGCTTGTCCTCTCGCACGAGTGGACACGTGCGCGTGCGACACGATCGTCTTTTGTTACTTGTATTCTCACGATTACATATCCAATATTTGTCAATTAACTTATCGAATATTCACCTCAAACCCACCGCTACCAGGTAAACATAATCTCCCTGGTGCGGCTTGTCCTCTCGCACGAGTGGACACGTGCGCGTGCGACACGATCGTCTTTTGTTACTTGTATTCTCACGATTACATATCCAATATTTGTCAATTAACTTATCGAATATTCACCTCAAACCCACCGCTACCAGGTAAACATAATCTCCCTGGTGCGGCTTGTCCTCTCGCACGAGTGGACACGTGCGCGTGCGACACGATCGTCTTTTGTTACTTGTATTCTCACGATTACATATCCAATATTTGTCAATTAACTTATCGAATATTCACCTCAAACCCACCGCTACCAGGTAAACATAATCTCCCTGGTGCGGCTTGTCCTCTCGCACGAGTGGACACGTGCGCGTGCGACACGATCGTCTTTTGTTACTTGTATTCGTGCTCACGGTTACATATTCAATCTTTGTCAATGAACTTGCCGAATATTCACCTCAAACCCACCGCTACCAGGTAAACATAATCTCCCTGGTGCGGCTTGTCCTCTCGCACGAGTGGACACGTGCGCGTGCGACACGATCGTCTTTTGTTACTTGTATTCGTGCTCACGGTTACATATTCAATCTTTGTCAATGAACTTGCCGAATATTCACCTCAAACCGACCGCTACCAGGTAAACATAATCTCCCTGGAGCTGCTTGTCCTCTCGCACGAGTGGTTCACGTGCGCGTGCGACACGATCGTCTTTTGTTACTTGTATTCTCACGATTACATATCCAATATTTGTCAATTAACTTATCGAATATTCACCTCAAACCCACCGCTACCAGGTAAACATAATCTCCCTGGTGCGGCTTGTCCTCTCGCACGAGTGGACACGTGCGCGTGCGACACGATCGTCTTTTGTTACTTGTATTCGTGCTCACGATTACATATTCAATCTTTGTCAATTAACTTATCGAATATTCACCTCAAACCGACCGCTACCAGGTAAACATAATCTCTCTGGAGCTGCTTGTCCTCTCGCACGAGTGGTTCACGTGCGCGTGCGACACGATCGTCTTTTGTTACTTGTATTCGTGCTCACGGTTACATATTCAATCTTTGTCAATTAACTTATCGAATATTCACCTCAAACCGACCGCTACCAGGTAAACATAATCTCCCTGGAGCTGCTTGTCCTCTCGCACGAGTGGTTCACGTGCGCGTGCGACACGATCGTCTTTTGTTACTTGTATTCTCACGATTACATATCCAATATTTGTCAATTAACTTATCGAATATTCACCTCAAACCCACCGCTACCAGGTAAACATAATCTCCCTGGTGCGGCTTGTCCTCTCGCACGAGTGGACACGTGCGCGTGCGACACGATCGTCTTTTGTTACTTGTATTCGTGCTCACGGTTACATATTCAATCTTTGTCAATTAACTTATCGAATATTCACCTCAAACCGACCGCTACCAGGTAAACATAATCTCCCTGGAGCTGCTTGTCCTCTCGCACGAGTGGTTCACGTGCGCGTGCGACACGATCGTCTTTTGTTACTTGTATTCTCACGATTACATATCCAATATTTGTCAATTAACTTATCGAATATTCACCTCAAACCCACCGCTACCAGGTAAACATAATCTCCCTGGTGCGGCTTGTCCTCTCGCACGAGTGGACACGTGCGCGTGCGACACGATCGTCTTTTGTTACTTGTATTCGTGCTCACGGTTACATATTCAATCTTTGTCAATTAACTTATCGAATATTCACCTCAAACCGACCGCTACCAGGTAAACATAATCTCTCTGGAGCTGCTTGTCCTCTCGCACGAGTGGTTCACGTGCTCGTGCGACACGATCGTCTTTTGTTACTTGTATTCGTGCTCACGGTTACATATTCAATCTTTGTCAATTAACTTATCGAATATTCACCTCAAACCGACCGCTACCAGGTAAACATAATCTCCCTGGAGCTGCTTGTCCTCTCGCACGAGTGGTTCACGTGCGCGTGCGACACGGAGGGCGTGGCGGTGGCGCTGCGGTCGGCGGCGGCGCTGGCGGGGCGGCTGCTGGCCGCGCGCTCGTGGCGGCTGCTGGCGCGCCTGCTCACCGGCCTCGCGCGGTATACCGAGACAGCGTATATACTACAGGTGGGTGGATAGAGATAGCTTTGTGAGGACAGTGTGCATAAACGTACGTTACCAAACAACACACATGTGAATGTCTTTGTGACATAAAAAATGTAAGTACTAGAGAGAACATAAACGCTTAAACGCTTACACACTCTGTGTCGCGGGTGTCATGGACTACACATAACACATCACAATAACACCTTGCACGGTGCAGGGTGCAGGCTGCACCTGAGTACAAATATTTATCTGTTACATAATTATCTGCCGCGGCCGGGAATCGAACCCGGAACCTCTCGCTTCGTAGGCAGGGTCACTACCAACTAGGCTACAGGGTCGTTCACTTGATGTGCGCTGCCTCGTTGTGGTTTATAGCACCGTATGCCATGCTTTGTGAATACTATAAAACTTTCATTTATATTATTCGATCAATTACAATGTTTTTCTTCGAGAGTAAGGGCTCATTCCCACTCGGATAAATCTACGGAATATGAATATACGGATTCATTATCTGCCGACAAACTGCTTTGTACTTTGGCAGAAATGTACGCTGAATAATGTTTGTACTTCGTAAAAAAAATAAAAAAATATCATTTTTGCAATGGCGCATAATATTCTTATGAACATAATCACACATGCATGGATCGTTGAATTTCACAAAAAAAAAATTATAAACTGGTCATTTTCACGACATTTTTCAAGTTTCAACAACAAACAGTCATGATTCAACTTGCTCAAGCGGCAAATTCTACTCGAATCTACCCAAAATATAAATATTAACCTATTCAACCATATTCAAACCCCAGTTACGTGCGATATGTTTAAAACCCTCCAAATTTTCCAGGCACTGCGAGACAATCATCAATTCGAATATCTTCTCGGCCAATTCGACTACATGCTCGGGCAAAAACAGGATAAAATCGCCGAATTCAAACAAGGGCTTCTCGACTTCCTCAAAACCCATTGCCCGGGGGACACGGACACTTACATAATGGTCGCTTTACACTTCAACATGTACGCCGAAGCCGCGAACGTGAAGAAGAAACAAGCCTTGCATCTGATCGATGATTTGGAGAAAATGGCGTCTGATTCGGTGAAGACTTCGAGGAAAACACCGCAGCCGGTTTGGCTTCAGATCCACGATAACTTACCCACCAGATCGTTGTTGGAGACGGCCCTGAACCATTGTACTGATGCTGCTGAATTGTATTTGCAAGGTGGCTGTACGGGATTCGCAGAGGAAATGGCGGTGCTAGCCCAGCAGATTGCGCTGCAAATATCTTTGTTGAATGCTTCACCTACTAGACTGATATTAAATAGGAGCACTGAACAGTTGTATGCCCTCGTCAGTGAATATTTGAGGTAAGTTTACAGTTTTACATATTACTCAATTTTAGTGTTATAATGCCCATTCGACACCACGTGATTTCCATTTATTTAAAGCAACATCAATTTAAAAACCTGTGCGCGAAGCGAAAGCTATTTGTTGTTTTACTATTTGCTTTATTTTCAACTTATTAAATAATTTTGACTGTATTGTTGTTGTTGCTGCATACTTTCCAGCTGTGACGGTAAAACATAACTAAAAAACGTCGGCAAAATCCGACCCTGTTCTCCATTACGTCAATATATAAGTCTCAATTCAAATATTATGAACCTATATCCAACTAAATTTAATTCTGTATTGTAGTACCTATTCAAAACTTGTGGTTATTTTAGAGTACGACCTAAAGTTTATGATGCCGGTTATTGACGTGATAACGTATATTAAAACGATGCCGCCGCACGCATGAAAAAGTATGACTCATCTGTCGCGTTACGCGAGCGAGCGAACAATGGAGAAAGCGCCATCTATGAACAAAACTATATACACAATTAAGTCAGAAAGAAACTTGCTGAAAAAACAGTTTAGTTCAGGAGTTCTAGATGGCGTTGTAGTATAAAGATAAAAGTTTCTAATTATAAGTTAATTTCCAGAGGTAATATTATATTCGAGCACTACTTCATCAATGTTTTGTCATGACGTTGTCACGTTAAACTACCGTCCGTAAACCGACTTTACAGACAACCATTTTTTTATATGATAAAAGAGTGTTATTACTGGAATTGATACAGTTTCATGGAGGGCCTAGTGCTGCTGTCCGGGCGCAGTGGGGCAGCGTGGCGCGAGCTGGCGTACCGGCGCGCGCTCACACACGACCAGCCCTATCTCCGCGACATCGCTACACACCGCCCTGATGTACAGCACGACTTTCTTAATAGGTATGTATTTGTTGTAGGGATATGAAAGAATCCGTGATTTATTATTCTCTAAGGGATTTCATTAAATCCCGCAATCCCATAAATACATCTAAATTAAAAATACACAGTGACGGTCCAAATTCAATGACGACAAAGATATTTAATAAACTCCCAAAGAAAATAGTCGAAGAGACAAATCTTATATATTTTTGTACCAAATTAAAAAAATACTTAATTGAAAAATGTTACTATAATTTAGCAGATTATTTTAATGACAAAAATGACCAGTAAGTACTTAAATATGACAAAATAATTTAAACACGACAAGCAAATTTAATATGGTTTAATAATAACATAATTTAATAATTACTATAACCTAATAATAATTATAATTTGAAAGGCAATTCCGAAGTGGTTTGAGATCACTAAAACAATGCATTAGGCACATTCGGTCCATTGATAAAGTCGATTTTCCACTTTACCCATACAACAATTCGAAGATAATATGTAAAGATGGCGCATCAAAGTCAACGTCAACAAAAAAACACTGATCTGTCATTCTCATCAGAATTTTTTTAACGTAGTAGAACACGCCGGGTATCCACTAGCAATTTATAAAAAAGGTATGAAACTCACATTTAAATATGTATTGAATATAACGATTTTTAAAGGAAACTCTATAATGTAGTTGGCTAATTGCAATTGATGTCACGAATATTTAAAGTAATCTGTCTGTCGGATCGCGATTGTATAACTATTGCATCGATTTTCATCATTGAAGTATTATTACTAGCGTATAGAACAGACACCGCGAACACCATGTATGTCCCAATGCATTGGCGCCACGTGGCAATCTTCAATGCATTCGTTCGATTTTGAAAGAACTGGAGCTCAATTTTGTAAATCGAACCTCCCGGGCGGGACACATTTTGTTGGAGATGTCTGTTCTAGAGCAGTGATAGTGATAGTTTTGGTTAGAACGTTGGTCTCCCGAACGCGGGGGCCCGGGTTCAAATCCTAGCACGCACCTCTAATTTTCAAAAATTATGTGCGTATTACAAGTTAATTATCACTTGCTTCGGTGAAGGAAAACATCGTGAGGAAACCTGCACACCTGAGAGTTCTCCATAATGTTCTCAAAGGTGTGTGAAGTCTACCAATCCGCACTTGGCCAGCGTGGTAGACTATGGCCTGTACCTCTCACACTGTGAGCGGAGACCCCGAGCCCAGCAGTGGGACAATTATGGGTTGTTGCTTTGCTTTTTTTTTTGTCTGTTCTATGATATTATACTTCAATGATTTTCATATCGTTTTTGGTGTTTGGCATACAGTAATCCAATCGATGCTGCAATTTCAGGTACAAGACGGAGAAAAATAAGAATTCAGTGTCTCAGGCTGCTATGGCGGAGCTGCGAAACCTAATTAGATGATATAGGCTTTACATTTAATAAAAAACTATTCGATCTCACTAATTCCAATATGTAATGCTCATTTATCTTTTTAATGCTAGTTCGGAAATATGAAACTTGTAATGTATTAAATACACCAAATAGTGGTTAGGGGTTTACAGATTAATTAAGTTTAAATTTTAATATAAGAACAGTTATGTATTGAAAAATTGGCTTTGATATTAATGTTGCTGTGATATGGGTCGTCGACTGAGAGATTAAATATAAATTATATTTTTGTTAATTAACTTTCCTAATCTTTGAATAAAGAATGTATCGATTGATTCTAATGTTTTTATTCCATAATTATCTAAATTCTGTAATAAAAGTAGTAGGATAGTAGGACGGTAATAGGTACTGGAACCTCTATTTTCAGTTAATACAGCTGGACACTTTTTCAACTTTCTCCCCGAGATGACTCTCCTTTACCTCTACCCTCCATAGGTCCAAGCTTGTTGCTTGCTTGACGTTCCATTTTATAATCTCCGACATAGTTTATAAAAAAATTAGTTTTGAGTGAATTAAATAATACTCACGAATTACTTAAAATAGATTTTAATATAAATTAACATAATCCCAACACAGTATTGGCTTTATTTAATCTAAGACACAGTGAGAGAATATAAAGCCCTAATTTAGGGTACAAGTGAAAAGAACCTCAGTCCTTCTAATACTTGAACGAGTACAAGAGCCAGTACTCGTGAAATATACTGTCAATTAAGTAACAAAATGTTGGCAAGGACTCCTTCATATAATTATTTACATTTACAAAGTTCACTTAAAGTAAAAAAATCACAAAAAGTAAAAAATCGTCTAAAAAGATTCAAATAATGGGTACGATTATGTATGCGGTCGATCTGTAAACGTATTAAATATGCCCGAAATGTCATAAAGTAGATACATATTTCACTGAGGGAAGAAATTACAAAAAGTACCTTAATTCGTATAAATGAATTTTAAGACATATGAAAAAGTATTAAGCAATCACTGAAGTATTATTACTAGCGCATAGAACCGACACCGCGAACACCATGGGGACATACCCAATGCATTGGCGCCACGTGGCTTCAATCTTCAATGGATTCGTTCGATTTTGAAATAAGAACCGGGGCTCAATTTTGAAAATGGAACCTCCCGGCCGGGACACACATTTTGTTCGAGATGTCTGTTCTATGAAATTATACTTCAATGTAAGCCATAGTTATTTCCGAGAAGATATAAATGTATACTATTCCTGATGCAACATTTTAGTAAAACGTATATAAGGTATACATATTGTATTTAGCTGAAAACAGAGGTTGCCTATAGTAAAGAAAATAACACAAGGCACCAAAAAAATTTTTAAGCATTACTATATAAATATATTAGGTACGACTACGTACATATCGTCGACGAAGACTTATAAAATCAATATTATTCTAATACATAGTGAAAAAATTGTTTCACTATTATATTGAAAATGACGAATCAATTTTTTTAGTTCAATTTCATTTCGTTGCAGGCAAAAAAAAAATTTTTTAAACATTTTTATAGGGTTAATAATATATTGATACTAATTTGACTTTAGGTATCATAAAATAGACCAAGTATACTTTTTAAAATTACCTTTATTACAATTAATTCCATATTAGTACTTCGTCTTTGATATGTGTAATAATTAATTATTATGTATTTTTATAATTATGTCAATGGACTGAGGATGAGAGACATTGGAATGTATATTAATTAGTACCTAATCGAGGTAAATGCTACATAGAGACAAGTAAAATGCTTATACAACTTTATCAATTCTCTAAAATCTTTGTTCCCGAAATTTTTCTACATCAAATAGTAGATAGATAACGTTGTACATTATACTAAAACTAGTTTTAAGCCATTGAAGTATTATTACTAGCGTATAGAACCGACACCGCGAACACCATGTATGTCCCAATGCATTGGCCCCACGTGGCTTCAATCTTCAATGGATTCGTTCGATTTTGAAAGGAGAACCGGCGCTCAATTTTGAAAATCGAACCTCCCGGGCGGGAAACATTTTGTTCGAGATGTCTGTTCTATGACATTATACTTCAATATTTTAAGCCGAGTTCACATAGTTGTGACTGTACAAAAGGTATTTGAAAGTAAAAAAGTCAATTTAAATTGTACAGCTGGTAACATTTATCAAGTGGCAAGAACGAAACATCACAATCGTGTTATTTTAATGCAAAAATAAATCTGTAATCAAGTCTTTAATATTCGAATTTATTGTTTTATATAAATGAAGGTATTCTTCATAGCCGAGGTCATAGAGCAAAGTAAGTAAACGTAAAGTCGAGACGTTATATAATCTGCACTACGTATTCCGAATGCTAAATAATATCTGTAACTGTTGAGACAAAAGATATGTTGAAACAAATTAATAAGTTGCTATAAATCTTTCGCACTTACCCATAACTATTTAAAAATATATTTTGTATTACGTAATTGACTCCGGTAACGGTAAATTACTCTACTATCTAATTATTGTACTTAGTGGTAGCTTTGCGAGTTAACAAAATCTACACATATGTGTTTGGCCTACAATAGTAACTACAATTAAATCAATTGCTTTTCAATTGAGCAAATTATGGTATACGCAATTCACAACATGAAATTTAGGGAAGCGATTGAAAAAAAATTTGTCCATTAATGATCTACTATTAAGGTAGATATGTGTAGTTTCAGATACTTTAAAATCACTTAAAATGACAAAATTAGTGCATTTAGTGCGTAATCCATTAGAAGTTACGTTTAAAAATATAAATAAAATATTGTAAAAATTCTCAAATATTAATGTCGTTTCTGGATAAAGACCACTGGTAACATTATTGCAGTTAAAATGCTGTTTTTCCGAGCCAACTCCACTACATGCAAATAAAAACATTTTATCAGATCTGTATTTAGCCACTGAGATTATAACCCTTAAATGTTTCTCTGAAACAAGCATACTACTTAACCCATACTTATAAATAGTCACGATATTTACAACTTAATTATACAATTCCATAAAAAAAGTAACCTGCTCTGCAAACATTCTATAAACATCTCATTTACATAACAATTGCCATACCTAACATCATCACAGTCTTCTCACAATTCTTACTCCTACTTATGCCTTTCTAAATAGAAACCTTTGTTTGTTATAATTTATACGCACCTATTATTTAATGCATCTATTATTTACAGTCCGATACGATCATACAGTATCTAAATATTAGGTATGTACAAATACTCCTAATTCATTTTTCTGAAAAGAGATTCAACATAGTTTTGAAAGTCTACTTTTAGATCGTCCCAAGAATCAGACATACATACACACACGCATAGCTGACTTACATCCAAAAATAGAATATCTTTCTTGGGCCTCTAGACATCCAGATCCAATCACAGCTCGATTACTGAAATCGGACCGATACTAACAATTCCGCATTTGATAAAAATTTTCGTCAATATACTAATGTCTATCCTACGATTTTCAGACGTCAAGTTCAAGGGAAGAGTGTAGTTTTGTTTACAAACATTAAATGCTGATACACTGCTTTTCCTACTGTCAGAAATACAGTGGTCAATAGTCAATTCAAACTAGTCACTTATCACATGATTACACAAAAATTATAATAAATAAATATAGTACGGGTTGCGTGTATAACTACAATGCGACAACCCTGAACGTTTTCCCGGAATGCTGTTGGAGATTTGGGAATGCGGCTCATTCGTACCCTTCGTACAGTTAACCTGTTTAGATGTTTTTTGCGGACTGCATATTGTTTGGCGGTTTATACTAAGGACGCATCCGATTCCGACATATTGGTGACATAGTCCATGAATATCATCTGTTTCTATAATTACTATCTTAAAACAAGATCTTTTTACTTTTTACCCTTTAACTACAGTGTCAGTATCGGTATCGGTAATATCGATATTTCTTTCTAAATATCGGTATTGGTGCGTATCGATCCCTAGTTTACACAATCTGTGTGACTCGATAGGTGTGTTTCTCCTCGATAACGGTTTGTATCGTCCGGTGCACGTTCTCCGGCAAGTGGTCCAACAACATCCGCGGCATCACTTGCAGCTCCATGAAGTCCTCAGGACACGCCCACCGCATCTCGTACGACGGTTCTTGCGTGCGGACTTTTCTGTGGAAAATGTGTGTTGAGTAACGCGACAAGCATTTTACAGTATGTAATGTTCGTTGAGAAAGTTATTGATTGTATTTTTGTAATAATACCTATTCAGTTTGATAATGAGGGTACCTATGACGTTATTATTGACTACAATTTTTAGGGCTAAAATGTTGATTTTTAGGTTCGATAGTGTACTGACAATAGTTTATGTATAAAGTTACTTTCATTACTGTTCTAAGTATTCATTTACCTTTCTGCGTCCGCTTCATTGCTATTGTTCAGACATAAGAAATAAGAAAATATAATGAAATATTTATCAATTCCAATTTTGCGCAATTTTTGGTTCACTCCATATTATTTAATACAGATACTATAACAGTTTCTTTATAAATTAGGACTTACTTCTCAATGCCCATGCGCTTGCGTCTAACGATATGTAGAATCCGTCCGGCGGTGAATAGACGCGCAGACGAAAACCGGCGCGCGAACACATTCCGCGACACTAGCGCCGCCTCCTGCAATACATAATTATTTATTGATCAATTGATTAATTATTTGATTATGTTGATTATGTTGACGATCAGAGTCAAGGCGAGATAATACTTTTTGGTATGTATCATAAAAGTTGAAAGATCAAGACGAGTATAAAAATGTAAAGGTCGAAGAGAAATATTTACAACAGGTAAATACAGTGCACCTATACATAATTGAAATAAATACCTCATTTCTATTTAATATCCTAAGGGCAAGGTACCCTTTTCACTTTCTACCTTCTTGAACTAAAGGAGATGTTCAAAAGTGGCCCTTTATTCCGAAGAAATTTGTACAGCCGTAATTTATATTTCATTTGAAAGCATATTTTCTAATCTACTTGAAATTTTAACACGTATATTTTATTGAACCTCTATATTTTAGAAAATTGATGAAATATGTTCGTCATAATTTGAAGGTGGAAAGGAACGCAAAGGTTTTATTTTCTAACAGGTACATATGTCCTTTTCACGAATTATGGACATATCTGAGGTCCACCTATTATATTATTATGTTTTCAATACGTAACTATTATATTTAACGTTGTAAATCGGTGTTGTAAATGTATTAAATAATAACATTACATGAAACGAAACGACATAAATCCTAGTTTGATGTTAGTAACTGTCAGTGTAGAGTGTCAAATGTCAATCAATCAAATTCAATTGTCAAATGTCAATATTGGACTGAACCATGAAAACCATGGATATATTACTCTATCTGGATCACTGACTTTGTAGAGGTACCTGAAGATCGATGACGTCATATACGAAGGGCTATTTGACCAATCACAAGCCGGATTGAGGTTGTCCTTCACAATTGTAGAGTGTCCACACTTACTTAGAAAAATTGTGTCCTATTTTGCTATGGTTCTCCAAAATGTATTCTATTGGTAATTTTTCTGGTGGTAAGAATTACAATATTGAAATAATACTTTTTATTAGAAATTCTTCAAAATTACCGAATTTAATTTATTGCATTAAGAGTAAATTGAAAATTATCGTACACAATCTATATGTATATATTACTTTTTATAAGTTACTTATCCAGTTAGAGTAATAAATCCATGATCAAAACAAAATGTCAACTTTAAATCATCACTCAACGTCACTGTCAGTGTCAGGTTAGAGTTGCCAGAACTTAAAAGTGCCCAGTGTGGCAAGCTTTTTATCTATCTACGGAAATTCAAACACAAATAAAAAAAGAAGGGAGGTACCTTTTTTTATTTTCACAACCTTGTCACAATCGGAATAATTTTCACTTTTTCCACATCCAAGTTTTGTCTTTGTACAAATTTAGGACCAGCCCCCATACATTTTTTGAACATCTCCTTTAGCCGTGGTACCTATTATAATTTGGTAGGTTTTAACAGATTCTTCCCTTTCATTAAAGAACTAATTAGGTAAAATACTTTTTTGTGGAAGTTAATTTGAATAAATAATTTTACAATAAGAAAAATCGAATTTTCATGACAATATTTCAAGTTAGTAGATAAACAACATAATCCTTCTTAATAAGGTAATTCTGATAAATAAAAGTATTTTAATTAACTCACTTTTATCAGCTTAAAGATCTTAAGAGCAGTAGATCAAAGATAGGAACGGTACCTTACTAATTCTTTTATCGGAAAGCAATAAAATTTGAATTTGAAAATGATATTAAATAGTTATCGACTATTGATCTTTGATAAAGGCCTTTCATTCTATATTATCGATAAGTACCAATTGATATGCACAAAAGCAATAAGATAAAATATTTATGGGCCAATCAACTTTTAAGGCACTCCTTTGACAACATTTTGCAATAGTAAAAGTAAAAAAATAAAATAACGAAAACTTACAAAAATAAAGTGTTATGTGTTAAATAATTTGTCTTATTTTTAGATTACGTAGTTGGCCACGACATCTAAGTTAGTATTCATGAGTTTTTTTAGAAAAGCTGGTGGCCGTGTCATAAAACTATCTCCTGAGTTACGTTTTTAAAAGTATGGAAATTTGAAATAAAACTAAATATATTGCAAACTAAAATAGTAAATATTTATTTCAACATAAAAAGCAGTCTTCTAAATAATCAACCTTAATTTATAATAACAGTAACAATAAATAGAGACAGTTAACAGTCCACTGCGATACTTTGTTCATAATTAAATGCTATACTTTTAGGTAAATCACCGTATTAGGCGAGTAAGTCATTCATTACATATCTCTAAGTTGAATTCTAACCCTAAGGTTTGCTAGTGAAAGGTATTTAATAATGTATTAACATTTTTACATGAGCTATATTCAAAAATCCTTACACAAATTTAGGGACATAGTGGTAACGCCAGAGAAAAATTGGTAACGCCTGAGAATTCTAGACTACCTAAAAAGAATTAACAGCAATATGATGTGTGTAATCAAAATAATAACAATTTCAATGAACGTGTCTTAATATTAAACACGTGCTTTTTAAATGCTGCAAGATCGTTCTCAAATATTTTTATAAATGTACCTGCTTCTTCATGTTTATCTTCTTTTATATTTTTAATAGTTTTAAGATTTTTTCCATCTTTTGTGTATTTTTCTTCCTTTCTTAACCATTCTGTCCATGTTATTAAACCTTTTATATTTGTAATACAATAACTATTTGTTTTATTGACACACTGAATGCATATACCATACATACAGTTTTTGGAGTTAGTACTGCAAACTGTTGATTTGACAAGAAGATTTAAGTTATCAGTGCCCGTTATTCCATTTATTCTTAAAGCTTTTGCCTTATACGCAAAATTCGTATGGGTTTTGCAAAAGCACATATCTCTGGCGTCGATAGAAGCGCTTACGACAAAAAAAGGTTTATTTTTGGTAAAATAAAAGTAGGAACAACGAAGATTAGGGTTCTCTTTAATAAAGGTTTCAAACAAATTTTTCATTATATCTATTTTTTTGCGCTTTTATGCCTGCTTTTGTGAGAGTTTCTTTTTTACCAGCAGTTGCACGTGATATGTCATCTCTCAAGTAAAATTCCCTAATTTTCTTCTTTAACACTGTGTTTTTATCTGTGCTCTCTTTTCTTTTAACAATTTTGTCAACGCCTAAATTCTCTCTAAGTATCTGTTTTTTAATTCGTGAATCTTTAACATCTACAGTTTCAAATATCTTCTTTGTTACCTCTCTTTCTTTCCTAGATTTTGTCTTTTTGAATATCGTCTTAATATCACTACTCAATATTCTGTACATTAAGTCTTCATTGTTTTCAACTTTGTTGATTTTAGTTTCGATTTGTCTGTTAAATTTTTTCTTAAATTTCTCGTACTTTCGTCTTAAATTGTCATTATCTTGCCTTAATTTTGCGTTTTCTCTATGCACTCTCAACCTGTTCTTTTTCACTTTTTTTCAACCTAATTTTGCTGAAAGCGATGAAAGTGATCTAAGTGACCTAATAGCGATGCGCATGGGGGAGTAGGTGATGCTGGTTGTGGCATATCTGGTGGATGAATAGCATGGGGAGGTGTTGGATGTAGAGTTTCGTTTAATTCTACAAAGAATTCCAATCTGGAGCCAGATCTAGGCGAGTCTGGAGGCGTTTGTTGTAATAAACTTTCTACAGCTCGTTTTCGTTATTTAAGTTGTCGTTTTCGTAATCTCCATATCATATTTGCATTATATCTTTCTTTAGGAGTCAAATCTTTTAGTAATCTCTTAGACTTATGATATCTTTCTCGGTGCTTTTTTTCGCTTCTTCGTACTTTTCTTTATTATTTTTTAGTCTTTCTCTATAGCGTTTCTGTTTCTCAGCTGCACTTAGCGGCATTTTCGTTTATGTTGCCCAGATCTGACACGAAATAAACCATTATCAATCTCTCAGAAAAATAGAAAACACTGAAAATATAATCTAATATGCTATGCCATTCTGCCTTACATTCTCTGGTGTTACTGATAACGCATGAGAAAATTTTGCTTAAAATGAAGACAAACAATTACACAATTGAAACTTACCAAAAAATTGGTCACGACCTTCAAATCAGACAGCATAGCTCATATTGTAAGGTAATAATAGTAAAATGTTTAAAAAACTCACCGAGATTGTCGTCATAACGCAGTAGAACAGCAATAAACCCACGCACACTCCTTGAAAGCTTACCACGGACTGAGAGGCGGGTGGCGTGAGGCTGGTCTCGTCGGACCACGCTGACGAATTATTAGACAATAGTCGCTTCTACTGACATTGAATTAGACGCCATCTCTTGAAAATTGTCTTCAACTTTTTACAATAACGCAGTAGAACACATATTTTTAACAATACTCGGGACAAATGTTTAGGGACTTCAAATAAATACTATTTAAATAAAATGACTACAATTTTGTTCTTAAATGTAAAGCTTATTTCATTCTTAATTGAAAATCCTTGTAAATATTCAATGTTTTCATACATTTTTTTCAAGAAAATTCATAAATTGTTTCGTCACCTAGGCTTGGGGACAAGCATTTTTAGTATGGAGAATGATTTTGTTCTGCTGAGTTACCAAAAAAATCTTGTAAATCTTACCTTAAATTTAAAAAATGATTATATTGCTGTGATAGTTAAAAATCTGTTTATGTGCTAAGGTTAACAATCTAAAAATTTGAAGAGAAATTAAAATAATATGGTCACTTTTATGTTGGGGACACGAAAGGAGTGCCTTAAAAGTTGATTCACCCTTATACCAACATACACCTTTGGCTAAATAAGTTAATTTTATTTTGTCTTCATTGATAACAGTATTATAATCACAAAAATCGGAATTAAAATTTGAATAACAGTGAATTAATCTTGTTTTTTTATCAATATTATCCACTAACTTTAGACTTCGATCTTTGAAGATGATAACAGTGTTCAGTGTAGATATATTATAGGTATAGGTGCACCTAATTAATATTATTTACATTAAAATTTACAACTGTAACCACAATAAGCAACACCAATCAAGAAATCGCACACAAATGAACACAATGAAAGACGAAAATGAGAAAACATGAAGTTCCTTTCAAGACGATAGACTGTGTAAATGCCTTATTGTCCAGATATTTGTATTTCTCTACTTAGACCAAAGGACAAGGAAATTTTTTGGTTGCTCAAAAGGCGGAGACTTCACGTATGTACATTTTAGTTTTGATGACTTTAATGAATGGTGGAGATGAAAATTAATTAAATCCAAATTAAAAACAGAGGTGCGAAATCGAAAACTACAATTTCTAGTCCATAGAAGAAGGCACACGACGAAATTCACACGAAACCGGTACCTCGGGAACGATCATGTGAACTTGGTCTTAGGAAGCACTACTATACAACCATGAAAGCGTCGAAAAACGATTAAAACACAATGTAATTGAGGTATAATATATTACGAAGTTTTCAAGAACAAAGTTTTCTATAAATTTTCAAAATGAGGTCGAGTACGAGTCGGTCTCAACTCCTGTTAAACCAGGTGTCACCATGGGTGTCACGTCACGTGACCATCTGTATCCGAAAAAAAATTATCGTAGGTATCTATAGCTTCTCAATAGTTCATTTTTAGGTGAGTCCTAGATATTTCATATTTGTTAAACAATCTTACGCCCCAACTCAGACTCACTAAAGGTTACTTTAATCGCTCCTTAGTAAAGAAGCACCATACAAATTCTGTACTAAGGAGAGATTTATGGATTTAAGTAACCGTTAGTGACTCTGAGTTGGGGCGTGTCTTTTTAACTTTATTTGGAATTTAAAAATTGCGCTGACACAAAATGAAAAAAATTGAAAAGTTTTAATTTCTGTTCAGAATTAATTATTTTTGAACTACTTAATACATATAAAACAATATTTTAATAAAAAAATAGTGGCAAGATATTTTACCAAATGAGACTCTTGTTAACAACGGACTATACTTATACCATACCTCTATTATAGTAGTCTGAGTATCTCGCTGCACGAGTGCAGTGAGATCATAGACTTAGAACCAGTAGATTCTCCAATACATTTGACAGAGCGAGATCGTCAGTTATAAAATCTACGTGAAAGACAGAGACAAATACATTATTTTTTGTCCCCGTCATCGTGGCCGATTTTCATTGTTTGTCACAAGTGCACACAATGTGTGAGTTGTGACAAACAATGAAGAGGCTATTTGGCTATTTGGAGATTTAAAGTGTTTCAGTTTGTTTTTAAGCAGAAAATCGTAATAAGTGCAAGTATAAAGTTTAAGTGCGATGGTGAGTAGCAGTATTCTGGGCTGCTTGTTAAATTTTGTTACATTTCTTTTAAAATAACCTCAAAGAAACGTAAATTCTCTGTCTCATGTGCGGCCACGCAGTGACTGAATCTATAGGTACTACATCTATGAGCGAGATACTGCGACTCCTATACAACACATGATAATAGCAATGACAACAGAAGATTAGCTGGAACATGATGACAACCATGACACATTGAAAGCAGCGATCAGCGATCAGCGAGCAAGCCACACGGCACACGGCACTCCTGGTAAGAGAAAGGTTTCCACTGACAGCACTCACGGTTGACACGCCCTGGACCAGCAGCGCGTCTGTGGAGTCGTCCGAGTGGTTGGCCTCCAGGTCCTCGGGCCGCCGCCACGTGGACTCTAGGTCCCGCACCGGCACTCCGAACAGCGCGTAGCCGAAACCGTTCAGCATTATCCGGTACTAAGGAGTATGAGAAGGAGAAAATGTATTTTTATTACATGTATTAAAATATTACTTAAATATTTTTTTTTTCAAAGTGAACATCATTTAGATATCACATGTATATTGATACTTTCAGTACATTAAACCTTGCCTCTACTATTATTTGTGGTAAACTTATTCTGTGTAGCTTATTCGTAAAGTAAATAAATAAGTAAATCAAGTTTTAAATTTTGCTATTCATTTAAAGTATTGATATAATTATGGTGTTTTGTGGTCATGTTAACTCTCGAAAATCTGTAATTACCATTAGGTAATTACAAATACAAATAGTTAATTATAACTATTTGTATTTGTTTACAAACATATCGCTACTTCTATGTGAAGATGGATCAACTCAAGCTATGCTCAAGTGATACTGTCATTGGATTGTCCGGGCGTCCCCTAAATCGAAACACATTGTACATAATAGCTCCATTAAAAGTATTAATCGAACCTCACGAAATTCAAACTCATCTCATCTACTGAAGATCTTTAAGATGGAGAAACTCATAAAAAAAGAACAAAAGAACAGGGTAAACTGAGTCATGCTTCTCAAACTATTTACCTACCTCACAGCCGACCCGCGTGGCGCAATGGTTACCATGCCGGATCGCCGCGCCAAGGGTCCTGGGTTCGATTCCCAGTGAGTTTGAATTTTGTTCTCGGTCTGTGTTGTGCTTGTCCTTGTGTGTTGTCCATGACACCTCCGACACAGGGAATACTAGTTGAGGCTATGAGTGTTAAGCGTTATTTATTATAGACTTACCTTAGGTAATTTGGTAGCGTGTATGGTCTGGATGACCTTCGTCCTCAGGTTCTCGATGCTGTGGACGCTGAGCCTCATGACCAGGTCGTCGCCCACTCCAATGGTGAGCACGAAGCTCTCCGTATACCGCGCCGCTTCTCGGCTTATTAGACCCGCTGTTAACACATTTTACTCTTATACTCTTCATTCAGTTACAAAGTCGTTTTAATATGATTACTTGGGACTGTAGCACAGACTTGAAAAAAGAACCAGACGGATTGTCAGCAACAAATTCAGTGAAGCACCCATAATACTACCAACTCCTCTATTCGTACAAGTATCACACACATTGACACCATGATATTATTAATCGACCGCCATTACCGCGTCGGATTGATCGGACCGCACTAAAAATTACGCACACATGGTAAGCGGGCGGCGTCCCTCTCGATAAGACAAGGTGACGTCTGGTTCATTTTCAAGTCTGTGGACTGTAGTTTAATAATCCTAATATTTATTAAAATACCCTCGCCTTTACTAATTAGTTAAAGTATAGTATCCCTAGCTATAAGTGACGCTTTTGGCGGCGGATAACTAATGGCGATGACTTACCCAAAGCTCGTCTAACCCTTTGTGGGCTATTTAGCTTACATAGCAAAAAACCGGGCAAGTGCGTGTCTACCCACGCGCAATGTAGGCTTCTGAATTAGTAAGTTTGTCGACTATTACTCATTAACTACTTATGCTAACATAGCCGTGATAGTTTTCCTTGTAAATTCAACATAAAACCTACTTTAGATAATTTTTTCACTTATCCTACTCCAACCGTTTAGCCAGCAGGGGGAAAGACACTTGACTCTAACCAAAATTAGCACTTTAAAGCCAAATATTTCGCAAACAGACCCCTAATTCCAAAAATGGTCTTAGAAGACCCATAATATTTTTGGAAGACCTTTTCAACGATATCCCACACTATAGGCGACCAATAAAATATTCACCTCACGTTACCTGTAGGGGAGCTGAAAAAAAAATGTTTTTCAATATTTTATTTTACGATTCTGGAGTTTTAATAAATATGTATATCCATGCCAAATTACAGCTTTCTAGCACTAAGGGTCTCGACGCTTTGCTTCGGACATACGGACGGACGGACAGACGGACGGATGGACAGACGGACAGACGAACGGACGGACATGACAAAACTATGAGGGTTCCGATTTTACTTCGGAACCCTAAAAATGAGACTTCAGTTTTGGGCTGGGTCTTTTCAGCGCGCGCCGGCCCTAGAGTAGAGCGAGAATTCTCTTTAGAGAGAATCGCACCTAGGTGCGAGACGGCAAGGCCGGCAAGTGGCTCAAACAGTTTCAGACCTACAGTTGTAATACCTAGTGGTATGTCCATAATGACAAGCGTTTTTTTAGAGGGATGTCACATTTGAGAAGTTGCATCATGTAAAAGTTTTTCTAGGGCCGCTACTGAACCGAAACACAATACGCAAAGTGAAATCTAAAGGGCGCTGAAAACCAATCTCGCTTTGCCCTCATGCCCTTATCAACGATTAGGGCCGGTGTATCATTTTTGTACTTAGATTTAGATTAGATTTAGATTTTGTACTTATTTTGAACATTTTACGGTTCCACTTCCAATGTGAAAGAGCAAATTAAATTGATGGATTTACGCTCGGTGACTTTTCGCATGCTAAAATATAAATTTAAAATAAAAAGAGCCTTGAGCTCGGCTTTGTAGTCAGCCAATAAGTCCTTCAGACAAAGTTGACGTGTCATCAATTAATAACCGCGATGACTGGTTTTAGCGATCGACGTCGCGTGTCGATCAACCGATAATAGAAACGACAACTGCGTCACTGCTGGGTAAACAAAAGGTGAGGTAAGAACATTATTTATTTTATTAGACGACCTTGTATTAATTAAAACTGACCTTATTATATTTTCTAGAACAGCTAGAAAAAGTAGTACAAATATCAGAATCATTAATTCGTTATCTACTATAACCTTTGTAGTTTACAGATACTTCCAGTCAACGGACTATATCTAGCTCCTAAGATATTAATATTTTTAAATACTAACATAATAAATAATTAAAATAGGTTATTTTCTTACCTGGCGTTGAAAATGCGAATACTTTAAGATGAGGATATCTCGGCCTTAATTTTAAAGCTACTAAAACTGCAACCCCGGCGCCCAGGCTGTGACCTAAAATTAAACGGATACATAGCATTTACAAAACGGAAATAACACAAATATTCGCTTAGAGCTTAGAATATAATAGTTACAGGTATTGGAATTTAATTTTACAGATTGGGTACATGTATTATATTTCGTACCTACCTACTAAGTATATTTTCGTACAACAAGAAATCATTCATCAAATTATTTAGGTCTCCTTGGAAAATAAAAAAATAGAATACATGAAAAAATACAGTACATGTATTCGTTTTTGAATTGTAAGTGAATCTATTCTTACGTTTATGGGAATACAAAACTATTTTTGCTGTTGATATTTCAATCATTATAATAATATTATACTTATTTTTGTCCATCACGAAACCTTTTGACTGTGCATGTCTACACCCACGTCTCATTAGTTCAGGTCTACGTGCCATCAAACTGTGAATAAACTGTGAAATGACTTTGCACCATATATTGTGATTTGTGACGTGAGAGTCACTGTCATTGTCTTTCACGACCATTTTATACATTGAGTATAGTATTCAGAGTTTGATATGTAGGTACCTATTAATGTAGCCTATGTCCACTAAGATCCATTACAGAGATCCAGTACCTGTCAGGATTAGATCATAGTGCGGGAACTGCTGGAAGGCTCGGTCGAGCACTGGCATCAGGCGCCGCAGCATCTTGGCGGCTCCCATCGACATACCCTTGTGAGCTGCTGTGTCTTCTGGTAAACCTAAACAATACGGTATGTATGTAATAGTAAAAGTTTTTTGTGTTCAAAGCCAATAAGATATTGAAAACTTAAGCAAATAATTGTGCAGCTATTTTGTGGTGACAAAGTTACAGTAAATGTCTTGCAATTTACCTGATTTTCTATTCAAAATATGAAATCAAATTAATCACTGATTTTTAGATAGGCAGAAAATACAAAGTTTAATCACTTTCGCAATTGTTTCGACAAAAATGCACGTTTTCTTAAGAAAGTTTTTATATGACTTAAAATAGTCTTATGCCCCAAATCAGAGTCACTAACGGTTATTTAAATCGCTCCTTAGTACAGAATTTGTATGGTGATTCCTTACTAAGCAGCAATTAAAGTAACCGTTAGTGACTCTGAGTTGGGGTGTTAGTGTTATATTATGACTAGTTACCATCAGCCTCAAACTTTTCAGAGCCTGCCGAGAAATCGGTGAAGATGTCCCGCAGCGAGATGGACCCGCGCACCGCTACCACGATGCTTTCCCTGTCGTGGTCCGCTATCACGCAAAATGGTAACTGAAATAAACAACAGCATTAAGCAAAATTGACACTATAACTGGTCACAGAGAGTTCAATATTCGGTGGAACGTTTTAAGAATTCACTCGGTTTTTGTGAGTGAGGAACATGTTAAATAGCGTGTTCCTCGATCTTATAATTTTGGTATTAGGGAAAAGGAAGCAGGGAACCCGCTTATTTCTGATTCTTCGTCACCACAACAAATACGTAAAAAGCTTTCGACGGTTGACTCGGTAGGTACTGATTAGCCTTGCAAGTGACAAGGTTGAGCAAGGCCGACCTTCAGTAGTAATGGACCAATGTGGTAATAGCACCCATTCCCTCGGTGAGGCTTTGATTAAAGGATAGAGCCAAAAACTCCGCAAAACCTCGCATTAAAATGCGACGTCTACCAAACATTTGGTTAATCATGTGTTTTTTCTAGACGTATATGAAGAAACCAAACAACTTGTTTATGAGCTATTTATCAGTATCGTGTCATAATTAAATCTGATAGCAAATACCGACTCGTTAGATACTAGATAGCTACAAACCTTTCTACGTCGAATGCTATTTATTTGAAACTCCGGCAGTTTCTCACTGCTAATTCTGATTTATTTTCAGAAACACAATTAGGGACGTGGAGTGGAGTGTCAAGTCGTGAAAACTGAAAACTGGGTCACGATTAGCATACTCTCTAAATAACGAGTGAAGTTAACTGAAAGCTTATAAAAACCTCACTCACAACAGTCACAACAATACTCATATTAAGTACCTGTTGCCAATTTCAAAATTCTTAACGAATTTACATGCAAAACATTTCATTTTATCTACTTTTTCTCCTGTTTAATCCAAAAACATATCTCCAATTTCATTGAATGCTATATTCATGCTGTTATTACGGCGAAAATTTAGGACAATTTATAGAGGTAAGAAATGACAGGTTGCAAGTGAATAGTGTTGATAAACACGATAAGAATGTTGCATTTTAAATGTTGGATTTTTAGTATCAAAGCAATATTTATTCAGCAGAATTCATTTGAACCAGTATTTAGGGACTAATACTCCAATTCTACCATAAGCAGCTTTTAAATTTACTTGAATGACTTGAGACTTAAGAAACGTAGAAACCAACGGATTATTCCTCAAGTACCTAATGAGTTTCTGAAAAGTTCTCAAGAAACAGCAATCACAGCATATTATTTAGAATTCCGAGATTTCTTAGAAGTGATTATAATCTCTCGAGTTAGAATGTTAATGACTGCACTATTTTCATTCGCTCTTATAATAATATGTAGGTTTAAGTAGCTATAAGATATGGTTCATATTTCAGTTCAAACTTCAAACGTCAGTGTGATTTGATTTACAAGTGTTACAAAACACAGTAGGTA
The DNA here is from genome assembly GCA_963932265.1 of Thymelicus lineola. Lineage (NCBI taxonomy): Eukaryota > Metazoa > Arthropoda > Insecta > Lepidoptera > Hesperiidae > Thymelicus > Thymelicus lineola. The sequence goes on from OZ010686.1 coordinate 7,479,630, forward strand.
GTACTACAAAGATGCTATTTTGGTGCTATCCGGACCTGGATAATGTTAATTTGTAAACATCGATAAACATTTATAAGCAAGTGAGCCAATGAGTGAGGAGTACGGAGATATATCTTAATGCTTATGGCTCTTACGATGACGTGACGTCCCGCTAGGCCGTTACTGATTTATGGCTGGATTGCTAGATCAGAAGGTCACAACATCACAAACGACGACGTAAGACATAATGGCAAGTCCTCAGACATCATCCGTTTTCATATTTTTACCAAAAGATAATAGGGTCTTTGACTGTTTGCTGATACTTTGTAGATTAATAATTTGTTTCGATCTTTATGAAATATGGGGACCTACTTATCATAATATAAAAGATGCGTCTCTGCCAGAGTTTCTTCTGCATAAATTTATTGGACTAATTTATTTACTCAAAAATGTGAAAGTGATAGAAAGTAATAGAAAATGAGGTAGATACCTGACGGGTATTACCCATGTCGTATACCTGCTGTATAATCATAGATATGCATAGGTATACATAGGTATGTAAAATATAAAATTAATGGGTTCAAGAGGTTCTCTAGAGGTCGCAAAAGAAACTGAACGTTATATGGCCACTGTACCCTACGGACATCAGTAGACTAGTATTTAATAAATCGATGTTTATTTTAGTAATCGTTATCAAATATCTTTATAAGATGCAGCTTTGTCTTAATCCTGCCACACATAATCGATTACGCAGAAAAGTGGCGTATAATAGTGACACTAATTTGATATTCCTGTTATTTAAACTTCTAAATAAACCTTGGATACTTTATTACAATTGCAGAGTCTTAAACTCCACGGTATGCCAATGATAAATCGGTATCATGCATCGCCTTATATCATTAATCTTGGCATCAAATCTCTTCCTAAAGAACCATTGAACCGAGACTAATATACTCACTTCAAAGACGCGATTGTTAAACGATGCGAAGATGATGTCATCGGCAGAAAGCTTCGACATATACTTCACTCCGGCGAAATGGCACAAGCAGCAATTGTCGTCAGTCACTATAGAGTTCTTTGGCCTATGAAAATATTAAAATACCATATTATTACAAGCTGACACTGAAACATATATAAATACCTACACGTTACTGTCCCTGACGCGTGATGTGTATGACAAGGCACTCATTGAAGATCTCGGCAGGCTAAATAAAGGTTGGCTTTAAAAATAGCACGACCTAGCCGAGAGTGGGCCTAGCGTGTGACCGAGTGGGACTCAAGAATTATATAACATTATAAAAACACATATTTGAGGAATACTTCATGTGGTTTCACTTTTTATAGCTAACGTAAAAATAAAGTTACACAGGAAATAAGAAATATTTTAAACAAGGTTATCTATATTGTTGTTGTAGCTACTAGAAAAGAATTTACACCCCTGTCTGAAACATCAATTAAATTCCTTGAACTGTACTTTTTCAGTCCTTATGATGACATACCAAAGATAATATAAGTCCCTCTGACTTCTATTTTTATGCACTTATATTAGGTACTGACATTTCTTAGTGGTCGAAAAATCTGAAATCTACTGTTACTGCAATGGTATCGGTTTGGTCTGACAAGATCTCAGTATTATAGCTTGATAAAACACTAGATGTAGTTTTAATCTCGAATGAATTCAGTTAACCAGATTATACAGTTTAATTGCAGCCGATAAAACGATCTCCAAGCGAAATGCGACCATTGACCACTTGTGTTGGATTGACATAAAATCGTTGAACCCACCTGCAACAACAGCAGGTCAAATGTTTAGCTAGTTTGCAGAATCCCGTGAAGCAGTGTCGATACAACACATAAGGCCAGCCGTACGCCGCGATGGACAGCCTCAGGTAATGCAACGCGTCATCCAGGTTCATCCAGGGAGGAGTCTCTGAGAACACTTTGTTCACGTCCGTCGTGTAAATCGGTTCCTCGTCATTCAGCATTTGTATTCGCCGCATCTCTCGCGTTTCCCTCTTCTGACGGACTCTTAGAAGAACGCATCCTGCCACTACGTCTGAGGGAACGAGGTCGGTCGATCTGAATAGCGCACTAAGAAGAGCTGAAACAAAAGGCTACAGTTAAAAAACGTTTTAGGCATCCTTCTTCAGTCCTACCCGGCCGTGCGGCCTAGAGGCTTACTTGACTTAAGAAACGCCGTTCAGAAAAGAAAATGTGCGAACGGTGTAATGAATTTAATAAAACGAGGAACGCCTCCTTTTATAAGGGAATGAAGGAAAAAAGGTCCTTAAGTGGGTGCTAGAATCTTATTAAGTGTAACATCTTGTGGGTACATTAACCCTGCCTCTCGATGGAGTACCAACTCTGTTCTAGATGATGAAATATCACGTGTTGAATGTTTTTATTATATTTTCAATAGACTCCAATGCTCAACAACAATTTATTTAATTTACTTAGTTTTTTTATTACACTAGATTATATTTTTGTTATATTTAAGATCGAACAATTTTATTTTCACATCTAATAAAAGAATAGTACCTACTTAATTAAAATTTTACTTTTTAACTTACCACCTATCTATCATATCACTCAGTGTATTTCTGTTTCTGTCTCATGATTAGCAGAGAATGCAGCAAACATATAGCTCGGAATTTGAACTACATACTTATACTACTTATACTACATACTTGTGGTGGTCAACAAAGTTTACTACATGTAATACATAAATAAATATGTCTATTCGTATTTGAAAACCAGAATAATTTGTCATAATAATATGCATATAGGCCTGATGCTTAAGGTCTTATATACATTTATAGTAGGTATTTATTTTATCAAAACAGGTAGTAGGTAAAGTAGGACTTCACTCGCTCGCTGCGACCTAAACGTGCTTAGGTTACGCTTTTCCGTGTGCAAACTGTGTATAGTAGCCGTTATTTACAGAGTGCGAAAACTCGTGACTGAGTTGTGTTATCATATCATAATTTAACTACCATCATGTTGCCAATAACTTTAAAGAAAGAAGAAAAAAGTTTAAAATAAGATTAAATATAATACGAGTATATGTATCTAATTTTAATTAGGAAAAGGTTTTCTTGTAATAAAAGGGATATTGTAAATTATAAGAAGCGTTTCCCGATGAGCGCTATTACAATATAAACTAGTACCTAATGTATAAAAAGTATCTAATAAATAAACAGCGCCGTTCATGTAATTTTTGTGTAACAAGCGCATTGCATTAGAAATCAGGTGTTAATTTTTGTCGGTTATTTGGTTGTATAAAAATCCGACGAGTACTTACACTACATAATAATATGTAGTTATGTATGTGTTTTAATTTCTCGTAATAATTTAGTATCGTAGTCAATGATATTTAAAAAATATAGATACGTCATGCCCTTACAAAACAACCAAAAAACTGTTCCGAAAAGAGCTACAACACACACACGTTTATCTTTTGTTTCACTACACCAATCACACTACAATAATACACGAAGGCATTTTAACGTTGTATGTCAAATCTCAAGCACTTCTGACAACAACAAAACTGCCTATCGTCTTGTATTTGACAGAGCGACTACGAGCAGACGAGGTCAATTGACTGCTCTTACGATCTTCATCTTTGGCGCGATATTGACATATCTACCTCTTTTTTACTTATAATATAATTGATCGTAATATTTTTTTATCATAGCCCAATAACAATAGTCAATTTAACAATAGTCAACAAATAGTTGACGAGGGCACTAACACTGGCATAAGTTTAAAGAATTCAGCAACTTTTCGATCAGAAAGAAATAGTACTCCTATTTCTTAGTAGTTCCCCCTTAGTAAAAAATCAACCATCTATCCATCCATCAGCCCTTGAAGGTCTACTGGATGTAAACCTCCCCTAACTTACGCCACTCTGACCGGTCCTGAGCCTTCTGAATCCAGCGGATGCTCGCTGTTTTCTTCAGGCCATCCGTCCACCTGGTCGGCGTCCTATACTCCGTTTTTCGAGACGTGAGCGCCATCGAGGACCTTTCTTCTCTAACGGTTATCGGTCCTTCGAACTATGTGGCCAGCCCATTGCCACTTCAGCCGGCTTATTTGCAGGGCTATGTTGGTTATCCTAGTTCGTCTATGGATTTCATCATTTCTAACGCGATTAGGTACGTAGAGAATAATATAGAATAGCGAGCATAGCCCTCTCCATAGCTCGCTAACTTTGAGCTTGTGGATTAGGCCAATAGTAAAGCACCACCGTATGTCATCACTGGCAACACACACTGCTCGAACACTTTCGACTTCAGGCACTGAGGTAATTAGTTTTGGACGACAAGATATGACGCAGTTTGTCGAATGTAGCCCATACGAGTTGAATTCTACGAGTGACTTCTTTCTCGAAGTTGGACCTAAATTCAACCGAATTCCTAAAACCAAAAGAGATATTTTTTAAAATCTGTTAAAAATATTTCTTCAAATTGTCTTGACTTTAAATCTCTAAAAATGTAATTAAGTATATTACATTATAAGCCGACTCCTCATAACCTGTTTACTCTATAAAACATGAATTTATCATCAATACCTTAACATTGAGGATTCGTTTTATTTTAAAATATTTTCCTCAACCTATTGCAGTCTTAATTACTATAGACTCAATGCCAAGTTTATAAGGATATTGATTTGTGATGACACAAACTATAATTTGCTATAGGTACATATTTAGTTACATATTTATGGGAAACAAAAATGATAAAATCTTTTTTAAATCTTCGTTATTAAAATAATAAGGTCACACACACATACGTCTGTGGTTGTGGCTTCAAACCATTAATGACCCACTACTGGACACGGGTCTCTCCCCTTGAGGAGGGCTACAGCATACTCCACCACGCTGTTCCAGTGCGGATTGGTGTAGGGGTTAGTGGCCAACCTTGTGTCTTTGGTTAATATCATGAAATTTGTGAATATTTGTAAAAAATAAAGTAAGGGAAGGGACGTTTGATATAAATAATAAAATATTAAATAGTGCACTTCAATTCCCTGTATCGTGAATCGCGGACTGTCATTAGGATATCAAAAAGAAACAAAGACACGAACGCAAAATTAAACATCAGCTGTTGTTAAATATCAACCTCATCCAGGATTTGAATTTGGGGCTTTTGCTCAGCAAGTAGAGCCAATATTAATGAATAAGGGCGCCTTTAAATAAAGTAATTAACTGCAACCTAATCTAATAACGCCAGCTAGTGTAAATCACAATTCATAATTAATCGACTGTTATGCAAAGAGCATGATCTGTAAATTGTAAATGAACTTGCCGCAGAAGTCATAATTATCAAGTTGTCGTTCCATATAATTATCATTTAAGTCTCCCAATCACTAAAGACCACTAACTCAATAGATCGCTCATTGCTCAATGCTCATAAGTGAATAATCAAACAACCTATTGCCTAAGTGGCCTCTAGCTAGACTATAGGTCAAAGATTCAAAGATATCGTACCTGCAACCTGTTGAAATGCTTCTTTCCCATGTTCGTCTCTCTTCAGCCAGCAGAAAGCCCATCGAAATCGTCTCGACCACAGGCCAGTCACTTTCCTGTGATGTCTGACTTGATTGGGCGTATCCTGCATATCACCATAGTTGACGGAACCCAGGGGGTCGAACACCATGAACAGGCCGAAAACTGTTAGGCCGAGTTGAACCCAGTTGAATAGGACTATACCTGAAACATATACTTGGATTAACATACTATTATGTACATGAAAGAGAGCATTTGCCTTTGCCATCGCCTTAAGTTATTCAACCATCCAAGTTATTGTAAATATGATATCGATAATTTTTTTTATTGTCTCTACCAATTAGTATTATAAAAGAACTATTTTTCTTAGCTTTGCCATTGAACTATAACAGAAGAGACAAAAACGCTTGATTAATTTATGTTGTAACTAAAACAGTTAATTAAGTAAATGAACAATTGTACATTGCACTAGCAGTGCCGCGCGGTTTCACCCGCGTTAATTTGTAGAAAAAACTAACTACTTACGTATAAATATATGATGTTATATAGCCTATAGCCTTCCTCGATAAATGGACTATCAAACACAAAAATAATTTTTAAATTAGAACCAGTAGTTCCTGAGATTAGCACGTTGAACCAAACTCTTCAGCTTTATAACATTAGGTAGTATAGATAAAAATGTAGGTACGTACATTGAAGTATAATGTCATAGAACAGACATCTCGAACAAAATGTGTCCCGCCCGGGAGGTTCCATTTTCAAAATTGAGCGCCGGTTCTCCTTTCAAAATGGAACGAATCCATCCATTGAAGATTGAAGCCACGTGGCATTGAGACATACATGGTGTTCGCGGTGTCGGTTCTATACGCTAGTAATAATACTTCAATGGGTACGTATGCATAATAATTCTTGTCAGCCCTAGTTCAGACTTAAACACTGAGTACACAGCTGCTAAAGGAAGTTTGTCTTTAATAAGTTGTAGTGTACTCTGAATTCTGTTAGACTTGACCCGAATAGCATTATAATTTCTGTTGCCCCAGCTGCGTTCCGTTACTGAGTTTGCAATGAGCCTTAAAGCTTTAAAATAGTAGACGATACTTGGCTTTACTTAGTAAGAAAATATTTTTATGATGAAAAATGACAAGACGCTGAATAGTATAGAGGCCAAATTCTTTCATAAAAGTTTACACAGCTGCTAAAGGAAGTTTGTTTTTAATAAGTAGTTAATAGAGATGATAGACATTATCTCGAATACGAATAATTTCAACAAATGTGACAATGTCTATAGATAACTAATTTTCTTATTCTCGGAATGTCACTTTCGAATAAATGAGATTTATAATTCCAGATTATGTATAACAACTTCAACATTATATCGCAACGCGAAAATTAGGCTTGTCTCTGGGCATGTGCATAGCGTGGACTGGTAGAGTTGGTGAGCAAATGGCGTCCATAGCAGGCCAGATATCATGAGGTTTAATCACTGAAGCGTGTCGACCCTGTTTTCTTTCTCTTGGGTAACTACCACCCCGTTTTTGAGTCAGCTGGTAAACGACTCATGTTCTGACTAGAGCTTAAGCTCCGGTTGGCTTAGGAGCCGGTTCTTTCTTTCGCTCTCTCTCTCTCTCTTCTTTGGGCAACGGTGGCCATTTACCAACAGGTTGATAGTCAGTTCGTTTTTCAAATGTTACAAAAAATATATTTACTTACTTTGTATCACTATACTAGAAAACTTGTCAATCACTTTACATTCAATGACTTCACAAAACATCCACATGGTTCCCATCACGTTCAAACCCACTTCAGGTAACACCAACAGCACTCTGTAACAACATAATCGATTTTAATATTAAACTTAACAATCCCCGTGCTGTGACGTCCATTAATTAATTGATTAATATTAACCAGTTGTTAGCCTTAATTTATTTCGTAGAACGTAACCCGTCGCACCATAATCGTAATATACTAGCGTGTACTAGACTACCAATAATTATAACTAGCAAATTATATTATGAACTTTAACATAATGAATGAGTTCTTTGATTGCGACCATTTTGTTAGAAATTCTTAACAGTGACCTATAAGAAAGAACTTCATTAACATTTAAAGGTACCTCTGAGCACCTCTGGCTCAAAAGCCTTGCCTGGTAACCTTCTCTGATATGCATTTAAAAACCTTGACCTAGATTTATCCTATTCCAAGAAACGGTAGGTACCCCAGGACTCAACTCAAAGTACCGTCAAAGTGAGTTAGTTTGCAAAGACCTTGTATAGACGCAATAAAATGGAAATAAAGATGAGTTGAGTACACAAAAGATTATTATAAGTCTTTTTAAAAATATTGCTACGCATAAAAAGTTTATTAGTTCGTCTTATAAAATAAGACGACGGGTATTATTCATTAGAATGAAAACCAATTACCTACTCTAAAAGGACGCTTTTAAAATATCGTCGCAATCTGTTGCTCGATTCTACTACTAGGTAGGTACTTACAATGCTGCAATGAGAGGAATAAAGATGCTTTTTTTATGGAAATGATTCATTATGGAATTGATTATGATGCTGCAGATTGACAGACTTTGCACACGAAGGAGAGCACTATAGAAAACTCGGTTTTTGCCAATAAAGTATTATTACTAGCGTATAAAACTGACACCGCGAACACCATGTATGTCCCAATGCATTGGCGCCACGTGGCTTCAATCTTCAATGGAATCGTTCGATTTTGAAAGGAGAACTGGGGCTCAATTTTGAAAATCGAACCTCCCGAGCGAGACACACATTTTGTTCGAGATGTCTGTTCTATGACATTATACCTACTTCAATGGTTTTTGAAGTTTTCCACAGCAACTCATATAGGTTTTCTCGCGACTTTTTCCTTCATTGATGCAAGTGATAAGTAATGCTTTAGTTTAGATTTCAAATACGTAAGTATTGAGGGACGGAGAGGGAATTATTGAAAAATCCTCCTCATGATCGGTGACCATTTACCTTCCTATGGTCCATCTGCTGCCATCATCTCTTCTATTACTTCATGGAAGTGACAAAAGTCAATACTTACTTTATGATTAACAACGGTGAAACAAGTCTTCTGGCGTCCGTGTCTGTGATGGTTCCCCTGGCGGATTGCTGCGCCAGAGCAGCTAGCAACAGCAAGAGGCAGGCCTGCAGCGCCAGGGTGCCACACAGATACAGCCTCACGAACGACCCCCCATGCCAGCCATCGGTCTGGCATTGCCACGTGATTGGATATAATATCTCCACCACTAGCGCTATTAAGACTAACCTGTGGACAATTGGAAAATGAGTACAGTGGCATACGTATAAAGGTGAATTTTCAAGTAGCTAAGAATATTGATTTAAAAAAATCTAATGCAGTTTTAGTTTTCACCAAAATTGGACTTGTCCTTTGAGCACTTTTCGCTATACTTTGGCCGAACACGCCCACTTGAAATATTCACCCTGTATATGCTAGAGTCCAGTTAGGGTAGCCCGTAGACAAAGTAACTGACTGACCGAAATAAGAACTCATGGCAATTAGTTTCCATGCTGACGGCACGTTTAGCTAGATTTTGGTCGTCATAAAATACAATCACAAAAACAGAAATTATCCCAGGGGATTCTATTTTCTAATCCTGGATTGTATGTATGTAGGTCAAGTTTCATCTTAATCCTTATAACGGTTACGTGATGGAAAGACGAATATCCTTTAAAATCTTTCACGCTAAGTAGTAGTTTTAGTGTTATGGAAGGCTGTCGACATGAGAACTTCATTAGGTATTATAGTAGACCATTAGCCTCTCCATCAATCCGCAATGGAGTAGCGTAAGTAGTGAAAAACTCTGCATCTTGAATCTCAGGGGATCGCTGTAGTGAGCCGCTAATGGTTGAAGCCATTTCAATTAGACTGATGAATTAATTTTAAGTCACCTTGTAACTTAGTTTTACACTTAGTTAACCTGACTGCCGAGCTAAAACTTAGGAATGATTCCCAGTAGGGCGATAAGTGTATAGGGCTGGCGTTGAATTGGCGAATTTTCTGGTTTTGTTTTGCTCATGTCCCTAGGCAACCACATACTAGAAGACCACATACCATAACGCGTTCATACTAGGTTGTTTGAAAAAAAAAAAGGATATAATATATTTTTCTGGTGTTTTGGGTAATATCGTGTCTAGCCACCTATTTGTACTTTTACCTATAGGTACTCCATTTTTAGACGAGACTTGGTAAATAAACTTAGCACTACTTTTTAAGGAAATATGAATTTTAATTAATTTAAAAATGTAATTTGTGAAGAACAGAAATTAGTTTTCGCATTAAATTTTCATCTTGAAATTATTATCATATTGTGTTTGCCCTGTTTGCGTCAAGTTTATTTTTCTAGTTGTTTAAATTAAACTTGAAATTAAATTAAAATTAAATTAATTTGTTTCAAACACAGACATATAATTATACCTACTTTTTAATCTTATGTATAATACATAGAGTGGCAATGAGTTCCGTGAGTTCGGGAGTTTACACTGAGTTCCTGATCAGTCCCAGACGTTGAAAAGCAATTGAGAACAATTTGTGTTAAGGAGATCACAATAGATATACAGTACAATAAAATTGTACATTCACAATAACTGTCAGTATGTATTAGCTGTTGATTCGTTAAAAGCCAAATTTATTTCAGTTTCGATTCGTCGCGTCACTTTGAAATTTTTTAAGCATGAACATTATTATTATTTTATAGGTAAACCTGGAACACATTTAAATGAAATAAAAGCTGAATGCAGATTAAAGTTATTCCATTTTTATAATTTTACATTCAAATGGATCCCGCCCGCTTCATCCCTCAGATAATATGCAGATTGCGTCACGGTCTTCTGCTTCACCCAAGGAAGATTAATAATACAGTTATTAGTAGCAAAAGGTTCTTATTTAGGGCCTATTATGTTCAATGTATTTATAAATGATTTACCTAATAGCATACATGACTTTTTTGCAGAAGATTTAAAAATATCAAAGCAAATGAGGTGTCCTGACGACTCTTCTAAAGTGCAGGAGGACTTAAATATCCAGTTTGACTAAGTGTACCTAGACAAAATCACATGACATTAAACGTGAATAAATGTTTTCACATATTATTTTCGCGGAAAAAAACGAGATAGCTTTAAGAATATTGTTTACCATCTCGGTAACATTCCGCTAAACCAAGTTGAGCAAATTCGCGATACTTTTGTTAATAACTTGCGATTTGGTAAAGATGGAAAAGAATTAACATTTTTGTTCAAAATTGTGAATGGAATATTACATTGTCCACAGTTATTAAAGGAAGTCACTTTTAAGTTTTAAGATCCCCATAAGAACTCCTATACCAGGTAATTATAAAACAGTCGTTCCTTGTCAGTCCGCCACAAACCTTGTATGCTGCGACAGTACAATAATTTAATATCTATTAATAAAAAAAATTACACATTTAGTGACACATTCTGTCAATACAAAAAAAATTGATGACTCTTGACCATAATAGTGAATAACTTATTCAAGCATGTTGACGAATAAAATAAATATAACTATGACATACTTATTGTATATTGTAATCGTGTAGTGTTATATTGTGTGTAAATTGTGAATAATATGCATAGGTATTTTGATGTAAATTGTATTTAAATTTATAAAATTAATATGAATCAATTGTAATTTCGAAATGTAGACCAAATTAGACAGAGTTTTTTAATTAGACATACTATTTTGTTAATTAAATAAAACACAATTACAATTTTAATTGTAGTAATAATGTGCATAGTGTAGTAATTTAAATTTTATCATGTGGATGTAATCGATATGTATTGTATTGTATTTGTATTGTATGTGCATTTGTATTGAATGTATTGTATTGTATTTTGTACACAGTATGGCGAAATTAGGAAAATTGTTATAATAAGATACTGTATATGTATAATAAGATTTATACACATGTCACATACATCAAATGAAAAAAAAGGGTGAACTGTCAATATGGCAGACAGATTGGGAGGACCGCGGAATTAAAGTAAAACTAAATAACGTTGAATTCATAAAAACGGGTTTTATCAGGCAATAAACGAATAGTATCCTTGTGCCTATCGAATCGTGTGTTTTATTTAGTATCCTGGCAGTCCTGACATATTATAAGTAAGCCCACAGATAGAGAGATCTATGTTAATATTACTGAATTTCTCTTTGATACATGATTTGTAGAGATGATCTGAACATACGAATGCATACATCTATAGAGCCCTGTAGGTACGATATCTTATATATAAAATTATCGTGTCACAATGTTAGTTACCATACTCCTCCGAAACGGCTTTACCGATTTTTATATAATTTTATATGCATATTCAGTACCTAAGTCCCCTAACTGATAAGGGTTTTCCACCCCTAACATTTATTTTTATTTTTTGGACAAAATTTTTATTTTTTTATAATGTGGCATTTAATGCATGTTGTGTTCACCTGTAATTTCGGGAACACGAATTTTAGATTTAAGTAAGCTAGGTATTGCAAAATAATTGTTTCCTGTGTTGGTGGACCTTAAATAAATAAATAAAAAGTTAATAATTTGGTACTTGTCTTGAACAAACGCTACTGCAACATTTTTTAACGATAAACCGTGTTATTGGCTGATTAGCACTGTTAAAAGAATTCTGACAGCATAACAACTTCCAAATTGAGTTGGCCACTAACCCTTAAATTGATTTGGGGGATGAGCTGCTCGCGTCCGTAGGAAGTTACTTGGATACCGAATACCCTACACGTGTCCCCTGGGTAGTGCTAAACGAGCAGCAACTCCGGTGGTAGGCCACAACATCGGCTGCCGGCTTAGGTTACCACCCATTAGACAAAGCCATGCCGCCAAGCGATCCGTCGTGTTCCGGCGTGATGTCTAATGAAGCCGAATGGAGGATAGGTCTGAACAGTTGCGTTGCGTTGATGTACCGGTTGTGACGGGTTGGTGTTTGCTGTGTCGGGAGCTTAGTCGCGGAGGGCAGCGGGATCCGAAGCACGGTGCACCGCTGGCCGACCGTAGACAGTTGGGGGCCCAAGTAGTGGGACAGCCACCCACGAAAGGCTGCCCCGCCATCTGCGAAAAATCCCGGAGTGGCTCCATCATGCCGGTTGGCGACCGGATGAGGGGACCTGATGGCGATCTCCGGGGGGGTTCGGGCGTCCCCGCGGTCTCCAGACTAAGTCCCCAATAACATAGCGACTCTAACTTTGTTCCTTGGTTTACAACGCAACGCCTCGTTCAACTGCTATCCTCCATCCTATTCACTCCCAATCCTAATCAATCCATGAGAAAGAGCAAGAGTAAACGAGATTTACAGCGGTTGCACGTCCCCTCACTCGAAGTGCATTTTACCAACATCCGAGGTATGCACTCTAACCTCACCTCAGTCCACCACCACCTAGAGACTGAGAAGCCGCACTTGCTTTTTTTGACGGAGACGCAGATCCGATGTCCATTGAGCGCGGCATACCTAGACTATCCTGGTTACACACTGGAGCAAAATTTTCACCCTCGCGCCGGAGTCTGTGTGTATGCCCGCAACGATATCTGTTGTCAGCGTCTCCGTCATCTTGAAGACCCTACTTTCTCCACGATTTGGGTTTTGGTAGACACGGGTACAGACAAAGTTTTGTATTCTTGTGTCTATCGTTCGCACAGCGGTGACCAGGAGACAACTCGCCTATTTGAGCACCTTAGCGAGACGGCTGATGTGGCTCTGCAACGGTACCCCACTGCGCAGCTGGTTTTTCTGGGGGATTTCAATGCCTGTCATCAAGACTGGTTGTTCCCATACCAGAAAACCGACCATGCAGGGAGAGAAGCGTGGAACTTTGCCATATCGCTTGGCCTCTCCCAGCTGGTAAAGCAAGCGACCAGGGTGCCCGATGTTGATGGCCACACAGCAAACTGCCTGGACCTTCTGCTGACAACCGATCCAGACAGGTACGTTGTTCAGGTTTCCTCCCCACTGGGAACCTCCGACCACTGTCTGGTGAAATCTGTTTCGTCATACTCAGCCCCCGATCACGATTCAGGAGGTATCCGTCGAGTATGGCGTTACAAGTCAGCAGATTGGGATGAGATGCGACACTTTTTTGCATCTTATCCTTGGCGAGAGGTCTGCTTTTCTTCTGAAGATCCGTCGAGCTGCGCGGATGCTGTAACCGATGTGGTTCGTCAAGGGATGGAGTATTTCATTCCTTTCTCCGACGTTCCCATTGGTAGCAAAGCTCGCCCATGGTTTAACGCCGAATGCGCTCAGGCTGAGAGACGCAAACATTCGGCGTATCTTGCCTGGGTTGACGCTCGAAGCCGCAAAGCTCCGGATATTAGATCGAAGAAGAAAGCCTTTAACCTTGCCGCCAAGTCCTACAAAAAGGCATTACAGAAAGTGAGTGTCGACCGCATTAGACATATTGGCGCAAAAGTCTCTCGCCAGCCATGTGGCAGTAGAGCTTTTTGGTCCCTCGCCAAAGCGGTCGAGACTAACTTCTGTCGTCCCACGCTGCCTCCACTGGTAAAACCGGATGGCTCTCTGGCTCATACAGCTGAAGAGAAAGCGAACCTTTTCGCATCTCTGTTTGCTGAGAACTCACGTCTAGACACTAGCAACAACCACCCACCACAGATACCTAATTGCGGTACCTCTATGTCAGAGGTCCGCATTCACAATAAAGAGGTACTTAAGACCCTGCGAAGTCTAGACGTGAACAAAGCCAGTGGACCTGATGGTATTCCAGCGGTAGTATTAAAGACGTGTGCACCCGAGTTGTCTCCTGTGTTGACACGCTTGTTTCGCCTCTCTATCGAGACTGGGATAGTTCCTAGATCGTGGAAGCTTGCCAACGTGCAGCCTGTGCCCAAAAAAGGCAGTTGTGCTGACCCCACTAACTATCGGCCTATCTCAATAACCTCCTTACTCTGTAAGATTATGGAGCGTATATTGAACACACGGTTGATGGCATACCTAGAACAGAACGATCTCCTTAGTGACCGACAGTACGGTTTCCGCCCAAACAGGTCGACAGGAGATCTTCTAGCGTATGCCACTCACATCTGGGGTGAAGCCCTCGAGAAAAATGGGGAAGCGCTTGCCGTTTCCCTTGACATCTCGAAGGCTTTTGATAGGGTTTGGCACACTAGCCTTATGTGCAAGCTTCCTGCGTATGGCCTATCCCCTGGCCTGATCGACTGGATCAAAGACTTCCTGAGTGACCGTTCATTCCGAGTGGTTGTCGGAGGTTGCTCGTCGCAATCAATGACAACCAATGCCGGAGTTCCTCAGGGGTCTGTTCTCTCTGCAACACTATTTCTGCTGCACATCAACGATCTGCTCATGCCCGGTATCTATGGGTACGCAGACGACAGCACGGTTGTAGAGAGATACCTGCCAAAGGGTCGGGCCAGTAAAGACCATATACAGTCCGAAAGAGAGGCTATGGTGCAGCGTATGAATCTTACACTTCAGGCTGTCTCCGAATGGGGCAATGCCAACCTAGTGGGATTCAACGCCACGAAAACACAAGCGTGTCTGTTCACCGCTAAAAGGAGTCCGTTCACCTTGACTCCTACTCTTCGGAATGTATCCCTGGAGTACACCGACCGCCTTCAGTTATTGGGCATTGAGATATCCTCGAACCTTAACTTTGGGCGGTTCATTGAATCCAAAGCTAAAGTGGCTGCTAGGAAGCTTGGAATCCTAGCAAAGGTGCGGCGGTACTTCACACCACAACAGCTCCTAACCTTATATAAAGCACAGGTTCGGCCTTGTATGGAGTACTGCTGTCACATTTGGGCTGGTGCTGCCAAATGCCACCTGTCAGCATTGGATTCAATAGAGAGGCGTGCTAAGAGACTCATTGGTGACCATAAACTGGTTGAGACCAATCTTCAGAGCCTTGAGCACAGGCGTAGAGTTGCCAGCCTCTCGGTGTTCTACAGGATACATTTTGGAGAGTGTGCGCAGGAATTATACGATTTGATTCCGCCATCCCCTTTCCACCATCGAACGTCCCGACGCACGGCGGGTATCCATCCCTTCGTCGTCGACATCCCCCCTGTACGGACGACGCGCTTCGCTTCATCATTTATTGTACGTACAGCGAAGGATTGGAATAAATTGCCCGCGTCGGCGTTTCCGCTCGATTACAATGTAAGTGTCTTCAAGGCAAGAGTGAATAGGCTATTACTAAGTTAATGCGTCTTACCACCAACGACTTCATCGCCACTTACCATCAGGTGGGATTGTAGTCAAGTATTAACTTATAAGTTATAAAAAAAAAAAAAAAAAAAAAAAAAAAAAAATTATTCCGTACCAGAAAGGTCAACAGAGTGGTCTTCCAACTGTCCATAATTACAGCTTACCCGTATCTAAAGAGTGCTTCGGCTCTTTTAATTTAAACATACATACATACACACATCGTACATACATCGATTTGTCCAAGTTGAAATGAGCTCTAACAGGTACGACAAAACTACCTATATTGTAAATATGTAATTAAAAAAAAATCGTAAAATTCAAGTTCATAATAATTATGTCACTGTTCAGAATATTATGTAATTGTCAAGTTTACATGGTGTGTTTTTTCTGTAGAAATATAATTCGACCGTTCGTTTCTTCGTTAAGCTTGGCATTCTGTAATATTAAAAAACCCAATAAGAAAATATTTAAAATACATAGTGTAACGTAAACTCTAATTTTAAAGACACTATCGTAAGAACAGAAATAGATAGGTAAGAACAACATGCTAAAATCCATAACTTCTCGGAACATGAAACGATGCACTGAATGATTGTTGCTATTTAAATAATTGTTTGATTTACGTCCTAATATATTTAGATACATATTTCGTCTCGGACATTCACTCGATTGAATAATGGCATGAAAAGCTCGAAACTAATGAAATGTCCGGCGTTTAAAGGGTTAAACGTCCGCAATGGGCAGCAAATAAAGGCAATCAGGCTGATGTAGTGACAATTTAAAATCCATTATGAAGCAATCATGGTCGAGACGAGAAGGTCACGAGACGAAAGTGCTTCTCAATATTAGATGAGTGAAAGTTCATTCATATTTAATATCGCTAGCAACAAGTGTCTTGATGAAAGGAATAAGGCTCTGGTCATGTTTATACATGTACAAGCGATCGTCAGATGTTCTTTAATATATTTCTGAAAAAAGATTAAGAAAGTCCTAAGTAGGTACCAGGTAAGTTTTCCCAAACTATGTTCCCACACTTACTTCAGGAACCCGCAACATATTATGTTTCTTAGTCAATTGATTCATGCATCATGCTCTGATGTAAGTCAGTCGTAACGTAACTAGATTTTATTCGCAGCAAATTACATAAATAATGGTTTCTGGTGCTAACACTTAACGATCCTATTGATATAAATTACGCTTACTTAACAAATCGGTTTTTTAGTCACAATGTTATGAAGAAAAGGGAAAATGCAGCAATATGGTGATTTTTTAGTTTTAAATAGGCATGAAATTGGTTTAAAACTCAAATTTTCTTGTGAAATCGCGCTTCAAATGAACTTGAGAACCCTGACGTAAATCTATACTAATATTATAAATGCGAAAGTAACTCTGTCTGCTACTCAATAACGCCTAAACCACTGAACCAATTTTGATGAAATTTGGTACAGACATATAATTGAGCTCGGGAATGAACATAGAATACTTTTAATCCCAAAAAATAGACCTGTTCCTGAGGGATAACTCTTCCACGCCAAAACCACTGAACCGATTTTGATGAAATTTGGTACAGATATAGAATTGAGCTTGCGAAAGGACATAGGATACTTTTTATCCCGGAAAATAGACCTGTTCCTGAGGGATAACTCTTTCAAGCCAAAACCACTGAACCGATTTTGATGAAATTTGGTACAAATATAGAATTGACCTCGGGAATGGACAAAGGATACTTTTTATCCCGGAAAATGGACCTGTTCCTGTGGGATAACTCTTTCAAGCCACTAAACTGATTTTGATGAAATTTGTTACAGATATAGAATTGAGCTCGGGAATGGACAAAGGATACTTTTTTATCCCGGAAAATAGACCTGTTCCTGTGGGATAACTCTTTCAAGCCACTAAACCGATTTTGATGAAATTTGGTACAGATATAGAATTGAGCTCAGGAAAGGACATAGGATACTTTTTATCCCGGAAAATAGACCTGTTCCTGTGGGATAACTCTTTCAAGCCACTATACCGATTTTGATGAAATTCGGTACAGATATAGAATTGAGCTCGGGAAAGGACATAGGATACTTTTTATCCCGGAAAATAGACCTGTTCCTGTGGGATAACTCTTTCAAGCCACTAAACCAATTTTGATGAAATTCAGTTCAGATATAGAATTGAGCTCGGGAAAGGACATAGCATACTTTTTATCCCGGAAAATAGACCTATTCCTGAGGGATAACTATTTCAAGCCACTAAGCCGATTTTGATAAAATTTGGTACAGATATAGAATTGAGCTCGGGAAAGCACATAGGATACTTTTTATCCCGGAAAATAGACCGGTTCCTGAGGGATAACTCTTTCAAGCCACTAAGCCGATTTTGATGAAATTTGGTACAGATATAGAATTGAGCTCGGGAAAGGACATAGGATACTTTTTATCCCGGAAAATAGAACTGTTCCTGAGGGATAACTCTTTCAAGCCACTAAACCGATTTTGATGAAATTTACTACAGATATAGAATTGAGCTCGGGAAAGGACAAAGGATACTTTTTATCCCGGAAAACAGACCTGTTCCTGAAGGATAACTCTTTCAAGCCACTAAGCCGATTTTGATGAAATTTGGTACAGATATAGAATTGAGCTCGGGAAAGGACATAGGATACTTTTTATCCCGGAAAATAGACCTATTCCTGAGGGATAACTCTTTCTCGCCTAAACAACTGAACCGATTTTGATATTTGGTACAGATATTGAATTGAGCTCGGGTAAGGACATAGGATACTTTTTATCACGGAAAACAGACCTGTTCCTGAGGGATAAGGTCAAATTTTGTTTTATGTAGTTGATAGATTCGTTATTTATGAAGCGATTTTTATGACTCTTTTTAGGGTTCCGAAGTCAAAACAGAATTGTCATAGTTTCATCATGCCCGTCCATCCTTCCGTCCATCCGTCCGTCCGTAGCATAGCGCAGAGGCCCTTAGTGCTAGAAAGCTGTAATTTAGCAAGGATATACATGTTTATTTAAACTTTAAACTGGTAGAATAACATTTTTAAAAATATGTTTTTAGGATACCTACCTCTCCTATAGGTAATATGGGGATAATTTTTTTCCGTCACGCACGTGCGGGGTATCGTGAAAAAGGTCTCTCAAAAATAATATGGGTCTGCTAAGTCCATTTTTCGATTGAGGGGTTTGTTTGGGAAATATTCGTAAGTGTTGGACACGTAAAAAAAATTCATGGCAATACCATTAAGATCAATTCAAAAGGAAAACTATCATGGCTATATTATTAGCATACGTAGTTATTGAGTTCTATAAACTTAGAACTTCGGAACCCTATATTACCAGCGACCTGACACGCTATTAGCCGGTTTTTTAACCAACTTCAAAAAAGTAACAGGTTCGACTGTTATAAACAAAAATTAACTTTAACATAATTTGAAAAATCAATCTTTAAAGGGTTAATTCAGGGAATGTTTATACGAAACTTCGTCATTTTTAGGGTTCTGAAGTAAAATCGTGACCCTAATAGCTTCGTCATATCCGTCCGTCAGTCTGTCCGTCTGTCCAAAGCAAAGCGCCGAGACCCTTAGTGCTAGAAAGCTATAATTTGGCATGGATATACATATTTATTAAAACTCCAAAATTGTAGAATAAACTACTGAAAATAAATTTTTTTCGGGGTACCTCCACTACAGGTAACGTGAGGATTAATTTTTTATTTATCCCTATAGTGTGGGGTATCGTTGAAAAATTTTTTCAAAAATATTATGGGTCTTTTGATACCATTTTTGGATGTAGGGCTCCGTTTGCGAAATACGTATATTTGGCTTGAAAGTGCTAATTTTGGGTACCCAAGTCAAGTCAAGTGTCCCCCCAACGGCTAAATTTATAAGGAAAACTATCAAGGCTATGTTAGCATAAGTAGTTAATGAGTAATAGTCAATAAACTTACTACTTTGGAACCCTATATTGCACGTGGCCTGACACGCACTTGCCCGGTGTTTTAAGTTAAAACTGTGAAAGTTGGTAGTTAGTATGTAATCTTACATAAAACAAAAATAACTGTAACATGATTGTTTGGTAATACATTCCCTAAGGGCTAAAACTAGAGGTTGTAAGTTTAGAGTAAGAAGTTGTAAAACGAAGAGTCACCTCATGGTAAGTGGTCACTTTCGCCAATGAACATTAGCAACGCTAAAGGAATCACTGATTTGCTACTGCCCAAAAAGAAAAGAAAGATATGTTTTTTGTGTATTCTGTAAAATTACAATGTAAATTTAAAATTCAAAAACTCTCAGGCCCTGACTTAGATAAACCTCTAAATTCTAAAAAGTTCAATTATTTTGGGACCTTTCCTATGGGTGGGTCATTAATGGCTCACTACTGAGCACTCACTCTTGAGGACGCCTAGAGCATACACCACCACTTTGCTCCAGTGTGGATTGATGGAGGGATTAGAAATCAATCCAAGTGTCGGAAGTCATTACGCCGGGCGATGACCGTCAATATGTCATAACGACTATTATCTTACGAAACAACCGGGACCGACAGCTTTACGTGCCCATACAGTGCTGTGTTATAATGAAGGGATCTTTATTTTCGGCGTACGAAGTCGCGGGTAACAGCTAGTAATATATAATTCCATACTTATGTATATAGTCCATGTGCTTTAATTATAGAGAATTGGTCCTACAGCTTGTTTACTTACTTAAGAGTTATGGTTATTATACATGCGAAAAGTGAAGATGTTTAGGTTACCATCACGCGCTAAATTGTTGTGCGAATTAAGATGAAATTTGGCATACAGATAGAATATTAGATTTACTTATTCTCATTTTAAAAATCTAGCTCTTTTCCCTGTTATACGTTCCCGTGGGATGCCTTGAGACTTTTAAATGTTTGTGAAACCACTTTTCTGCGAACGGAATTTTTTAACTTAATAAACTAATGTTTGATTAATATATTCTAACAAAATGATATACTACGAGTAGTTACTCGTATTTATCGTAATTATCAAATTAAGTTTAATGCCAGACAATTTACAGCGTGATCAAAAAGGTTTAAAGCTTCAAAACCAAATCCTATCGAACTCATTGCCGTAACATCATAATGTTGTCGTCATAGTACTAAACTAAATAAAATACCAAGAGTCTAGTATATTACTTCCTATATTATAGTTTCCCACATAATATCGTTTACTTTACGACTTACTGGCGGTCCTGCAATGGGTAGATTACCTAAACCCTCCCTTTACATAAATAATGAGGCTTGCTCAGCTCATTTCAGGATCCCTTGCTAATTCAGTAGCATTGTCCTTCTTTGCCCTCATTGTCAATTTACAAAGGGAATTGGAGTCAGACATTGAATCAAGATTAGGTGAGAATTAATTCATGACTGCCTTGGTATGAATAAAATCGTGTTTTTAACTGTTTAAGAATTGTCCAACGAAATAGTGGGCATAGCACTCATATAGTTAGAGAAGACCGTGGGAGAGTAAGCCGTTGATGGGATAAACACACTTAGAGATAGGAGATAGATAGATAGAATAGGAGAGCACTGGACAGCATTGATAATTTTCTGTTAGTTTGAAAAAACCTGCATCAGTCACCATGCTCTCTCTAATATAGAAAACACTATGCCATTTAATTAGTTTAGTGTAACTTGTAATAGAAATAATTAACTACAACGTCGTTAATTCTATGATCCCTAGAGAGCTATAAGAACGCTGTAATTTAATTATATTTGCTGTATTTAATAGTGCTATATTAGTATCTATTGTATTTCATAAATTAATAATTCCGCAACAATAGTCAATTCATGTTGTCCTGGACTATTGGGATCTCATTAATTTATGATACTATAGTATCTACATCACTACAAACAGATAAAAGTATTTTATATGGACTAACGAACGAACGAATTACGAAAATAAATCATAATGAAAACCAACAATAAAAATAACATAAATTTCGTGCCAATAAAGTGATTACGATTACTCGTTAGTTAATGACATTTATACCAAACATATAGCTTGGAACCATCTCGATAGACAAGACTTTCTTTAAAACAAGCCTCATCAAAATCGGCCATCCATTTCTTTAGGAGTTACGATGCCACAGACAGACACACGGATAGGTACAAAAGACTTCAAAAGAGAGACATAAACCAAATAATACCTCTGTTTTTGCGTCGGGGGTTAAAAATAAGTAATCAGTAGCGTTCCTAGCCCGGCGACTTGTGTCGCTGCCGATCCTAGTAGCAATTTGCTAGTAGTTGGATGGATGACCGCTAAGATGGATGCTAAATTTTCTTCAGCACTTCCGTGCTTCGGAGGACACGTAAAGCCATCGATCCCGGTCAATAACATTAGACAGCAGTCGTTAAGCCATGTCGGAGGCCTATGGGCGGCATAAAGCTTGTGTCACTTGGGTTGCCCACCTCAACCAACCGCACTAGAGCGTAGTGGAGTACACTCTAAACACGTCGGCAATAAGGAGAGGCATCAACGGGTTCAAGCCAAGTAAAGTGACCGTCAAGTGAAGTAATATGATTTATACTTTCACATTGCATGGTAAGGTTAGGTCTACATACCAAACAAATCGGAACAAGAGTTCGAAGATGCTCGGGAACACGAGGTCGTCTGAGGCTGCCAGCCATTTTCGCCCCAGCAGCCGGAGCGCCGGCATTCTGCAACCAAACAAACATACTATTTAAACCACTGGTTATTTATTAAGCTATGGTCCGCGGACCCCTGGTGGTCTCTGGAAGCATCTCTAGTGGTCCGCAAAACCTTCCTAAATACGAAGCAGCTCTAAAGTATACAAAATTACACAACACAAAATTTAATAAACGATATCGATGATTTCCAACAAATTAAATTTGAGGTATTTATTTATGTACCTTAGTACCTACATTGAAATTGAAGAAGGGGAGATTTTTTTATTTGAACACATACATGGATAAACTATGGATCGTCACATAGACAGATGGATTTAAAGTTTGATAAGGAAAGTCCTCCACCACACAAATATTACCAACAACGTAAAGACATTCAAATACTGCTAATATACTCCTCAAAAGCTGTACGTTCCTAATGTAGGTACGGGCTATACCCGTATTCCATGATTCAGCGATACCTTTTGGTCCAGATTCTAGTGCGCTGACCCCGGATCACCCAAATATTTGAGATGTTTCACGCAGCCATGGGCGGTAAAAACTATAAATAGTTTCAAAAACCATTTATTTGTATAATACCACAAATACGATATCACGTGCTACAAAAACTGTTTATTGAGAGAAACCATTTATTCGTGAATACAAGGTATTGCGCGGTAACGTATGAAAACGTGGTATAAACTATAAACAGTTTCAGTAAACCTTTGCCACAAAAACTGTGTATTACGAGAAACCATTTATTCGTGAATACAAGGTATTGCGAGGTCAGGTATTCCGATTACGCCCGAGGAACAGACTCAAGCGCTGCCGAAATAATACGAACGTGACACAATAAGACACCTATGTTAGAGCGAGAGGAGAGTAGAGGAGTAAGAGGAGAGAGCGAGACTGAGCAGCAACCAAACCAAACAGTGAATGAATAATATTTTTACACGCTTTTTAATATTTTAAATGCAACGGGATATCGCCTTTATTCCTATTCCAATAACTATAGTAATTAGCTCAAGGACTTATTTAAGTTGGTTTTAATATTAAAAAATATAGAAATTAGAAATAGATACCAATTTATTATAGTATTTATGCGTGTTCTATTGCGGGTATGAAAAATGATAAAATTAAAAAAATATGTAGGTAAAGTAAAATAATACAAAAACATGTTGTACTTTAACAAAGTTTAAATTACAAATAAATTGTACATTTATAAAAACAAACGCTTACACACATTCATACCCCTCACCCCTGCAGTAGGTTTTTACACAGAATATTTAATTTATTAAAATTTTAATGTTTTGTGAGTTTTTACCTGTATCGCGGGTGGCATGGACGACAAATCACTACAACACCCATGACCCCAATACAAATATTTATCTGTCACATAAATATCTGCCCCGGCCGGGAATCGAACCCGGAACCCCTCGCTTCGCAGGCAGGGTTGCTACCAATTAGGCTATAAATCGCGGTACATACATTGAAATTAATATAATAGGGATGTTGACACTAATTATAAATTAATATAAATTTGTGTCTAAAATAGTACTGGTAACATTTAAAGGCCTAAAATATGATTATTTTATTGAAATCAATCACAATAAATTGAATATCATTAATTTCAAATCTTAAAAATTGTACTCACTGTCACGTGACCTCAAACGCCATTTTGAGAATATGACGTCATTGGAACAATTTTATATGGAAATTCAACAAACTTAGTAGACAGATAGTATTGAATATCGTTTAGTGACGTCACGTGACGTTTTTGGTGAGAAATTTGATAATGATTTTTATTTATCAATTTTTGTTTTTAAATTGAAGATTATTATTTTTATAATATTTTTTTCATGAATATTGAGGTTTTATTTATAAAATAAAGTTGAATCCTAAAATTAGTCAACATCCCTATTATATTATATATTTTCTTGTAATCAATACATGTACTAAGACTATGACTGATCATATGTAGCCAGTCCTAAGCCTGGATAAAGTATGAAGGAAAGTTCATTCATTCTCAAACCTGATATACCGAGTAACACTTCAATAAATCGTTATTAATATAAACAGTTTTAAAACCCTTTATCCTTAATACCGACTTTACCGAGAATATGAGAATACCGATGATACCAGATAAACCGAGTGAACGTTTCAATACATAGTTATTAAAATAAACAGTTTTAAAACCCTTTATCGGCGACAATATCAATACATAGTTACGGTATTACGAAAACGCGTACCGACCCATGTCTAGTTTCACGTTTCCTCGATCATGTTTACCTCGTCTGTCGGTCGGTCAGTAGGTACATTATTTGGGTGGCTATAATTAAAATAGCTTATGAATAAGGCCCTTGTAATGCGACGATATAGGTATGTTTGTGTATTATAAATAAAATTAATACAATAGTTTAAAAACTAAGTAACACACTGTTTTATAGAGGAAATCTCAAACCTTCTAAGGAAAAAAAATGTGCCTGTAATGGAGATGTCATTAAGGAGTTCCAGGTCTAGTCTCCAGGCTAGGTCTGGAGCCAAACCTGCGTGTAGTATGAGGTCATGCTTATAACAAATATGTATTGTCATCAGAACTACAACAGTATGGAAAATTTCAACTCCTTAGGAAGGTCTACGAGTAATTAAACTTGCAAGATTTGACCCAAACAACCCTCTTTGGTTCTACAACGATTGGCCGATGCAGATGCTGTCATAAGAGAAGAGTCATGAAGAGAAACTAAATATTTAGAATAAGGAATGTGTCAATTTGGAACATACGTAGGACATTCTATGGGATTCGATTATTGATCACGAAGTAGTAAAGATTGTTATTGATGTTAACGTTAGGAAAACTGGAAATATATTATGTCATGGAACAAAGTAAAAGGAATATTAATATTGAATAATCAATACCATAGAATACCCTTTCTGCTACTTAAACATATTTCTATTACAATGTACCTAGTCTTTATAATATAATTCCAAAACATTGTCAGGGAAACTCTGTTCCGCCGCCTACGCTTTTAAGAAATTACGGTTCTTAACTAACGTAAAAACAGCAAGACTAGTTTATTTTTGCTACTTTCATAACCTTACTTTCCTATGGGTTGTTGTTTTGGGGCTCAACTGCAGATAATGAGTCTACGGTATCGCTATATTTTGTGGTGTGCATCTGGACTTTTTTTCTTGGCGTAGCAAATTGAAATTTATAGAGGATTTAGTTAAAATTTGTTGAAACTTAAAGCAATCACTCATAAATTTCTTAAACGTGAATTAAATATGTAATGGACAAATCTATAAATTTCAATTTGCTACGCCAAGAAAAAAAAAGTGGGTCCTCAATCCAGATGCACACCATTTTGTGTACATGTAGGATTGTATGTTAAGAAAAACTTAGAATTGCTTTAAATAAAAGGCTTTTGTATTAATTAATACAAGTTGTAGTAAGCATCCCGAAAAATATTCTCATTTTCCGTATTCATAATCCGATGCCATCGTAAATAATGATTAGACGGACGGCTTCGAGTGTTATTTGAGGACGCGGCATATAAAGGATAGCGGCATTTTTTATCTCTATCTATTGTAGCCTAAATATAATACTTAATATAGCATACCTACCTAATTGCAGTTTTTTCGTTTTCCGAATAATTTGAGAATACATGTATATAAGATATTTAATAACTAGCTGTTGCCCGCAGAAGTTATATTTTAACTTATTTGTAGGTACCTCTTGCAGAAGCAAATTTAAAAACGGTGAATATAAATTCACCGATTAACCAATTGAAGCACTTATGTTTATTTATATACTGAAGCAAGGAACATTTATTGCAAAGAAGCAAATCGGTTAATGTTTTAAAAATATTCCATACAAACTTTCATTCTATTTCCCAGGGAAACCTTTTAATTTTCCAGGATAAAAAGTTTCGTAAAATATGACCCGGAGTATTAGTAACAACTTCATCAATTTTCATCGAAATTCGTTTAAGGGTTTTCATGTAATGCCCGGACAGACAAACAGACAGACAGATATTTGAGTTTTATTATAGTATAGAGATATTGAGATTAAAAGCAGTGATAGCCTAGCGGTTAGAACGTTGGTCTCCCGAACGCGGTGGCCCGAGTTCAAATCCTGGCACGCACCTCTAATTTTCAAATATTATGTGCGTATTACAATTTAATTATCACTTGCTTCGGTGAAGGAAAACATCGTGAGGAAACCTGCACACCTGAGAGTTCTCCATAATGTTCTCAAAGGTGTGTGAAGTCTACCAATCCGCACTCACATTGTGAGAGGAGACCCCGAGCCCAGCAGTGGGACAATTATGGGTTGTTACTTTACTATATAGATATTGCTACTGAATATTTATCGTGTTTCTCAAACGCACATTAATAATGACGACACTAGCTAAACATGTATAAATATTTGGGTAAAAAAATTGTTACAAGAAATTTCATACACGAAATTTTATTCATTATTTTTGCATAAATTGTATTTATATATATGTATGTGATTTTTAAATAATGCTTTTGACGGACTCGATTTTCGAGAAATGCAGAAGCAATCAGCATACAGAAACAAACACGCTAAAAGATCCGAGAACAAACATTAAATAATAAATAAATAAATTGAACCACTTCAAAATGCAAAATCGCTATCAACTACCTATATAAAACCTATATTCTAAGCTTTCCGTAGACATTCCAAAATTAAATAAAGACATTCGTTCACGGTCTTGAACAAAGAGCAATATGTGTAATATGTTCACTCATTCGCATATTATGACAAATTGCAAAATGCTCGCACAATAGGAGAAACAGAACAACGTAATGTTACATACTTGTCCCTGTAAATGTTGCTATATTTATCAAGTCACTCGCGCGTCGGCAATTTAATTTGCTAACAATTTAAGAAACGTCGTAATTTCTTAATAATATGGGTAATAAGGTAATTGTTTGACAGTTACGCGCTCATACCATTAAAAGAAACCTTGATGGAATATTTAAATACAACGTTCATTCCAGGTTTTTTTTTATTTTTTGCCTGCTTGGCCTCCCCAATTAGTCGTACGTTATTCTCATAAGCTACGTATTCGGGACTACAATTATTAGGCCCCATCAATGATATTATATATTAAAAAGAGGCAGATATGTCATAAGCGCGCGCGTTGTGTGACTCAAAAAGTTCCCAATTGGGAACTCTTATTCAGGTGAAGAAAGAGATAGCGATGTAGTTTTGACGCGAGAGCAATAAAGACGTGCGATAAAGCAATAAAGCGTGCCTTGCGGACATCGGAACAGATTTTTCGGTTGATTTGTAAGGGCATAACGTATCTATATTTATTTAAGCATCATTGGGCCCCATTATAAAGTTGTCCAAGGGCCATTACAATTTTAATTGCCGAGATGTACTCTGACGCCATGTTGCCATTTACGTTGAAGATTCAGCATGTTTTTGTGATGCGGTCGTTTATGTATAATGTTCGTTACTTTTTACACGACTGCTAATTAGGGTTGTTTTTCGAGCGTAGGTATCGTGTATAATTATGTATGTATATGCTTTATAATGTATGCGTATAAACGCTCATATCTAGGCGGCTTGCGTCGATCCTAAATGACACTCGGGTTGGCCACTAACCCCTCCACCAATCCACATTGGAGCAGCGTGGTGGAGTATGGTCTAGGCCTTCTCAAGAGGAGAGACCCGTGCCCAGTAGTGGGCCATTAATGGGTTGAAGATATGCGTGTAATATTCTTTTTAGGTACCTCGTATTTCCAAACCGCTAAACGGATTTATGTTATGTAATTAAGATATCATTACATTCGTCTTGATAA
Organism: Thymelicus lineola; assembly: GCA_963932265.1. Lineage (NCBI taxonomy): Eukaryota > Metazoa > Arthropoda > Insecta > Lepidoptera > Hesperiidae > Thymelicus > Thymelicus lineola. The sequence goes on from OZ010686.1 coordinate 7,507,841, forward strand.
GTGATAACCCAAATTTTATAAGTGAAATGAAAAAAAAACAAATATGGTGGTTGTAAGATACCGTTGTTTGAAGTATCAAAAAAATAAATAAATTGAGGAATGCAATATGGGTATCGCAATTAAACAGTTCATCATAAGAATTTCAAAAAGGTGTATCATGATAACTTTTTTGATAGCAGGCGGTTTCTTTTTAATTTTTAATTTATGTCTTTCATCCATGTTTCGTTTATCCGGCATGTTGGTTTAGGATTTAGGAATAAGCCGCTCTGAGCATTAATTAATTATTTATTTACTTTATAACCTTACCGTCCAGATCTTTTATTGTACCATAACCCCAGGACCGTAAAAGTAAATGAAATCGAGATGGGCGAAGGAAAAGAACTCTGTTATAATTTTCATTAAGTGTTTATGATTTGTTTAGACTAGATGATTATTTGCTTTCGTTGTTTAGCAGCTCATTCTACCACGATGCTCCTGTATGGATTGGTAAGGAGGTTAGTGGCCAATTTAAGTGTTTTTTTTAATACTAACGTATTAAAAATGAGTTGTCATTTGTTACGATGAGGAAAAATATTGGAAGGAAACCTTAACTCAATAGTTCTCCATTTTCTCGAATATGTCTTCCAGTAGTTCCAGTTCTAATTTAAAATATCGAAAGGAAACCTTAATAGTTCTCCATAAATCTCTCAAATATGTCTTCCAGTAATTCCAGTCCTAATGGTTAGTATGATGGAATTGCCTTATCCCTCAATATGAAAGCAGACTCGATGCTAATTTTGTCACAAGTATAGCAATAACATACCTATAGGTAGAGAATAAAAATAAGTGATATATTTATATATTACTTTAATAAGATAGATGATATTACGTCTTGCTCACGAAGTGTGGAATTTACAATACCTGCATTTCGTTGACGTCACACAGGGCATCGACCCGCATTACCTTTACACCACTTCTGAATTCAATTAACTTGTATGCTTTTAACACTGATAATGAAAGGAGAGGTTTCAAAGCGGACCAGATCAACGTACACCAGCTCAAAAACCATAAGGGGTCTTCTTCTTTCTGACTCATGCTCAAGGGTTGTAGCTAGGTATCCAGGCGAACCCCATCGAGAAATAATAATAGCAATAAGGGTATTAATTAACAATAAAAATCAATATTACCAATATAATCCCTCGAGAGGTCCTACCACCAGCGGGCCGGTATTAGTCGCCTCTTACGACACCCATCCGGCGTGGGATTGGGGTTAGTATTCTAAGCCAGCCCAATACGGCTAGGTACTTACATATTTATTATAATACTGTATCCCAAAGTTAAAATGAAGTATCGGTATTAGTATTGTTAGGCGGAATATGAGATCAATGGATCAGCACATAGTACTCGTACAGCACTAAGGTCGCGGGGGTACGTATTCATCCCTTGCGGGATTTTGACAATTCGCTTTGCAACGCGTTCATTGTAAAATAACAAACAAACAAACAATTTTAAAATAAAGTTAATATAAACCTAACACCTTGTTTTACTGCTGTGTGCTGCAAATCTTGTGTATAAAATGAAAATTTTGTGGCACCAAATACCTACGGCCACGTTGAATGAAGAAGAGAATTTATTGAAAACTATTTTATGTGTGTCTATGTTTGAATGTCGTATTCAAATAGACAAGAACTCAGGATTAAATTTTAAAACTCCTTTTGGCCGTCGACATCTACGAATAAGAATTCTAACTTTCTAAATTCAAATTTAAACAATATGTTCCTTTCCATCCTGCCTTAAGACTAATCCCGCTACAGATCTTGTCCCAAGACAGGGATAAGCTTGATATATTATTTTTATCAAATGTCTTCTACAATCTAGATAGTCTAGATACAAATGTAACTAATTCCCTTTTTCTGTCAGTTTGTTCCTGCTCCAAGGTAGTTCTGTTAATAACGCAATAACTTTTTTACGCCTATTGATCTTTAATCTCTAACTAAACTAAGCCGTCGAAAAATAAGCACTTTATTGTATTTAGATAATGTATATATTATGACCGGTAGTATTAATTTGTGTGTGTGTGTGAAGTAAAGCTGGTCATACACGATCAAAGTGTACTTGTCAAGTTTGCAGTTTGATTTGATGCGGCATCCACTTTGCATGAGATAGCTATACAGCCAGATAGCTATATCATGACCATACACCGTCAAGTTTACTGGATGCCGCGTCAAGTCCGCTGCAAACTTGACAAGTATACTTGATCGTGTATGGCTAGCATTATATTGATTTTGGGATAATATGTAATGTACCCTATTACTTATTCCAAGTCATGGTCTACCCGTGTGCTAAATTTCATGAAAATCCGTTCAGTTTTTGCGTATAAGAGTAACAAACATACATAAAAATATCCTCACAAACTTTCACATTTAAAATTAGTAGGACTCTGAGGTATGGTATGAACTTCCACATTTAAAATTAGTTGGTAGTACTCTTAAGTCTTAAGCAGGTATTGTATCCAGATTTACTCACAATGTTATCCTTCAGCGAAACAATCAAACAAGTACCTACCAAACTAATACGCACATAGCTTTAAAAATTAAAACCCTTAAGATTCGAACCTAAACCATACTGCATTAGAAAGTACTTTGAACATTTTATACGTATAACCAAAAGCTTTATAGTCTGCAATAATTTTGAGCGGTGACGAAGTAATCAAGAGTTTTATGTATCGCGCGGTCGACTATAAACTCGACTTCAATTAAAAGGCAGCTTCATGCCCTATAGGTGGAGAGCCCAGGGCCGCCAGACATCACTTATTTTCTGACGGATGAAATGTGGACGATTGAGTAGTGTTAGTATGTACTATGATCGCATGCCTACTTGCTAGCTTGGAAAAACGGCCAATTTCCAGGTATGAGGTGATCAAGGTACAAAAAATCATTACTAAGTTCACGTATTTTCTCATGGCTGATTTTTACGTATGTTCTAGATAATATAGTTAGAAATAAGTTGTCAATACTCCCAGACACATTCCGTGGGCCATTTTGCTTTACAGACACCTTGAACCTGCCAAAATAATGAGTTAAGTTCACGTATTTTCTGACGCTCCATTTTTATATATGTTCTCCAGACAACTATTTTAAAACCTTTGACAAGACGACAGACAGATCCAAGCGTAGGATCGATTTAGTATCCGATTTTGACTACCATACTCATGTCTCATGCGCGTAGATAATGCTCTCGCGCTTCCACCCACAGAGATATTAAAATTAATTTAGGGGATGACTGGCCCCTTGGCTTCTTGTCAAAGGTTTTAAAATAGTTGTCTGGAGAACATATATAAAAATGGAGCGTCAGAAAATACGTGAACTTAACTCATTATTTTGGCAGGTTCAAGGTGTCTGTAAAGCAAAATGGCCCACGGAATGTGTCTGGGAGTATTGAAAACTTATTTCTAACTATATTATCTAGAACATACGTGAAAATCAGCCATGAGAAAATACGTGAACTTAGTAATGATTTTTTGTACCTTGATCACCTGATACCTGGAAATTGGCCATTTTTCCAAGCTAGCAAGTAGGCATACGATCATAGTACATACTAACACTACTCAATCGTCCACATTTCATCCATCAGAAAATAAGTGATGTCTGGCGGCCCTGGGCTCTTAATCTACTAAGTTCATGCCCATGATAATTTATTTGAAAACTGAGTTTTGTCAACATTGTCCACTGCAATGCGGTAAGGGATCGTTTGGTAGGTGCAGTAACGTACATAACTTAGGTAAAGTTACAAATAAATAAGTCAAAATAACTAATTTATAAAAACATTTTAGAAACCGTTTTTCGTTTCTCAGTATTCCAGTCCATTATTAAATTATAATAAATTGATTCAAAACGACATTATTGTATTGTCTTGCTATGTCCTATGTAACCAATACCTACATAGCAAGCTAAAATAGCTTGTGAGTATCTTTAACAGTAACTGAACTTTTTTAATTTTAGTATATCCAGATGAAACAGATTCTGTGCATTTTTGTTAATCTGGTAGATTAGGAAAATCGTGGGTGTGACAGACAATGATAGGGTTGCAGAAATTATAATAATCATTTTCCAAAGATATGATTTACGCATAAAGTTATGTGCGATGCGATGTAGGGTAGGTACTCGTCCTACCATCTCTATTAGACTATTACTATTCTATTCTCGTATTATTTCATATTATATCGTGGCCATCTTGCCAATTAACAACTAACGCACAGTGAGATTCCAAAATAAAAATAACGAAAAAGATACAATAAAATTGCAAACTATTATCACATTTATCACTAAGCCCTCCTAACCTAACGCTATTCATAATTCTACCAATATTTTATGTCTACGTAGGACAATGGAAAAATAGTAATTACTTGTGAAAAGAATACCTTTGAAATCGATATTTTACACGCGTAAGTACGGTCCAAAGGTTAGACAAGGGGAATGAAAGTGTAATAAAAGGGAGTAAATATCAATTTCCCTCGGCTTCGCCGTAACAAGGAGTGATGTTTTACCTAACGATGTTCTAGTAAGGCGATACGTACTTTAATTTAAAGGATCGCGAAGACAACTACTTATATTTAGTTTATTATTACACAAACAGATTCTATAGCACGGTTTGAATTGAAACATGGAAACTAATTTGTTTCTAAAAATAAGAAAAAACTTAAAGCTGATGAAATATATTTTATGAAATTGATACACGTAATCAATTTTATTAATTGCTATCAGATTTCATTTATTACCTACAATCTGCAATCTTCAATCAATTTATCTGCAATTAAAAAGATGTTAAAACATTTGAAGATCATCTTCGGTTGCATTTTTGACTGTCAAGCGAAGTTCGTTAATGTTATTTTGAGATGTTGTGAAAAGCTCTCGAAGACCGCTGCAGTAAATATAAATGGTATCACGCAGACAAGTCCAGCCTCTGAAGGGGATCTGCATCTCATTGACGTCATCTTCAGTCGCAGGTCAACGAACTGCATCGCTGTGACTTCATTGAATAGAAATGGGCGAGGGTTCGATCAAAGTACGAGTACGTAATCTTGGATGGAAAGTCATCGTAGGATATAAATATTTCTAATAGATAGTTATTAAATTAATTTATTTACTGATTTTTTACTTTTACCACCATTTTTCCCCTTTACATAATTTTGAAAAAATAAGGAAATAAGGCGAAATTTCTTTATATCTATATAAAAAAAACAAATAATGTTTGTACGGATATCCTATAAAGACTGAAACCATCTATTCGCTATGCCTCAAAATGGTTTCATTCGAAAGGCAATAATCCGAAGGTTGTTTGAGACCACTAAATTCGCATTAGGCACATTCGGTCCATGGATAAAGTTGATTTTCCACTTTTCCCATACAAAAATTTTAAGATAGCGAATATGGCGCATAACGGCATAATATAGACTGTCAACACGGTCATCTGTCATTATCATCAGATTTTTTTAGCGTATGTAGTGAAACACGCCGGGTATCCACTAGTTACTTATAAAAAAGAAAACTCCTTAATTTTTGGGGATGAATTTTCAAATTCTTTATCACATTATACAAGGAACCCATGAACCTAGTTGCGTGCTTAGGAGTTATAGGTCCTAGTTCAGTATAACTTTACATACAAGCTAGGATACCTGTACCTAGTACCTACATACGAGTATAGAACGTACCTAGTAGAAGTTAACAAAAGCAAATCTATGGCAGATTACTAAGTTCTTATAAAAATTTAACGTCGCTACGTACTTCTTCATATACTTAGAGTGTGAATAGATATTGCCAATAAGCTGGCATGATCCAATTATTGACGCGTAAAGATTCACTAGGGTAGATTAATTGGACTCATGTAATCATAAACCCGAGATTGAGAGCTACCACTCATACTCCAATTTATTTAGTGTATCATATACTATATATATACATTACTTATGGTGCATTATGACATAATATATATCTTTGTGACTTTTATAACTTAATACTAATAATAATTCATGATAGCATGAATTATATTATCTATACTAATATTATAAAGAGAAAAGATTTGATTGTTTGCATTGAATAGGCTCCGAAACTACCGAACCGGTTTGAAAAATTCTTTCACTGTTGGGAAGCTACACTATCCCCGGGTGACATAGGTTATATTTTTTTTACTATTTTTCCCGAAGCGAAGCGAGGGCGATTTCCTAGCAAGCACCCCGCATACGCGCCTAAAATTGAAGATACAAAAAATACTCATTTATTGAGTAATATTACGAACGAGCGATTAGTTCTCTGGAAATTCCCCTGTGGACGGACGGCTGAATTGCTGCGATAATTTTATTAAATAATGCCGTCTTGCGCCCTTCCCACGTGTAAAAATGCAGTTTGTGTTAAAAAGAAAAAGGATGGGATCACATTTCATGTGAAAGTAGCACATCAAAAGCTTGTCTTATTAAATTATCAAATATTTTATTCATATTTAGAATGTCAACCATATTTATGCCTCCATTTTGTTAGTGTTGCCAATATAATAGTTTTGATTTTCCCTACTGTAATGACTGCTACAGACTATGCCGCCGATGTGACTGGCGACTTTTGAAGCCGCCGGCTTTGCAGCACAAATAAGCTATATTCCGACTCAGCCCTGTCCTTGAAAAAATTGCCTACACCCGCGCGGTATTTAAACGCGCGCTAGGGCTGTCCACTGACAGTATTTTAATTTTATCAAACGACTTGACTTTATTTGTACTTTTATAATTGTGGATATTATATTTTCTATTTTAAAAATGAAATTCGTTGTGAATGAAATAGGAAGTGTTCAATAAATATCCATGTTGTGTTTTTTTATTAGTATTTTTTTATTAGTGTTCCGTAAGTCTTTAGTATTATAGTAGAGACAGAGACTCTTAGGGCAGGATAAGTTCTTCGTGTAGGTTAAATTAAAAAAAGGTACAACTGTCAGATTCTATATGCATACTTTATGTTGGTAAATTAATTTATAACATTGAAATAAAAGTAGTAATAATTAAAATTATAATTAAGTATTACACATTACATTATTTATTAGGTACAAATATTTCCAGACGTGATTGTCATTCGAAGTTTTATAAAATGTAAAGTTTTATAAATTATAGATAGGTAATGCCCCCTAATCGAAACTTTGAAAAAATACCCAGGTAGGTGTACCTAATACCTATTCAATGTAAAGAAACAATGCCCTTTGAGTTTTAACTATACCTACCTAGTACAGTTAGATAAACGACCACAACGTGCACATCACTAGCGTTATATACGACTGATGATGCTTTCCGGCGCTGGGCTGATCTGCGGCACGTGCCGCCACCGCGCTACCACGACATCTCCAGCACCTCCGCCACCTGGCATTCCTGCTCGGGTTTGACCGCGCGGGGATGTCGTCGCCATAGTGTATGGCAGCTATATAAATCTTTTATTAAATGTTTTGAATTGTACATACCTACTTGTCTTTATTGAAGTGAAAACTTCTTTAGCATCGTTGTCATTTGAAAGTCGATGAAACGAAAAAGGGACAGTAAATTTAACATGGGAGAAAATGAGATAGGAAGCATTATACAGTGTTTCTTATGTTCGTGGTTCTAGTTTTGCCAAAAAAAAATTTTGAAAATTTGGGTGGGGGGTTTGGTGTGGGTCCAGTAAGGTTTATGTGATAGGAGCTCGGGGTATAAGGGGGGTTGGAAATGTTCTCAAAAGTTGTCTATGACGCACCGTTTCCGAGATATGTGGTATTTTCGGTTTTTCAAAAAAAAAAAAATTTGGGTGGGGGGTTAGGGGTGGATCCAGTAAGGTTTATGTGATAGGGGCCGAGGCGGTCTACGGGGGGTTGGATATCGTGTCAAAAACCGTGTACGACGCACCGTTTTCGAGATATCCGGGATTTCCGGTTTGTATTCATAGATGGCGCGAGGGACAAGATAGAAGATTCGTTTTATTGCTGGATAGATGGCGCTAGCTGCTCATTTTACTCTTCATAATATGTTAAGCCACTTAGTTAGCACAGTGTTTTATTTTTATTTAGTGCAAAATAGTTTTTGAATGATAATTAAAACTGATACACGTTATTAAATTAATACCTTTATTTTTGAAGTTTTCACTTATACGACGTGTGAATTGCACACACTTTAATTTTTTTGGAACGAAGTTCCTTATCGCTTGTTATGAAAGGGGGCTAAAAGGAAAATTTTCTTACGAAATGTTGGTAAGATACTTTTTGAAGTGATTCACAGAGTTTTACAGAGATGGCGCTGTACAACAAAACAATACTTAATCGAAAGGAACTTCGTTCCATACGGGTGTCCCTTGACACCTCTCATGTTTTTTTTATTGAAGATAAAATACTGTGAATATGGAATGAAAACTTGAAAAGATTATTATTATTTATTTATTATCTTAATCAAATGAATATAAAATAACAATATACAAATATAAATAAAACATTAAAAAACTTTAAACATTTAATTTTTTTAATTAAATATATAAAATATGTGGATAATTTAACATTGTCTTTATTTAAAATGTTTTCATCTGAAATTAACAAACCACACATATTATATTACCTATTATAAAACTAATATTATGATAAAAATATTAACGAGCAACAAGTTTTATTTAGGTTTAAAGAAACTTGATTCTCATATTTAAGATACAGTCACTTACATGAGAAACATATTTTTATATTTACACACTAATAATATTTTGCGATCAGATTCTAGTAGACCTAAGTATAATCGCCTTTTATTTTTTGCTAACGTCCTGTCATAAACATTTCCCGAAATAATGGGAAATGTTTTACGTCGAAACATTGCGCGGGTGGGTCGAACGGCGGGGGAGGGCGGTTTTGGACACAACGCGCGACTAGCAATGACAGCTAGATGCGGCTTCTAGTTTATTCCTTATTCTAAGTTTCCTAGTATATTATAATATTACATTAGAATTACTATAGCAATTTCTAAATAGGTAATAAGCAATGATCCAGTATTGTAAAATATATTATTTTTAAGAGATCTGTAATTAAATGGATTTAAGAAGTTAACTATAATTAAAAATTTCATTTGTTTAAGATTTGAACTCTACCTAATTATAGTTTTAATTTACCTGATATTAATGACAAAAGAAGGTGCATGTATACATTAATCAATCTACTTGAATAAAGATTCTCTGTGGCTTACTGCAGTGGTGTTTAGTTGTTAACACTGAAGGCATACTGCAGCATTGCAATATTCTTGGAATCGAAAACCGGTATAAAGTTACGCTTTATATGAGAATCCATCACGGAGATTAAGTTGTAAGGTTAGTGTTGTAACTCTTCTACGATATTACAATAGAATACAATATTCTTTATTGTGCACACTAATATTATATTATAGTAGATATTATTTTATCGTACGAGGAAAATATAGGTATTCAGTTAGTTACAAGTTGGATTAATGAGCATGATAACGCATTTTTGAAGCCTAACACTAACTATTGCATAAAATTTCCTCATTTTTTCGCAACTTGTATTTGCTAAGTACGGATAACATGAAATAAAATAACGAGTAGAATTTCAGACAGAGTTAATAAAAAACCGGGCAAGAGCGTGCCAGGCCACGCTCAATGTAGGGTTCCGAAGTACCCAGTAAGTCTATTACCTACTCAATACTTATACTATGCTTGTTTTCCTTGTAAATTCATAATATAACCTATTTTTGAGATTCCTTGTAAATTCATAATATAACCTATTTTTGTTTAGCCAGCAGTGGGGTGACACATGAAAAAATTCATCCTCACGTTACCTGTAGGGGAGGTACCCTGAAAAAAATAAATTTTCAATATTTTATTCTACGATTCTGGAGTTTTAATAAATATGTATATCCATGCCAAATTACAGGTTTCTAGCACTAAGGGACTTGGCGATTTGCTTCGGACAGACAGACGGATGGACGGACGGACGGTCATGACGAAACTATAAGGGTTCCGATTTTACTTCGGTACCCTAAAAATAGCCTGCTACTTTGTGATGTTTATAGCAAAACGATAAACGAATATGACTGAGCGGAGCACGACAAGGTCTTAAACGAGAACAGGAGATGGATCATGGACTTGAAGCATTTTTAATAAAAAAACATTATTATTTAAAATATCCATTTAAGTATGGAATTTGGAGACAAGGAATTATTTTTATTTTGTAATTTAAAACCAGGTCATTATCATATTCTTCATAATTAATTACGAAAATTAATTACGAAAATTAATTGTGTCAAAGATCAGTCACGACTATAAAGCAATAACGTCAATAAAAATGTAATGTATATAGAACACCAAATTATGATAATTTATGGACAGGTAACTCGGTTGTTTTATTATACATATTATACTCGTAGTACACCACTTTATGAGCTATAAAATTTCATTTCCCCACTTTTTATGGTAGGTATAACCTGTGGGTGTAACCATTAACCACAGATTTGGTATAACAAATAGGCAAGTATCACAAAAACAGTTCATTTAGTTCAGCAGTAATATACGTATTTAGTGGTTATTTTAAGCCGTAACAAAATAGACCGGTAATGTATTGTTTTTGATTCGGTAGCGAACACAAACTTAGTTCGAGTTTGTTACGCTCGGATATAATTAGCTACGGAAATTAGATCAAGATAAATAAAATTAAAATTAAATTAAATACATCTATTGTAGGGAACTATGTTATATTATGTACAATAATATACTTACCATCTTTTTATTTGAGGTAGATACTCTGTTGCTGTTGTTTAATGAATTAATGATAGTTCGTTGAACTTTGTAAAAATTGACAATTTTCGAATCCACTTTGTTAGGGTTCTAAAGTGAAATCAGAACCCTTATAGTTCCAGCATGCCCGTCCGTCTGTCAGTCTGTCCGTCTGTCAGAAGCAAAGCGCCGAGACTCTTAGTACTAGAAAGCTGTAATTTGGCATGGGTATAGATATTTATTAAAACTCCAGAATCGTAGAATGAAATATTACATTTTAGGGTCCTCCCCTACAGGTATTACGTGAGGATGATTTTTTTATTCGTCGCGTACCCTACAGTGTGAAGTATCGTTGAAAAGGTGTTCCAAAAGTAATATGGGTTTTCTAAGACCATTTTTGGAATTAGGGATCCGTTTGAGAAATATTTGGCTTTAAACTTTGTCCCCACCCCTGTTGGGTAAACGGTTAGTTGGACGAGTGAAAAAATTCTCAAAAATAGGTTAGGTATATGTTGAATTTACAAGAAAAACTATTATATGTTAGCATAAGTAGTTAATGAGTAATAATCGATAAACTTACTACTTCGGAACCGCGAGGCCTGACACACACTTGCCCGGTTTTTATTTTTATTTTAACAGGGTATCGAAGTAGAGAAATAGAATTCCAGAGAAAGAGTATTTTTCGTTCATATCAAAGGATGCTAAGTATAAAACTTATTTTAAATAAATAATTATTAAATTTCCATACGCGAATTTTTATCGACAGTGGCCGCCTAAGTGGAGTCTGTTTTGTCCGTGGCAGTTAAGCCCACATGTGCCTTGAGGGTTAACTTATTCACCGTACAACCTCTAATAACCCTTGCCTCGCCTAATAACAACGTTGAACCGGCAAACTCTGCGAGTGTGCTTACGTAAGGAAATTTCGTAGTCATGCTTACAAATGTAGCACGAATATTCTGCTCCTTCGCGGAGGAGTAATATTATTCGGCTACATATTGCACGCCAAGGAGGTCGTTTTGAAAACGAAACTTGAGAGCAAGAATTCTCGATCGCTTTCATTTATTGAAATACTTAGCTTGTATGGTAGAAAATTGAGTTTTGTTTCTTGATATAGAAATGTAGGTAATACTTATCTGAAAACAATCGCGTTATGATTTGATTTGAAAAATAGTTTTTATTATTTACAGTAGATATTAAAATGGAAAACTCATGGCAACACTCATGGCACATTTGCAACCAAAGAGAACTCTTAGGTACTAATTTGTCCATGGTCAGCATGGTCCATGGTCAGATGGTGATACTAAGAATGATAGCTAAAAAAGACATAAAAGATACATTAAAGCTTATAAAGTGGTTTCAGTACGAAGCGTGGGTGTGCAATGCTCTCGCTTCGAAGCGGTAATCTCGTGTGACATAAATTATAAACCGACGCAAAATTCGTAGCAAACGTAGAGCTACGGATGTGTAGAATTTACATCTCAACGATTTTGTGAAGGTAAAGAGCGGTGGCGGTAAAACATACTAGTATTATAAACGTCACAATATCACGTCACGTCAATTATCAATAAGTATTATCAATATTATTTAATTTTGTCATAATATCGTCACAATCTTGTTTATTGGTTGATTGCTTGTTTTCCGCCTGTAGGTAACGTAAAATTGTAACTGTACAACTTTACTGATTTAATAGTGACATACTGGTATTATTATTCGGGCTTACACAGTCCTGACCTTAACATTTTTCGAAGTTATGTACATTTGTACCTGTTTGGAATTGAGTTTGAATATGAAAGCGAGGTAACTTAAGTATATCTCTAGAAGCTTCTACAATACTTATACATCAATACACAAATCGCATCTTAATCGGCGTAGCCGTTTCGGATTTTAGCGGGAGAAACGTACAAACAGGGAGAAAAATTCTAAACATCATTGACATGGTGTCTATTGTCCTTTATATAGCTTTTCTCAAATACATTGAATACATAGATATCGATCAGTATGAGTTATTAAATGACAATGGTCATTAACATTATCTTATAATCATGTTATCTTTTGTAATAATTAATTAATGGATTGTGTAGTCATCCCCATCCGCGTAGTATTTAAAATTAAACATTAATTAGTTAATTTCTTTATCTTTAGCTTTCACTATACACAGCTACACAACTCTACGGTCTTTACATAAACAAATATTAATGGTTCTCATAATGTAGACTTCAATTCTACTGTTGTTTTAACTTACTCAAAACAAAAGAGTGCGAGTTAATGAATACAAGAATAGATTTCATTAATAGACTTCATCATTCATTGTATGTATTGTCTAAGGTCTGTCAAATATTGTGTTCCGCTAACTCAACCGTGAAACCATGTAAACTTAATAATTATTTATGTAATATGATAATATTTTATTGTTTGTATAATCCGAAATTAGTTTTGTTTACAAGGCGGAATGAATGCCTAATAGCATTCTTAATTAATCAACCTGTGACGATGCTACGAATGTTTGGCAGATTGCAACAACAAAAGTATATGGGACAGACATACATAGATAGGTGATTATCAATATTATGTAATGATATAGGCAGTAAATTATAAAATACTTAGAACAATAATATACAGAAAATACAAAATAAGATAAAATACGCCTTTTTGTTTTATTAATATTTTAACACATTGAGTAGTGAATAGTATTGGAGCAATAATTTTTTTTTCTTTAAAGTCGGTAGAAGAGGTTCGGAAGTAGGTTCGCATAAAATAGAGTACTGAAGAAACGGATGTTTTAACGCTTAAATTATGGGTAATACTAAAAGTTACTTTAATTATTTCGTATGAAAAAAAATTTGTTATAACTGAACGCGCCCAAAAGACTTTTGCCACTAGCGGTAACCCTACCGACCAAATGAGACAACCGCAGAATGTTTCCAAAATCTCATTATTTACGTCGTGAATTACACAATAAGTTTGTACGTCTCGACGCGGTCTGCCCGCAACGATCACCTGCGCTCCCACGGAGCATAAATATATAAAGCATTCTAGTATTATTACTAGCGTATAAAACCGACACCGCGAACACGATTATGTCCCAATCAATTGGCGCCAATGGGCTTCAATTTTCAATGGATTCGTTCGATTTTGAAAGGAGAACAGGGGCTCTTTGAAAATAGAACCTCCCGGCGGGACTCACATTTTGTTCGAGATGTCTGTTCTATGACATTATATTTCAATTGAATAAAGGCAAATAATGATGTAGCCAGCACATTACATTTAAGGTACAATTTTTTATCAAGATGATAAAATAGAGACGAAACACAGATGGCAGTGAACCTAATAGGATGTCTGGATTTGATTCCTATCCAGAGTTCAGCAGACATTTATGGAACACTAATTTATTTATTTGTTTTACCCGAAGGGTCGTGGGTGTTTACGATGGCTTATTGTAATATACGACCCCTAGAACCACATATAAAACACCTACTGTAAAATGTTAGTGCCGAGTGATATATTTTTAAGCGGTTTTATTTACCTTGCCCTGTTTGTTTGGGTTAAATCTTGCAGACTGACTTAGAACTTCTTCCTTTCATCCTACGAAGTTGAAATTTTGCATATTGCTACGGTTCCGATGACAATATTTTTATGATAAGCATGGCCTGATAATACTTTTAGGGTAGCATCCAGGCGAGGAAACTCCTTAATGGTTAACAGCATGGTTACATTTTTTTTCTTAAGTTCCTACAATGGCACTATAAAACCGTTTATTTAGTTTTTAAACTATTAATTTGTTTAATATCCGGATGACCAAGCTTTGCTCGGTTTAGTGTTGCTTAACAACGCCATTTACTGAAGTAGCTTTAGTATTGCTACTTGCCAATAGATGTCAGGAAGAGTATATAGTAGAAGTTTATCATTGCCTGAAAACACCGATAAAACGACATTTTCTAAAAATGAATCCTAGCTAGATCGATTTATCGCCCCCGAAAGCCCCTATATACTAAATTTCATGAAATTCCTTGGAGCCGATTCCGAGATTCCAATTTTATATATATATATATATATATATATAAAATTGCTCGTTTAAAGGTATCACAAACGGTTTGTCCTATATTTAGGCTGCTAAACTCGGACTGTAAATAAACAACTACGAAATTAAATAAGTTTCCTTCAGTTTGTTAAGTTTGCCATTCATCTGGTTTGTGATAACTAGAAGCTTCAGATAATGGAAGTCTACAACTAATAAATCTTCGTTTCATTGAACGTCAGAGGGTCGGCTTTACAGGATGTTTTTCAACTTGGCGGACGTGGCTAAATTTGTAATAGAAAATTAATTACGAAAGGGAAGGACGTCTTTTCGGGAAAATATTCTTAAAGATAAAATACTAAAAGAGGCGAGCAAAAAGCAGAAACACTTAGTAAAAATTACGAAACAAACATTATAAAAAATAACAAAATGAACTCGGCATAATTCTATGCATTGTAATTTTTAAGCATAAATACTTACTTAAAATATATTAAATCAAATCAAAATCCTCTTAGGATTTTGACCAAACATGAATAACCGGATTAATAAAGAAAAAGCTCTTCATGATATTCGAAACAAAGAGAAAGGCAGAAGAGAACTCTCTGGTATACGAACAACAGAACAAAATTTTATAAACACTTGCTTTTTAGGGTTTACATAAAGTCACAACGCTTCCTATAAAGAACATTATTTTCGTAGGTATCGGTAGAAACTAAAGTTTTCTCATGAAGGTTCTTGATGTAAAATGAGAACACCTTCAATACAATATTAAATTTGCTAGTTACCCAAAGTAAACCTAAAGTAATTTTGAAGAAACTTTGAAACTTCTACGCTGTGTAAATTGTGTGATGCTTTCCCCTTTAAAATACAATTGAGAATTGAGATGTTTGGATCTATGTATTTTAATGAGGAATTTTATTTTGCTACAAAGTAGTTAATATTCGTTCACACTACCTAATACTAGATAATTAGGTATTGTCCGTTACTTTCTCCCATTAAGGTTGACTGAAATAAAAAATATTCTCATAAATCATAATAATTAAGCTCTACCTACAAATATCTCAGTAAAGTTACTGCTGAAATTTTTGTCTATGTATTTAAATGTTTCAGTTTCGTCGGACACCGGAACTTCTTAAAAAATATTGGGAGAGTGACTTTGCCAGCTTTTATCGAAAAATGTACGAACCTATATACTCGTATCTTTTCACTTTCTAATAAGTTCATGATCTTTAGATTGCAATATACAGGAAATCTGTATTTCCAGAAGCTGTTTTAAGCGCTGTTGATATTTGTTTGTTTGTGTATATCCGTTTATATAGAAACAAACATACATTACAGACTAAACGTCCGCTCAAGGCAATATTCATAATCAATGCAACGATGAAAATAGACTCTGGAGCAGTCGCCAAGCTTTATTTATTGAATCGCTAAGGTTTTCTTTAGAAATAGCTCTTAGGACTTATTAACGTTATTAAAAGGATTTATTTTTAAAACATGCCCGTTTTATTTGCTCGATTCTAAGTATATTTTATTTTTAGAGTTTCATTAATTGTGACAGTAAATAAGTTAAAAGTTTTTATGGTCAGTAAGTTAAGGGAAACGAGAACAGCTGTTCAAAAACGAAGCCTTTATCGAGTCTTTTACAATAAATTTTAATTGCCTTGAGTTAAACTTGCTACACATTTGATATCTATACTAATATTATATAGAGAGAAGACCAATTCTGTGAGCACAACTTCGTGGAAAAGGATCTCCGGAACCATGGCAGTTCATGGCACCTATTTGAAAAATTCTTTCACCATTTGAAAGGTACATTATTCAAGATCTATCTTAATATAAAATAGATAAGGAAAATATTATTATTATCTTTTTATCATAATTTTTTATTTAAAAATAAAACAGACACAAAATGAAAATAATTTAAAGATAAATTGTTTCTGTTTGCTATTATTTATTTTAAAGTAATTTAAATTAATGCTTAATTAAAAGTAGTGACTAAATCAGAGTCACTAACGGTTACTTAAATCGTTCCTTAGTACAGAATTTGCATATGATTCTTTAGCGGATAAAGATATACGAGTATAACACTGTCCCTTGTATCTGAAGTCATGGGCATTTACCTTGTCTACCACCTAACTTCGACGATACTGCCACGAAAGTTATCAGAAAAAACAAATGAAACATTCGTAGTTAGCCAGTTTATAAACTTAAATAAAAATTAAAAAAAACCGACAGTTATACCTATTTTATTTACACTAAACATAGCTCTCACACACTCGATTATTTCCCCTTTCAAACAAAAAAACTAGATCAAAATCGGTTCATTAGTTTGGGAGCTACGGTGCCACAGACATAATTATACACAAACACACAGATACACAGACACGTCAAACACAACTAACTAACTAACTAACTCACATAACTTTTTTCGTCGGGGGTTAAAAATATACCCCATTGTAAACCTAAATTTATGCTTGTAAATTGATTTGCATTGAACATAATCTGAGCGTATGTTAGCAAACAAGCTTGTAACCGGATAGGAATAAACCTATAATATTATTCTAACTCGTATTTATGTAGGTATAGTTTAATATTTCACTCTGTACCTAATGACTCAGCTGCATGATGTATTTCATGACATCATACCATACTGCATATTAAATTATCAATCTCAGGTCTCGGTCTAGATTTGCGCTAACGATAAGCTTATGTAATCTCAACCAATTAGTTTAACCAAAATTGCTTGCTCGTTGTTAATATCTAACTAAAAAAATTGCATTAGTTCGGTTAACTGGACTAATAACCGAACTACTGCCACTAGACCGAATATTTTAGTGCGGGCTTATTTTATTAATGAAACTGAATGTAATATTAGATATTATTATGTAATATTCCGTGTTACGAAAACCTGGCATCACCTTTTTTTTAAAAAAAAACATTCAAATGTTTATGTAACCTTTTTAGAAGAAAACGAACATTATCATCCTTGATATATGTCTGTGTCATCATCGCTATCCACGAGTGTCCCAATCTCAATGGGAGAGATGCAGGTTACGTACACCACGCTGGGCAAGTGCGGATTGGCAAACTTCTCGCATCCTTCAGAAAAACTGGAAACGTAATACCTAAATAACAACAAAGGTAACATCGCATATTTAATACGCACAGACATAACTAAGAATAGAAATATATTTTAAAGGAGCGTTCAGATTATGAACCACTTGCAGAGTTATGTTTGAACAATTTCGAAATTGTCTACAATTTACTAGTTTGATAATGTGATCGGTACCAAATGGTGTTGAACTTATGCGAATAATGTACATACATTAACAATTCTCTGGCACAGTCTCTGGTATAGATCCACTTAGCGTTCGTAGCAGTGGTAAATAGGTAACTAGGTATATTTCGCGGTTTTCATCCATTACATACAATGCATCTACGGTTAATTACTGCTCTGAGCCTGTGTGCCAGCCGTGGGCGCCATCCAATTACCAAATATAGAGTATCGATAGCTGAAACCGATTAATCCTTGTGCAATATTCTACAATTTCAGTGTGAGAAATCTAAGTAAGTACATACCTATGCATACATATAATAAAACTGTAACTGCTGTTTATATACACATGGAAGGTTTTTGAGTAAAACAATTATTTTAGATACTCGTTAACGCAGTGGATCCCATAACAATGATTTATAGATTTTTTTACTGTCTATGCGATTTTTCCTGCTATCTAAGAAACGGCTTAACTGATTTGGATGCGGTTTTCATTGATGCATTGTTGTAAGCTTGGAGTAACAACAAGCTTTATTTTTAATCTGTTCACACATAACATAAAATACATAATTATGTCAGTTTAAAGAAAACATTTGTATCTAATCTATTTTTGTACTCCATACTATACATTATTGAGGCCCTTCGACAAAGGCTTCCGATACATGGATTGGTAGTGACTAGTGGCCCAGGCCAACCACCAGTATATCAAACAGTGTCATCGTGAAGCTTGCTCGTTCTTAAAACCTTCAAAAGCATTTTTAATTCATCATACGTAGCTGACAGACTTCATTTCTTTAGTAGACACATATTTCCCTGCGGGATAGTTTGCCTACATTGTTAGGCCCGCAGAATGGACCGACAATTTCCAGAGATATTGCATATTTTACACGAACCTCTATATCCATGTCAAGGTGGTACACTGTATTTTGTATTTAGCCAACGACAGAGCAGAACTCATGGACGTCCATATTCCATAAGTGTAACAACAAAGGCATCATTGAAACGTTGCTGGCTAATCTAGTAAGGGACTTGCCACTTACTCATTCTTGGAAACTGCTACCGAGTTATTAGGTAGTTGATTGTGTAATTAGTGCTTAGTTTAATCTATAATAATGAAGGTAAAAAGCCAGGTAAGTAATCAGCATGGACCTTCTATCATTCAATATTACGGAAGCACTTGTAGTGCAATACATGCAAATAAAAACTTATTCGTCGTGTCTGGTAGAGCATAGATAAAACGTAATTTGTAATTTATCGTAATTAATGATTAAAATTAACGGACTGTGGACTGAGTCAAACAGTATGAATGCATATCTTTTCCATTTACAGTTTTTTCGAGAGAAACCGTTCGTTCTCTCTCTTTAATCTCCAATTAACACTTAGAATTGTCCAATTCAATTCATAATGTTATTCAATACCAAGCTTATTTTATGCTTTAAGTGCGATGTGTCAAACAATTCGAGATAAATCATTTAAATGACGTGTTTATGGTTCTCCAAGGTTCACGGTAAATAGAATGATGTTTACAGAAATAAATAAAGGTTAGTAAATTATAAAGGTGGCCGGTAAACGTAAAGGTGCCGGTAACATGCTAATTAATTTAATAGTTAACTATGTCGGTGTATTAATTCAACAATCAATTCTAAAGGCTTGGAACAATGACATGACGTGTACTTTGGTATTTGTTGTTAGCGAGGCGTGCATTGTTATTTATATTGTGATACGGCTTTATTCTTGATGATGTCAGAGCTTATTTTTATTTTATTATTCTCTTTCTGCAGCTTTCATCTTCTAAACTTTTTTGATTGGAAGACAATCTATACTAATATTATAAATGCGAAAGTAACTCTGTCTGCTACTCAATAACGCCTAAACCACTGAACCGATTTTGATGAAATTTGGTACAGACATATAATTGAGCTCGGGAATGAACATAGAATACTTTTTATCCCGGAAAATAGACCTGTTCCTGAGGGATAACTCTTCCACGCCAAAACCACTGAACCGATTTTGATGAAATTTGGTACAGATATAGAATTGAGCTTGCGAAAGGACATAGGATACTTTTTATCCCGGAAAATAGACCTGTTCCTGAGGGATAACTCTTTCAAGCCACTAAACCGATTTTGATAAAATTTGGTACAGATATAGAATTGAGCTCGGGAATGGACAAAGGATACTTTTTATCCCGGAAAATGGACCTGTTCCTGTGGGATAACTCTTTCAAGCCACTAAACCGATTTTGATAAAATTTGGTACAGATATAGAATTGAGCTCGGGAATGGACATAGGATACTTTTTATCCCGGAAAATAGACCTGTTCCTGAGGGATAACTCTTTCAAGCCACTAAACCGATTTTGATAAAATTTGGTACAGATGTAGAATTGAGCTCGGGAATGGACATAGGATACTTTTTATCCCGAAAAATAGACCGGTTCCTGAGGGATAACTCTTTCAAGCCACTAAACCGATTTTGATGAAATTTAGTAAAGATATAGAATTGAGCTCGGGAAAGGACATAGGATATTTATTATCCCGGAAAATAGACCTGTTCCCGAGGGATAACTTTTTCAAGCCACTAAACCAATTTTGATGAAATTCAGTACAGATATAGAATTGAGCTCGGGAAAGGACATAGGATACTTTTTATCCCGGAAAATAGACCTGTTCCTGAGGGATAACTCTTTCAAGCCACTAAATCGATTTTGATGAAATTTAGTAAAGATATAGAATTGAGCTCGGGAAAGGACATAGGATACTTTTTATCCCGGAAAATAGACCTGTTCCTGTGGGATATTTCTTTCACGCCTAAACAACTGAACCGATTTTGATGTTTAGTACAGATATAGAATTGAGCTCGGGAAAGGACATAGGATACTTTATATCCCAGAAAACAGACCTGTTCCTGAGGGGTAAGGTCAAATTTTGCTATATGTAGTGTATAGATTCGTTATTTATGAAGGGATTTTTATGACTCTTTTTAGGGTTCCGAAGTCAAAACAGAATCCGTCCATCCGTCCGTCCGTAGCATAGCGCAGAGGCCCTTAGTGCTAGAAAGCTGTAATTTAGCAAGGATATACACATGTTTATTTAAACCTTAAACTGGTAGAATAACATTTTTAAAAATATGTGTTTAGGATACCTCTCCTAGAGGCTATATGGGGATAATTTTTTTCCGTCACGCACCCCATATATTGGTAAAGGTCTCTCAAAAATAATATGGGCCTGCTAAGTCCATTTTTCGATTGAGGGGTCTGTGTGCGAAATATTCGTAAGTGTTGGACACGTAAAAAAATTCATGGCAATAGCATTAACATGAATTCAAAAGGAAAACTATCATGGCTATATTAGCATACGTAGTTATTGAGTTCTATAAACTTAGAACTTCGGAACCCTATATTACAAGTGACCTGACACGCTGACAGCCGGTTTTTTAACCAACTTCAAAAAAGTAGCAGCTTCTCAGTTCGACTGTTATAAACAAAAATTAACTTTAACATAATTTGAAAAATCAATCTTTAAAGGGTTAATTCAGGGAATGTTTATACGAAACTTCGTCATTTTTAGGGTTCTGAAGCAAAATCGGAACCCTTATAGCTTCGTCATATCCGTCCGTCTGTCCGTCTGTCCAAAGCAAAGCGCCGAGACCCTTAGAGCTAGAAAGCTATAATTTGGCATGGATATACATATTTATTAAAACTCCAAAATCGTAGAATAAACTACTGAAAATATTTTTTTTTCGGGGTAACTCCGCTACAGGTAACGTGAGGATTAATTTTTTATTTATCTCTATAGTGTGGGGTATCGTTGAAAAGTTTTTTCAAAAATATTATGGGTCTTTTGAGACCATTTTTGGATGTAGGGCTCCGTTTGCGAAATATTTGGCTTGAAAGTGCTAATTTTGGGTACCCAAGTCAAGTCAAGTGTCCCCCCAACGGCTAAACGGTTGGAGTTGGACAAGTGAAAAAATTCTCAAAAATAGGTTATACGATGAATTTATAAGGAAAACTATCAAGGCTATGTTAGCATAAGTAGTTAATGAGTAATAGTCAATAAACTTACTACTTTGGAACCCTATATTGCACGTGGCCTGACACGTATTTGCCCGGTTTTTTAAGTTAAAACTGTGAAAGTTGGTAGTTAGTATGTAATCTTACATAAAACAAAAATAACTGTAACATGATTGTTTGGTAATACATTCCCCAAGGGCTAAAACTAGAGGTTGTAAGTTCAGAGTAAGTTTGGAGTAAGAAGTTGTAAAACGAACAGATGAGTCACCTCATGGTAAGTGATCACTTTCGTCAATGAACATTAGCAACGCTAAAGGAATCACTGATTTGCTGCTGCCCAAAAAGAAAAAAAAGATGTTTTTTGTATATTCTCTAAAATTACAATGTAAATTTAAAATTCAAAAACTCTCAGGCCCTGACTTAGATAAACCTCTAAATTCTAAAAAGTTCAATTATTTTGGGACCTTTTCTATGGGTGGGTCATTAATGGCTCACTACTGAGCACTCACTCTTGAGGACGCCTAGAGCATACTCCACCACTTTGCTCCAGTGTGGATTGATGGAGGGATTAGAAATCAACCCAAGTGTCGGAAGTCATTACGCCGGGCGAGGAATGTCAATATGTCATAACGACTGTTATCTTACGACAACAACCGGGACCGACAGCTTTACGTGCCCTCCGAAGCTCGGAGAGCTCAAGAATTTTTTGCCACTACCGGTCACCTATCCAACTACCGACCGCGCTCGCTATTATTTAACTTCATCGATTACTATTAGAACCGACACAAGCCGCTGCGCCCGGGCTATGAATGCTTCTCCTGATGGGTAATTAATGGGTTCTAAGAACATGTCACATTTGCTGTAATTTTGGTGAAGAGTTTAGTATCTTGCTGACTACCAATCACGCTACAATATCAGATCGTAGTTATCATTTCATTATCAACACTAAAGATTTGTTTAATATTTTACTCATTTACATAATACGATATATGTACTAAGTGTAGGTGTTTTAGCTTCAACCCATAATGGACTATTACAAGGCACGGGTCTCCTCTCTTCATAGTATGGACAAGTTTGCTGTCAATTTATGAAAAACATGTTTTATAATGAAGGGATCTTTATTTTCGGCGTACGAAGTCGCGGGTAACAGCTAGTACAGAATAAATAATAGTGGTCAGGTCATACAGTTGCACAAGTGGGAATAAACAGCTTATTCTATGTCACAAATGTGTATCGACTTCCCAACTTCCGTTATATCACGGTTATTCCCATTTCACTCATGCTGCAAGCCGCGTTATGGAACTTCGTTCTAACAAGGACCGATGGCTTTACGTGCCTTTCACGTGGCTTTTCGCAGCACTGACGCACGACGCACTGGAAGCTCTCACGACGTTTTATACGTACCCTCCGAAACACGAAATTATTATGAAATTATTTAAAATGTTTTTGAAACTCGTATTGCGAACCGATGACAATACAATTGTTTCATATATATATGATGAGGTATTCTTATTACATTAGCTTAAAAAATATTATAGAACAACAAAATACATAAGCCATTTAACGATTTCATAACAGGATGATATTAAATGATGTAGGCACTTTTTTCTCATTTTTATTGTAATAAAAGTGTGTAATTGAATTTAGCTTTCAGTTAATTTTAATTAAGAAACGAGATACACCCACGCAGTGAAGTTCGTTAGAATTATAAGCAAAGGTTATCTCGGATAAGTCCCTATGAGTTCAACGTAACGGTGTAAGCTGCTTATCTTAAACAGTGTATAGTTCTATTAGTATGTAATTACGTAAAGCTAAACTTAAAGGTTATTTAAGGAGCGATCTACCCACTGCTGAATATTAATAGCTTAAATGGATTATTACGTAACCCTCGTAATCCAGCGACCGAAGTAGAATTTTATCAGTTACGTGATATGTAGTCAAATGTGAAATCTAAAAATATCTGAAACTCAAGTAATCATAATCTCTTACGAGTACCTTCCTATACATAATATAGAAGATTTAGATTTAGTCCTGGGTTTTTAGAAATGTGTTTATTAAAAAATCGTGTAATGTTTTCCTATGAAAGTGAAGAGTTCGTACGCTTTAGTTAAATAAATCTATGCAAGTAAATATATTGAAGTTAAAGAATCTCCTTAAACAAACAATAAATAATAGCGGCACGAGTATTGACGTTATTGAAGAGATTATCGACTTATATGTTACTAGCTGACCCGGTGAACTTCGTATCGCCTAACAATCAATAAATGTAGTTATTTATACTTTCTACTAAAGTTTTCTGGTTTTGTTGGTTTAACAAATCAAAGGTCATTTAAATCCATTCTTAGCCGTTATAATTTGTGTGCGTCTCCTCTTCACTCCTCTCCCTTTCCCTCCCTCCCCTCATCCTCCCTCTCCCCGTGTTACCCTTAGTACTAGAAAGCTGTAATAATTTGCCATGGATATACATATTTTACTAAAACTCTTGAATCGTGGACTAAAATATTGAAAAACATTTTTATTTGATGGTACCTCCCCTACAGGTAACGTGAGGATGAATTTTTTATTCATCGCGTACCCTTTAATGTGGGATATCGTTGAATAGGTCTTTGAAAAATATGGGTCTTCTAAGACCATTTTTGGAATTAGTGGTCCAATAGCGAAATATTTGGTTTTAAAGTACAAATTTTGGTTAAAGTCAAGGTTCCACCCCATGCCGGCTAAACGGTTGGAGTTGGACAAGTGAAAAAAATCTCAAAAATAGGTTATATGATGAATTTACAAGGAAAACTATCACGGATATGTTAACATAAGTAGTTAATGAGTAATAGTCGATAAACTTACTACTTCGGAACCGTAACATTGCGCATGGTCTGACACGCACTTGCCCGGTTTTTCCACATATACTATATATAGGTAATATATAGATTATTTATCTCTTATAACGAAAACTAAAAGTGAATATCACTGACCTATCATCTCTTTTCTAACTTTTAGCATAAATGACCAATTGTAAAGAGGTATAGTGTAAATCTTCCCAGACGTTTCTACGTGAGTCATTAATGTAGCAAAGGAAAAACCCATACATTATATTATAATATATACAAATCATTACGTATAATTTATCTTATCACAAACATAAATGCTAAATGAGAGCCAAGTTAAAAAAAAAAGAATTAAGATCTAAAAGGGTGCCAAGTTCTGGGTAGAAAATCCTAAAATTTTACTCACAAGATCATGAAATTCAAGCTATATTTTTCGTGGGAATGAGATAATTTCGCGCAGTAAAAATTAGCCTATGTCGCTTTCCAGCCCTCTATTTAAGTATCACCACACATAAAGAGTGTTCTGATGTTTTATATAACTTTTTATAAAATTGTGCTTTTTACCTTTTTCTGTTAATATTTTTAGACTCACAACTAATTTTAACCTAAATTATTCTGATAAGAAAAAATATACACGGTGACTCGAACGTTCCGTGCGAGATAAATTCTGCATCGACAACTGACTCTAAAAGACGTATCCGCTTCACTATCGCCTTCAATTTGTCGTTCAAGTAGATACACGAAGATATACACATGGTATGTGTGAGATGCAATTATCAGAACAAAACGGTGGGTGAATATTCGTGTATTCTTGACTGTTTGTAGTGTGAGTATAGTTTAAGTGAGCAATATATTAGCAAAGGTTTTACAATACCCTGTGGATTTGCGCCCTGTTCTAAAGTCTACGCACTGTTTCTACGATGAATGAAAATGTTGAAAAGTCATAAGTGGACAGAGTGGACTGTAAGTCCATATTTTACTTCATAAAACTGCGATTGAATAAATTGTAATTAGTACCTATAGCAATATATTTCAATTGATTATAATTAATTACATTAATGAATTCGCAAAGATATAACTATAATATCTTTTCAGTTTGTATAACATTGTTGCTGGCTTTATTTAAATGCTTATCGCAATGGCTCAGAAGTGGATCTTAGTTACGGTACAGCCTATTCCTTGAACTAAGAGCTTGAGGTTCTGACAACATAAAGATTTTACGTATCACTACTTAAAAACATATCTAAATCTATGTAGCATAACTAGCTTGTTGTTGTAATGGAATGCGGTTAATTTATTGAATAAATATGGCAAGCGTTTAAACATAGGTACCTTCTCACTTAGTAATGAAAGATGACGTTTCTCGAGTTAAATTATGGATGCTGCGTGACCTCGTGGATCTCGGTCAGCAGTAAAAATGACAACGTACGTAATTGCACGTATCATCACTCAACACAGCAAAAATGTTGATTCTTCGGAGTATAACCAGACCTAGTGTCGAGGACGACGAAAATTGAGTAACATTGGTTGGATGTATAGCTTTACGACTATACGCCCCCGAACACCTGGATAAAGTCACGTTAATGAGACCGTCTACTTTAAAAATGCGTCATATTAGTAGAAACATTTACAATGTGTACACGTTCTTTTTTAAAGTCGACGATCTAGCGACGATTGCTAGACACTTGGCCGGTCTCAATAATAAACTATCAGTTAAACAAATTGTAAATAAATCTACCATTAAGTAGTATGTCATCTGTCATATCTGTCAATTTTTGCTTCTCAGTAACCTTCGGTGGATAGAACATGTGTATCTGCCGATAACTTTGGTGACCTTTCGGAGAGCCTGCTCATACCGTAGATAGGTATGTTGGTCTATACAATAATCTAAAATTTTAACAAAAAAATAACCGACTTCAAATGAAGTAAATCCAATAAAAAAAGAATCGTCGAAATCGGTTGCATATTCAGTTATTCGTCCATTTATCACGCACATACTTAATGCAAATTTAAGACTTATATGCTTTTGACATGGATGCCATTGTCAAATCTCGATCAAATTTATGCGGGACCACACGACAAGCACCAGCTTTCGATTAAAACAAGAATCATCAAAACCGGTTCATCCAGTCCAAAGTTCTGAGGTAACAAACATAAAAAAAAATACAGTCGAATTGAGAACCTCCTCCTTTTTTTGAAGTCGGTTAAAAATAAATACTGCTATCTCAATAACGCTATGACAGCTAACTGTCGGTAATAGAAGCATAGATTAATAAATAGAAGTTACCAACTGCCGAGGTTTTTTGGTCGGATAGTTTTATTGCTGGCTTGTTAGATAAATTGATTGTGTTTTGGTGATTTCATACAAACGCGGCGCATACGGTGCATTCAGCATTTATTTTTTTATGTTATTTGTTAGTACCTAATGCTCCAAATTTGAATAAAATTTTCAAAAGTTTCAATATCTAATCATCCAACGTCGAGATCGAAAGTGACTTAAATCCTATGGTCAAGGCTGAAGTTCGGGAAGAATTCGATATGAATCTTGTGTTCGGTATAGCATGCCGTTTGGTCAAAAAACACATCTGTACCAGGACACTATAATGATGAGATTACTAAACGTTCCATACGCCATCTCTCCCACGCTCTCCTACTGGAATATTGATTTTGTCGTGGCGTAAGTGGACACGAGATTTATTTACTCTCATCTCATCTGGCGTGGGCGTTGGCGCCTCCTTACCTACAATTTACGGTGTTATATTCAAATCAAACCAATATTATTACACAAACAAAACAATATTTTGATTTGATATCGATACCAATTATCTGCTAGTTAATTGAAAGTCAAATGTATTATATTTTATAAGGCGATTGAAACAAAAAAGAGAAATGTATTATAGAAAACCAAAACAGATATTTGTATAATACAAACGATAGTAACAAAGTAATAAGTCACAATAGATCCAAGCATGATACTTTATATACTGTTTTTCGTTTTTTCGAAAAGCGCCCTGAAAAACAGGTTTTACTCCCGGCTAGTTTCGGTTCCTCTCACAATGTCTATTACATTTGTAATACATAAAGTATTTACCCACGGAATAGACAAACAAGTCATTCTTTTAAAATTCAAACACACGCTTTTATGTCAATGTACCTAATTAAGCAAAAAAATGAATCTGTGTTGTTTACTGTTTACAGTAGAGTTGCCTCGTCTTAAGTCAAACCATCATATTATTATAGTCGTAACTAGTACTTATGTACGTATCTCCTGAGTGATATTATCAGACTCGTCTCAAAAATGCATTGTCATCAAAACTAAAGCAATATGTATCATCTCCTTTGGATAAGAGAAAGTAGGTCTAATTAAGCATGCAAATTCTGACCCCGACAAACAGGTTAAACTTAATAAAAGCGGTTAAAAAATCCTACTGCTATGCCATAGATCATCTAAATGGAAAAATGAATACTTTCCCATTTCATACACTTATTAGACATTATTAATTATTGGTGACATTATTAATTACTGAAATTATTGAGTAACATACGCACATTATTGATGAAATCAGAGTTAAGGATTCGAGCCCTGGATGCCAGCGGATCGCTATTCAAACCGGCTTACATGCAACTTGCAAGGTAACAATAGCCCAGTCCATTAAATCTTAATATCATCATCAATAAATCGGACATAAATGGAAATATTGTACAGGTTGTATGCAAGCTGTATCGCGCGTTAAGCATGATTTTAAACGCCGACGACGCTTACTTATGCGATTCTTTAAATTGCATATTATGTGATTGGCGTGCAACATCCGTGACCTGGATATGTAACTGCTAGGTGCATTAAGTGCAAGAATAAAGGAGTATGTCCACTATATCATAAAGTACTACATCATATAGCATTATCTAAATCTATGTAATATCGTACCTACAGTTAAATATATTATTTGTTTTGAAAAGTATGACACTTCCATCCTAGACTCTCCTGTCACTGACCAACACTGTCAAGCATCATCATATTAGTCAATAATTGTCCACAAAGATAAAAGAGTATAGTAGAGCGAAGCAAAGTAGAGCGTATCGTGATGCTTTCCGTGCGATACGTTGATAACCGTCATAGTACGATACGGTATGGTGGGCAGACACCTTTAATCGTATCGTAATTTTCATACAATCGTTGGGATGGCCATTTAATTATACGTCGTGTACACATTGAATTGACAGAGGTAAATTACATTATTCGTTCGTTTCGTTCGGAATTGTTTTTTTTCGATCTCTATAGCGTTTGAGCCCTGTAATTACCAGTTTAATGTATCACTGTAAAAGGTAAGTACTCTATCTCAAGGGACATCACAGATGCATTTATTAATTTGTTTACTATAATATTTAATACTTATCGATTTCTCCAATGCTTTTAATATTGATCATGACATTCTCCTCGCTGCTCTCGAACATTTCAATTTTTCATCTGCAGCACTGGATTGGCTCTCATCCTACCTTAGTGGTCGCCAACAAGCTATTAAATTCAAACACGCACTGAGTTAACATCTGGTGTACCACAAGGTGGAATTTTGTCCCCTTTACTCTTCTCCATATTTATCAGTTTCATAACGAGACGATAAAATGACGATATATTACGTAAATAATATTTATACATCTTAAACAATACTGTATAACGATGATTTATTGAATGATTCCGGATATTTTTTGACACTATTACGCCTTATCTTACTAGCATGCGAAATCATCTATATGTTGAATTCGGGGTTTTGATGTATTGCTAAAATAAATCTACGCGATGAAATATATTTGCTACTAAAATTACAATTCTTAATTTATTTTTAAATAGCACTAAATCGCCTCATTTTATTAGATGTCCCAGATAAAAAAATTCTAGTTGTCATGGAGCTCAGACATGTAAACGATTGAAATCTATCTCACAATTTTTATCTCGATTTATTGTGCCGCATATAAACCAAGAAGAATATTCATTTGCAATCACATCTTGTATCTCCTGATAAATCTGTATGGAAATTAAGCACCGAGGGATTATTAGAACATGCAAAATAAAGATCATTCATATTCTTGTCTCTATCGGCATTCTGGATGGTTTAAAAATTGTCACGCTTAAAGAAAAGGCAAATATTGATGTATTAGTGTCGTAAACAGTGGATTGTTCATTCAACGGTTTACGGTATCATGGAAAGCGCGTCGCTCAAATGTGTCAGTCTTTTATGAATTGAAGATGTGGCGACACTGCATGATACGAGTACGTCACACGATGACGTCACGCCTCACCTGAACCACGCTGTCAAAGTTTTCTACATCGCTAGCGCATACAAGTTTTGAAGAGTAACTATTAGAGCACGGCAGCTACCCAAGCATGACCACGTCGCCTGGTCTGTGGCTGCGAGAAGCTGTAAGGCCGATAGAGCAACTGCAACTCTCCATTCAAAAAGAAGCTTCACCTGGCGGGAGATATCCCTTTGCTAAACTTGGCTTTTGGCCATATGTAGTAAGATGACCCAACAACCTGGAAAATTTTATTGTAATGGACCACGTGTGCGGAAAGAGGCCAACAGGAAGCCAACAGCACGACGGGTGGTATTGTGATAGCAATGTTCCACTCCAACTAGTGTGATCTGATACAATACCCCATTCTTGTAATAGAAAAGTCAGGAATAGGCAAGGAAATTGTTGATGAGGTGGATGGAAAATAAGGTAGAAGCAGTTCTTAGTAGTCACGATCGTCAATCATGAGAAAAAGAGAAAGAGGTATAATTAATTATGTATCTTATATATTTACTGTGAACGTATGTACGATATAAATTATTCCTAAGATTCACCGGTACGTCGGTAAGTAATCTTGTAACCTGTGTACGACTAGACCGATTTAAATAGGATGTGTCTGTATTTATCCTAGCAAATGGATAATTTATAAATATGCTAAGATCCTATCAACTTAATTCCAATAAAATTTAAATATGACTGATATTTTCTAGTCTATGTAAAAGTATCAGAATCATTACCGCCAGAGGCATGATGAAGGCGAGATAAACTCGTTATCTTTTTTACCGGTAATTTTTTTGGCACACTAAAATCATATACCAGCTAATTCCACCCACACCTTGTTATGGCAACAGTTACTATACATACGAAGGCAAGTATTCCAAAAGATATATGTATTTATTATGCCAAAACGGTTAAAATTTCCCAATTTCACTGGAACTTCGTGATAAGTTTCCAATTTTATAGACAACAAAGTTCATCAATAAACAAACAAATAATCAGAAAACTGTAGATAAACTAACAATAATTTGCTGAACTGTTTTCTCTTTGCCTATTAATAAAATTTTCTGCGTTCGCAAGACTACAGTTTCTTTTATCGATATACTTTAATGTCTTATTACAGTAGAATCAGTCAAACGACGGTCGATAGTGTCAAGGTCTTGTTACAAATTACCCTGACTTTACTAGCGCCGTGCGCATTACTTATAATTTTAAATGAACTTCATTTTAATAATGTATACGTATAAGCAAAATTCATCAAGTCAAGGTATATTGGTATCTATTAAATATCATTTTTCTAGAGAATAAGTAAAAAAAATTTAATAAAATTAAATTAGAAGATGCTCTGACAAAACCGCTGCCTGCCATCGCCTTTCGTCAGCTACGCGAAGGGATGTGTTTGGAGTAAAATTATTTACGATGCAATTGTTACATATACATATTATTAATTATGTTTTGTTTATTATGTGCTTGATTATATTTGATTTAGTAATAGTATTAAATTACTGATTTTGTTGAAATTAATTAAGTAATGAATGAGATGGTCTGATTAGGTTTTCCTGCGTTTCCCTAATCCTAGCAACAAATGTTGGGCCATGATTATGTATTCCCCAGCAAACATTGGGAAGGAGTATACGTTCTGTTTAGGGGTTTTATGTTTGTATAAAGGAGAATGCCCATAGCCAGTACTCTTAAAAAAATAATTGCGTCACAATGATTTTTGGACAAAAAATTCAATTTAAATATTTCAAGTATTTTACCCTTTTTCCTAAAAAATCCTTATTGGAAATAATTTTCTGAAATTAATAAGTAACTTTACTTCCGTTTTACAAAAGAAAACCATTGGGCCATTTATGTTTAAATAAGGGCCAATCAGGAATCTTTTAAGATCCTTCGGGCCAATAGGTTGCATTGATTTGATTATAATTATGATACAACAGTTATAGTATAATATATCCATGACAATAAACTAGATGACGTAAGGGGACTGTCAAATGAATTATTTTTTTTATAGAAAATTATTATAATCAGCCAGGAGTAATAGTGTTCTGTGATTATAATACATTACAAATTACAAACTACATGGTGTTTGGGGACTGTCAAATGAATTTGAAACTTAAAAGATCGACATTGCTTACGCAATCGACTTTAATACGCCTTCATAGAGTCCATATTACTGTGAGTTTATTATAACCTAAATACAAATTAATTTTGTTTAAAATCTCTTATTTCCTAATATTAACATTGACTAAAGTTAGTATGTGTAATTTATTAAGATAACATAATCAAATAAAGGTATTTTTATCAAGACACAAAAATGTTAAAGTCAGTACATTTCTCCATACTAAATGGGCATTCTCCTTTGAATAAATTAATTTTTGAGGGGGCGAGATGGTTTATATTAAATTAATTTGCAAATCTTCAGTTGATCTTATAATAACAACAAAAAAGTTTAATTTCTTTATCCTGTTGTTCACACAAACAGTGATCAAAATTGACCGAAATTAGTTGATATCGCGCACGAAGCTTAAAAGTTGACAATATTACTCTGAGATAAACCGATACTTAACATATTTAATGTCTATTAGTTATGGTTATAAACGAACCTTTCTGAGTTGGGGCCAAAGACATTTCAAATTTCAATTGATGATTGTTAAATGCCCAAATATTTTTAAGGCTTTTTTAAGGCTATATCTGAATATTGTATCGTTGTTTTTATCATGGCATGTATTAGTGTGTATTTCGTTGGTGCAATTAAATAAATAAATAAATAAAGGCTGCATCTTTATATAGATCTAAAATTCATAAGTTTAAAGTAACTATTCTGTTTAATATAGTTTACTTAATTCAAAAAGTGAAACTTAATACAAAAATAAACTGGATAAACCATGGATAAACAAATTGAAGTATAATGTCATATAACAGACATCTCTAACAAAATGTGAGTCCCACCGGGAGGTTCCATTTTCAAAATTGAGCCCCCGTCCTCCTTTCAAAATCGAACGAATCCATTGAAGATTGAACCCCATTGGCGCCAATTGATTGGGACATACATCGTGTTCGCGATGTCGGTTCTATACGCTAGTAATAATTAATACTTCAATGGGTAAGCATAATATTATTTTTGTATCGTAGATAAAAATGACAGTGAGTAATTCTAGAACACATCGATAATGCGGTTATTACATTTAACCGATAAGAAAATTGTCGTGAGTAAAATTCATTGCTGTTACGTTTGATGATCAACAAGATAGTAACCATTGTGAAATTTTTATCAGTAAGATTACGCATAATTTATTACAATTTACATACAATGTAAAAAGTTGCTATAATATTAAATTTTATTTATTTTAATAAAAAAATTACAGATTGACTTTATTTATTTTTTACAAGCGGTTTTACTTATTAGTTTTTACTTTTGACAACTCATAATAGCAAGCAAGTCACAAGTCAGTTCACGTGCATTTTACAAAATTCACAGACGAAGTGGTAAAAAAGCTCAAGGATAAGTAATTAATTCACACATACAAAAATCCTTAATAATTTGTAGAAGTGTAATGCAATCGCATCATCATCGTTTCATCTATTGTCCTTTTCATCTAATCTCCTTTAATTAGTATTTATCACCAATACACTGTTTCCACTCTCTTAATTTTTATATCTCAAAAAATTATCGTTAAGTAACTACGAATGTAAAGTTCATTTAATTAATTTGTACTCTAACCCGGTTATACTATAATAACCAAAATAACGAGACTTTCGTGAGTTTTGAAATACGCTTTAATCAGATTATTAATTTCAAAAGCTCAAACACAGATCGTGCCATTGCCGCCATTCTTCACAAGGGCGCCCTTAGTAAAGTTCGTCAAACGATCAACACGAACCATTTCCCGCTCAATTTCAACTTTATCGTTGGGAGCTCCCGCGCCCCCTCGCCCGAGCTCCCGGCGCGGCGCCCTAGGGAAACTGATTCGCTCTTTGTGAGCACCTGACTTTGAAGGCATGATATATTATGAGGGAGCCTTGATATATGATAAGAGTTTTAATGGAATTGTATAGCGCACAATCTTCAAAATAGGTGTATAGAGTTATAAGGTAAAGGCACCAAATTCCGCGATATTTCACCCTGATTAAAAAGAACAGTAAAAATTAAGTATTTATCAAACCTCTCTGTATCAGCTCAAGCTTTTTAAATTTTAAAAATGTATTGACATCGGAATTATAGCAATATGCAAAATTTCAACTTCGTAGAATGAAAGGAAGTAGTTCTAAATCACCTTGCAAGATTTGACCCAAACAAACAGGGCAAGCTAAATAAAACCGTTTAAAAATACGTGATGTGTTGCTTATTTATAAAACACAACTATACTAAACATAGCCCAAAACATGTTTTGGAGAGGCGTAAAATATCGTAAAATTTCCACTCCGTAGCCATTGTACACCGACAAAAAATTGCGAGATCAGCACCACATCACATTCGAACATTCTTCATGTAATAAGCGTATTGCTATTAAGTTAAATGTAATAATGATTACTTAGTAGAAACGATGATGTAATTGCAAACTCATTGTGTTCATTGTTTCTATCTCAAACATCATGCCCATAAATAAGCAGCCAAGAGAAGAGGTGGTAATTTTGTAGCCTACTCCATTATTAAGCAGATATCTATACCAGTTACAAATCAATAATTAGGCTATAATGGAATTGAAGTTGTAATTTAATGGCTCTCATCTCACATAGGAACGAAGAAACAAAGTATATAGTTGCTACTAGCAAAAAATAAAAAGTGGTATTGGCATGCATGCCAGTAGATATTAAGCCAAATGATTCAGAACAATTATGGAAATTTAGAATTGTGTTTTGGGAAAATCGGAAACATTTTTTGACCGTAGATCCACGCTAGGAGCTCCATCCATTTGTGAGAATGAAATTAAAGTTGTTTACTCTGGCTCGTATAGTCAGAAAATCTTTCTTACCAAAGTAAACTGTAATATATGGATGCCAAGTGCGTCACGAATGTCACGATAGGGTTATTTTGTGTCTATTGTATTCAAAGTGTATGTTCAAATAGTACATAACAAAATATCTTACGGAGTGACACTCATAGGCAAAGGGTAGGTTTCACTGATAGATGATTGTTTGCAACTTCTGGTAAGCATACGACTAATTCAAGTAGATGGTCATATTGGTACAAATTAATTGGGTTTTAGGGATGTTCAGACAATGACGAGTACGAAGAAGGCTTAAGTACAAACAATGATATTGTATGTATACAACGAGGAGTACAAAGCTAAAAATGGGCAGTTGCAATGGGCTGGTCGTTAGAAAAGAGAATTCTTACAATAGACGTTATAATAAAAGGAACGCAGGATTCAAAAGTAACCAAACTAACGGACTCAAAAGTAACCAAACTAACGCACTGAAGACTTGAAGAAGGCAGCGTGGGTCCGCTGTATAAAGAAGCAATAATCAAGCGACCAGTCATAATAGCGCAAGTATTGGGAACCCTAGTGGGACACATACATGTTTATTCAGATGTAACCTTCAAAATTGTAGATAAATGTTTAGTTCATTAGTTCATATCGACCATGTAAGCCGTCCTCTGGGTATTGGTTCGGGTTTAATTCCCTACCGTAGTCTAAAGTTACACACATTAAAACTGTCTCTCTGGTTTTCGTTGTCTGCAATGACTGTCTGTCTATTTGTTGTGTATACTAATTCCGTCCACGGCACAAATAATTTTAATTTACAGCCCATTATTGCTTACTTTATTCATTTATTAACTAACTAATGAAACCTGTGAATATTGGCAATGCTTTTTGTCACAGAGTTAGCGCACCCAGGATAAACAAGCTATATTCATTTGGATTCTATTTATATAAACTCTGCAACGCCAACACAATGAGCCGCCCGAATAGCCCGATTTTAACTATCGGGTAGTTAAAGTAAAAAAATAACTATTATAATAAACTTTGTCTCTTTGTTCTCCCTTCTTTCATGGCCAACAACACATCGCTTATGCATTTACGATTTTCATGGGCGACGGTGTCGACTAACCATCATGACTAAAATTAGACTATGCCCTAATAGTTTTAGTGGTTAGATTCTCCACATAACCACCAGATCAGGGTTTTGAAGACCTAATCATCCACAACCCTGTCACATTACATTTCCTTGTTTTGGTGAACATGAATCCCGATTCTCCACTCTGCGCAATAAAGCCACTATCATATCATCTGAGTTACATATCTTCACTCTGTGAATAAAGCCACTACCATATCATCTGAGCTACATATCTCTTCTTCAACTATAATAATTATAATCGGACTATCCGAAATCGCTAATGTGCTATATGAATAACAATTAACATCAACTCATCATCATCATTCATATTCTGCATCATTTCCGCACTAGAGTACGTCAATGCTCTAGGCCTTCTCATCTATGCGGAAACATCTGCAGAGTCGCTAATGGAACAAAAGTGAGCAAGACAATTATAACTATTATTCCATTTGTTTACACGTCACGGCAACTAAGGGTTACGAAGGTTTAGAGAATTATGCAATAAAAACAAACAGCAATCCAAATGCTTACAACTTTGCACTGAACAAGTTAATCTGAAGCCTTATGCACCACTGCCCCGCAAATTTACGTAAGACGAAGATCCAATTACTAGAGTCGTAACGGAAGAATCTCGTTTCCATTGCGCAATATTATTTACCTGTATGTATGACGTTCAGAATGTTTAGATGCTGTGAATTACAGGTAAAAAGTATGAGCGTATGCGTCATGGTCATAGGTCATAGCAACAACAATCAATGTCAAATATTGTTGCCACTTGCTGGATTCGTATTGCTTATGATTAGGAGTTTAATTAGCTAATATTTATTGCCACAGTTTTAAACTATATGCTTGTATTTTTTCAGGGATCTCGTAATTGCATTGGATGTACATGAATCTAAGGAGAATCTATGAACCTTTTAAAACTTTGAATTTGTAAAAATCCTAAGACAGAATAAAAAATTGATGCTCTTATCAGCACGAGCGAAGCGAGCCCTAATACTGTTCCACAATCTATGCATTCTTTTGGTACATTTTACTGAGAAGCTATCACACTTTCAGGTTTGGGGTTTGACATAGTATTTTCAATTCATGTCTATATGTGTTATCAATCAAACAATATTATTTTATCCACATTAAAAACAATAACGCCATCTGTAAGAAAAATAAAAAACTAGTTTCCAGTGGTCCAGGTGGACCACCAGGGGTCCACGGGAGACTCGACGGGGGTCTACGTTGGCGTGACAAAAAATCAATTAATTAATTAACCAATCAATTCTCACTTTTTTTTCGAAAACTATTTTAATCTCTATTATATCTAATCTTTACATTCTTGTCGAGTTTTAGGAATATGGTAAAAATGTACCTGCATGGGGTCCATTGGAACCAGATAAATTTCGAATGTGGTCTATGAGAAAAAAAGCCTGGGAAACTCTGGACTAGATCAATTGAGTTAATATTTACTCAACATGTTTATTTGATTTAGGTAGGTACTTACTTACCTACTTAGTCATGTTATTAGAATCGCTAGACCCAATTTTTTTATTTGTTTAACTTTTTGCACAATACAAAATTTGTACATTAGCAAAGGCGGACTTAATGTTGAAAGCATTCTCTCTCAGTCAACCTTCGAATAGTTTGAACACAACGATATGGCAGTATATCGGTCGGTAGTATGAAAAAATACAAAGACAGACATAAATAAATAAATATACTCAGACATAAAATTAAAGATATTTTAATGTAATCTAAATGACGTTATTCCAAGTTACTTATACTACTACGATAGAAGAAAAAGATTCTAGCCACAACATCGTTACAGATTGCCAATGTTACTGTAATTTTATTGATAAGCTGTAGTAAACAATGAATATAGCGTCTACTGTCTATGGCTTAATATTATCGTGGAACTTATATAA
The DNA here is from genome assembly GCA_963932265.1 of Thymelicus lineola. Lineage (NCBI taxonomy): Eukaryota > Metazoa > Arthropoda > Insecta > Lepidoptera > Hesperiidae > Thymelicus > Thymelicus lineola. The sequence goes on from OZ010686.1 coordinate 7,545,967, forward strand.
ACAATGTAAGTATACCTACGTAATTTATCAACTTACACACAGTTAAAACAAAACATAAACACAGGAAACAAAACAATGAGATCTTTCACGGCATTGGTGACACGATTTCCAGTTAAGATTATGACTTTAATATTCTCGGGCTTGTAGATTTATTTTAATTTATTTATTTAATGATTTATGTACAGGTATAAACGTGGTAAAGGAACAATAATAAAAAAAATACTGTACGTAGGCAATGCTTATTTCTTATAGATAATCTCTTCAGAAACACAAACACTGTTTAATGCTTCCTATCACGTTAAATCTTATGAATTTATGTGTACCTATGTCTCTTTTTACTGTCGCTTTTTCGTTTCATAAACTTTCAAATCACAACGATGCTAAATAAGTTTTCACTTAAAAAAGAAAGAAAAAAGTGGTAGGTAAAATTTTAAAATAAGTTTAGTAAGAAACAAAGCTCTTTTAATTTTAAACCATAAAAAAATATATGCGCGACGAATTGATATCCTCCTCCTTTTTAGGGTTCCGAAGTAAAATCGGAACCCTTATAGTTTCTTCTGTCTGTCCGAAGCACGAAGCATAACGTGAGGATGAATTTTTTATTTGTCGCATACCCTGTAGTGTGGGGTATCGTTGAAAAGGTCTTCCAATAATATTGTGGTTCTTCTCAGACCATTTTTGGCATTAGGGGCCCTTTGCGAAATATGTATTTGGTTTAAAGAGTTCAAAGGGGTCAAGTGTCCCCCCCCCCCCTGCTGGCTAAACGGTTGGAGTTGGACAAGTGAAACAATTGTCAAAAATAGGTTATATGATGAATTTACGAAAGAAAACTATCACGGATAAATGTTAGCACAAGTAGTTAGTTAATGAGTAATAGTCGATAAACTTACTAGTTCGGAACCCAACATTGCGCGTGGCGTGACACGCACTTGCCCGGTTTTTAACCGACTTCAAAAAAAGGAGGAGGTTCTCAATTCGACCAAAAGTACAATGTACTTCATTTGAAGTCGGTTAATTTTTTATTAAAATGTTAGATTATTTCTCAAGTCGGTTAATGAGTTTTTGCTGGAGTATGTTTGGTGGCTGTGAATTCACTGAATTCTACAGAGTACAGACTAAACGCGTGGCCGTGCACAAAGAATTAAAAAAATATGAGGAAAATGTTCAATTTATACCTATAATGGGTGTTTTACACGGTACCGTAGAAGGACTAGCTTAATGTAAGATGGTGATGTAGGTAATGTGACTTGAGTTTTAATTGAGGTCGTTGAAGAGAACACGAATTAGAACTATAAGAAGCCACTTAAGATCTTAACGAAAATGTACTTTTTTACCTTGCTAATTAACATTACGTAAGTGTTAGTAGTACCTACATGTTTGAGTGTGTTAATGGTCCACTACTGAGCAAGGTTATCTGCTCCTGAAGCAGCCAAGAGCATACACCACTACGCTGCGCTGCTCCAGCGCGGAATGGTGGACGGGTTAGTGACTGTGGCGTGCCTAGGCCGACAGAACAAGGCAAGCCCAGTTGTGTCATACAACCCAGTATCTCGGGATCTTTGGCCCGACAACATAGAACTCTCCATTCCATACGTATAATATACAGTATACACCAACAAATAATATGAGTGATAACAGCTGCAGAGTGATGATAGTAAAACAATAATAGTAAGCTGGGCTTTTCGGCTTGTATGGCTGGACCGCCACTCACGCTCAAGTGTCGGGAGTTTTCATGCCGCCCGACGGCTTCCGACATGGCTAACGACTGTTTTACGTGATCTTACGTTAAGGTGCTTCTCCGAGCAAAACGCTGCGTTAGCCGTATTATTTACAGTTTTTAGAGGCTATGTATTCGTAAGTTAAAATAAATACTAAATATTAAAATATACATTAAATTTCTACAATGTGTTGTCTTCGCATTCCTCGATCCAATTATTTTTTTATTTAATAAATATCTTACTAAATATCGTAATGAAAAAACCACTAAAATGGGATAAAATATATAGATTCGTTGCATACGCTCGTGAACCATACATTATTTTAATTTGCAATTAACACTAATAGATAGACAATTTAATATCGAACATTTTGGTCGTTTTAATTTTTCCAAAAGACCTGCCCAACCAACCGGGACCGACGTCTTTACGAGGAACTGTCAATCAGAAAGACAAAACAGCAATTTTATTTATTTATTTATATAAGTAATAAGCCATAAGCTAAGTGAAAACAACAACAAAGTGTTGTTGGTGTAAAAGTTTACGATTTGGCAACAAGCTTATTTTTCTGCTCATATTTTCTTTTTCTTTCATTACACCTTCACTTATCATTCGTCCTTTACTAATGAAATATTATTCTATTAATCCTATTACCTAGTGGTGGCTAATCTGTAGGTGTTTAGCAATAATAACCATGACACTAATAACATCAAATAATGCCTTATTGTCTTTTATCTAATAATAAAAATCTCGTGTCACAGTGTTAGTAATAAAACTCCTCCGAAACGGCTTGAACGATTCCTATGAAATTTTGTGTGTATATTCTGAGGATCGGTCTGAAAATAGGGCGTAAACTATTTTTCATACCTTTAAGTGATAAGGGTGGTCTACCCCAAAAAATTTATTTTTATTTTTTGGACAATTATTATGTTAAAAAATTATTCCTCACATTTAGTTTTTTTGTCACCAGTCCAAGCAAGGTGATGATAATTATTTAAAAAATAAATAATGCACTCACGTTTTTTGAAATACCCAGTTATAAGTGGGTGTGTAATAGTTAGTATAATATATTAACATATTGTTTAATATGACTTAAATAACGTTCATATGATATAATTTTCTTATGCTATAAAAACAAATAACCTAATTTCATGTGATATACCGTTAATTTGATATAATGCTATATTTCATACATTTGCTCTAAAACCATTTAGTATAATGTTCACTTCATATATTTTTATATAAGTAAGTAGTATAAGCTCTTTTTATGTAAGGTTCATTTGACCTAATTTTAATTTATTCTAATTTTCAAAAGTTACACAAAAGGTCCTTATTAAAAAAAAAGGTCTACAGCATGCGGCAAACAGCAAGAGGCATTCCGCAAGCAAGCAGCAGACATGGTTTCTGTCACTGCTCCGGCGCTACGGGGCTCTGGCGGTCCTACGCGATCTTATCGTCACAGATGCTATTAACGCTCACCACCGCGGCGAGCGTTAAAACCACCTGCTCCTCAGCTCGCAGGCCCCTACGCGCCTACGCGGGTTTACATTACACTCTAGGGGTAGGATATGCCCTACAAGAAGATTACGTGGTGACGGTTTTTCAGCGATTCGTTTCTGTCACTAACGTAGCAAAGTAGACATTTCTAAATTATATTAAACGTTACTTTTACGTTAATCGTCATGTCATTTGCCGTTATACCTACTTTAGTAGGTATATCAAGTGGCATTAGGTCAAATGATCGTTATAGTACTTATGATATTCTATCAACTGTTGTGCACCCATTAAAAAGTATAGTAATATTAAAAAAGTTAAATACAGTAGAAACCAATAAAGATGTTGTGCACAATTTCTGTAGTTTTTATTTTGTTCCCGAGACCGACGCTAGACTATAAATATAAAAATACCCGGAGGTAAATACTCCACCTCAATTTTAATTAACGAAGTATCGTTTTATTTTACTTTTTGCCTCTATTTTCTTCTGTGATCATTGTTTATTAAAAATTCTCTAATTTCTTCTTTATTCGTACTTACTTCTTTCTTTTTATAACCTTACTGCGCGTTACAAGGGAGGGTTATGTGTTTATCAGTCTATGTATGTATGTATGTATTATATGTTTGTTCCTATGTGCGCGTTTTTTAAAATTATTTTTGTTTTAAAATAAATTTAGCGAAGAGAAACTTGGGCCCTTACTAGTATAATAATGAATACGTAAAAACATGCTAGATTTCAGTACCTACCAACATAATAAAAAATTTTAAATATGGTTTTGGTTTCGGTTTCAGCCGAAATTGGAACTAAGACCGAAATTTCGGTTTCGGTTTCGGCTGGAAAACCAGTTTCGGAGAGAATAACTTTTTATTGTTGGCTACACAAAAGATACTCTCTCCACGCGTGCGAAGCCAGAGGCATCATCTTGTATCTAATATGGTTCTATAAATCCAAATTAATTAATTAAAAATTTTGTTTCTACACCACTTTAACGCCAGCGAAGCCGCGGATAAAACCTAGTAGGTATTAATATAAATGTTAAGTGGTTATTAATATTTTTATTAATAAGTGCCAACGCACGCCACGCGCAATTTAGGGTTCCGAAATATGTAGTAAGTTTATCGACTATTACTCATTAACTACTTATGCTAACATAGCCGTGACAGTTTTCCTTGTAAATCCAATACGTAACCTATTTTATTTTTTCGAGAATTTTTTTTACTTTTTTAACTCCAACCGTTTAGTCAGCAGGGGGGACACTTGATTCTAACCAAAATTAGCAAACGGACCCCTAATTCCACAAAAGCTTCGCCAAAGGGTCCGATTTTATTTCAGAACGCTAAAAAGGTGTTGTTTTGAAATATAAAATGAATATTATAAGGTTAATAATATCAGGCTTCAATATCAGTTTAAGCCAGGCTAATCCTTCTAGTTCTAATCCTGCAGAGTATCCAAAGCTGCTAAGCAGCAGTCCATAAGAGCTTTCATTTAATTGTTTTCGATCGGTCTGGACGTTTATTTACGCCGCCGGGCAAATGGCAATTGGGCGATATTTGTTCACCGCAATTGATTGATCGACTGGTAGTATGTTGGTGTTGTTTTGGTGGTATAGGATACTCGTTTACTAATTATTTCGACCTCAAACTTACATTCCAACCTTACATCATTACAGGACAATGACCTAAATGGAAAGTTTTCAAGACTTTCTTTTTAATTTTTAAACCTTTATAATAACTACAGATAAGACCCGGTCTGCGGTCAAGATTCGACCGTAAATGTCAAAGGGTGACAACAGGAAAGTATGTATTTTATTATTAGTACTAGCTGTCCCGGCGGAAGTTCGCCTACTAAATCACTAAGTAATACCTAACTACTAAGTACTACCTAATAAATCAATGTCATGTTACTTTTAACTTTTAACTAAACGGTGTGTGTGTGTGCATGTCTCCCTCTTCCTATCAGGTATACAACTTATAACTTAAAAACGGCTAAACCGATTTTAATGATTTTTGACTTATTGGATTCGTCTTGGCCGGAATAGCAGAATAACTATTGAAATATCGAAAAAAATGAGAACTGTCAAAACAAATGACAACTATCAATACAAATGTGAATGTCCTTGTCTTGTGTGTTGTCCATGGCACCCACGACACAGGGAATCCTAGTGTGGGGCTATGAGTGTGAAGCGTTATTTATCGTCAATCGTCAAAACAAATGACTAACGTCAAATCAAACGTCAACCTTCAAAACAAATGACAACTATCAAAACAAATGACAATCGTATAAATAAATGACAATCATCAACTCAAATGACAACCGTCGAAACAAATAACAACCGTCAAAACAAAAGAAATGACAATCGTCAAAACAAACGACAACCATCAAAACAAATGACAACCATCAAAACAAATGGCAACCGTCAAAACAAATGACCATCTTCAAATCATATTTTTGTTATACTTAATTCTACAATGGATAGTTTATAAATTACCTAATTACAATATTTATAAATTACCTATTATTAGTTCTTTAATTATATATTACAGGAATAAGTATTTTAATTATATATTATATCTAATGCATTCTCAGCCTCCCTCCTGTGAAGGAAAAAAACTGCATAAATTGTACTCATTCAATGCACGCTGTAACCGCAAGTTTTACCGCCTACAGCTGTTTAATTTAAGATTATTTTAACTGTTTTAAAATTCACTTTTGTGTGGTAGGTACTCATTTAAATTTCTTGAAATCGTACCAATCAATTGAATCAATACAGGTAGTGGCGTCGCGTCGCCGTCGAAACGAAACTGCATGTTTGGTGGTGTTGTTTTGACTGTAGAATACTTTTATCACTGTCAGGATACCGACCTACATTCGTTATAGGTACCTACAAAAACTACTGTCGCTAATCCATTAAATTCGAATGGTATCTCCGTTAACCAGGTATTGATAATTTTAGCGTTAATTTAGCTCTCTAATAAGTGTACATAACCGTATAAATTTAATAGGTACTTAAGTAAGAACTGAATAAGTATAACCAAATAAGGAAAACGGTAAAATTCAAGAAGCAGTGTACAAACCGCGTTGATCGAGTTAAAATTTTTAATAATCAGAAATCAACAGGTTTGCAACAATCTGATATTCTTGACGTCATTACATCTAAAACGGTAAAAATATGTTTGAATACCTCCACTACACAATCATGTACGTGTGGTCAGACGAAGACTCGGACAGCAGGCCGGCGAGTAGCTAATGATGACATTTAATCATCATTGCCTTGACGGAGAACTCCTTCGCACTCATTAAGGTTCAGCGTCGCACACCGTCCACATGGAGAGACGTCCCACTTTCCGCCGATGACCACAGAAACAACTCAAATAAAAGCAATCTCCTTTCACTCGTACACCGAACTACACTAAAGTACACCTAACCTGACGGCAATAAACTTCTCCAAAATCACCGCGGCCGGCCGCCTCGATTCAGCGGTGGCGGCGAGATTTTCGTCGTACCTAATTGTATTTTAGGGCACGAAACAGCCCCGTCAGCGAGTCGGATTAAATAACGTATTGGTTTCTGTCATACGATTCGTATTTGTTTACAGTGATGACGGAGACAGTGGCGCGATTACGTGAGGAACGTTCGCGACACGCGTCGACCAGCTACCAGCTGCCTGCGAAATACTGACGGCGGTGACTGGCTGGCTTGGCTTCACTGACTGCGAGACGCGAGCGTACTCAGTGAGCTAGTTTCCCCGCGCACCGGAACGAACGGCTCACTTACGACCTTATTCCACTACGAAATGCTCCGAAACCATCCGAGCAGCATTGTGTACGAGGCGGCATACGCTAATCGCCAAAACGTATTTTCTTTTCCGTCGATTCGTTCGTATCTCGAGGAAAGATAGCGGGGGAAATTTGTATAGGAAGCAATTTCAAGAACTTTTTAATTTACGGGCGAAATAAATGCTGTCTCTGATCCTAAAATATTTAGCTGACTCACTTAACACGTTCGTGGACACTTGGCCGAAATTGGTAACATTACTTTGACATTAAGTTTTGTATGAAATACTATTACCGCCTCGTCAGTGGCGAATAATTTTGACACTAGTAAATATTCCATAACGATACAAATAGGACACAGCTGTTATAGCCGATCGACGATGTGATCGTAAATTGGAGTTAGATCCTCAAGAAGTGATTCAAACGACGAAAAATAATTAACTGATGATAACCTCTAACCCCGAATTAGTGTTGGAGAGATTAACTTCAACAAATAATTACTCTGCGTTCCTAATAAGACCACTATTATAGGATGAACGAATCACAGTGAAAGGGGATGTGAGAGAAAAGATAAATGGTAACCCTGCCACTACTCCGATCAGAGACGAGGATGACATGGATGACTCGTCATCCATGTCTTCAGCCATGATTGCGATACAAAATTGGAGTGGAGATAGATTTGCTATCAAAACTATATAACTTATACAAATATACATATATGAATACTCTGAGCATTTATTATGAACAACAACATTAACATTTTACGACAAGTTTTGGCAGTTTGTAACTATGGTATTGTGTAAAGAAGGGATTAGAAATAGCATGCACATCAAAATCACAAAACGTCCACTCCGCGGTGCACTCGCCGGCTATACAAATTTTCGTCAGTCTGCGCTTTGCGCACCCCTCTCGAGTGACAGTCATAGCCAGTACGTCCGGAAACGTGTTAAGATGGGTCTGTCGATGGATAAGTAAACAATTTCGTGAGCAAAACTAACAAAATTTCCGTCCATAATACGACGACCGTTGATGTCTTGGTTGAGAGAGACAATTGATCAAATCAAATCATAGGGAATAATTCATGGGTCCTTATTTCTGTAACAAAAATGTCACAATTCCAAAATTTTGGGAGCATGAGCATAGCTGCAATCCTTCTCCTCCTATCTAAGGAAGATTATTTTTTGGATTGGGTCAGGAAGCCATGGCATGAAGTCCTGAAATATAGTACTTACAAGGTAAGATATCATGTAATTAAATGTAATAAGTATTAGGAGAATAACAAAGAAAAACTTTGCACAACAGAATACATTCACGCAACTCAGTCATGTCGATCACATTTGTTTAAATTGTAATGTGATCAGGAAGTACCTAAATCTAAGCCTTTTTTTCACCTGAAAGTTGAAACTGTTCTAAAAAGGTACTTAATCTACCTACCCTACACGGACGTGACCCATTCGCCATTTGCGTATCCACGAAATAAAAACCATTGCATACTTTTGTTCCAACTATTGGCACTACATCTTTCGTCGCGTAGATATTCATTTTTTATATCCGTTGGTATATCGCAGAAATCCACACATTAATTTAATCACAAAAATTTAAATTTACACGTGGATACAGTTGCGCGTCACATAAAAGTGCTTAGCGTTCTGACGCAAATCGTGCACACGTATCATATAATATGAGAATTAAAGGTAATATTAGGTTAACAAAACTGTTGTTCTTAATTTATTGCGTAATGTTTTTAAATTACGTTAATATGTAAATTTTAGATTTTTATTCCCATTACTTAGTTTGTGAAATCCTTTAACGCGTGCATTATAAGCACCACAGTTTTTTCGTTCATTTACTTGATATTTATTTATTAATCAATTCCATTATAATAATTACAATAATACAATAATACCAGTAACCATATAAGTGTACTGTTTATTATTACTGGGTATTATTTAATTTATTCTCCTAGGTTTCTGTATATGTAAATTCATGTTAAATTGTAAAAGAAATAAAATTACTTTTAAATTATTTCCTGCCTCTTATCTTTTGTTCATCTTTGATAATGTATTCGCTGTACCTACCTACGTCAAATAATATTATTAAAAATATTCTGCCTACCTGGCTAACTATAATTCTTTGAAATCATTATAAAAACAGGTGACGCTTGACGCTTGTAGGTCCATTCAAAGGCCTTTTGGAACGTAGATAATTGTCGCCACATCCGGGCTTATTCATGTTAGATTTTTCTAAACAAAATCATTAATAGTATATCATAGTTTGAGCTGTATTAAGTTTTAAATAATGCTTTTGAACGCTTTCAAAACAAATTCACTCGATGAAGATACGAATGTGGCTTTCTTGAATGAATCTTTGATTACTTAGCAAGTCACTTCATTCATAACTTTTCCTTGACATTCAGCTAGAACTTTGTTTGGAATGTTATGAATATGAACTTATGAACACAATCCTTTTGTTTTAAGTATGACATTGTTGTACAATTGTCTCGCCCAAAATCTACTTTTATGATTCATTAACTTTTGTCAGAAAATCGTGTACAGTAAGCGCTTTATCAATTGAATCTCACACTACGAATTTATAATTAGGATACCATGAAAAATAATACATGTGCAATTTATCAATAAAATAAGGAGGCTTAAAAATAGTAGGCTTCAAATCTGCAACATAGCCGTAATGGCGCAATTACGGCAAAACGTGTGTAGAACTAATAGGCAGGTATAAAATTTACTTCATAGAAATTCATAAAATAATTATCAGTTGTTATGCAGAGGAAATAACTAAGCATATTCAAGGTGCATCCTCAAAAATAAATGGACAAGGGTTTGGGACTTTACCAAACGAACTTAGAGCTAGACCTGAAACAAGAGTTTTCTTATTCGTTGTAAATGAAAAAAAAATTCAGCTTATAAACAAAAGAACAACACAGATAGAACGACAAAATAATTCTTTCTGTCTACAAAAAACATTAAACATGTAATCTGTTTGTTAGTTTGTCAACTGCTAAAAAGTTTTCCAATTAATTTATGTACTTTAAAATTGAATAAACAGTGATACGCGTACATAAAAATGTCCATTTTAAAAGTATTCAAGGCTCAGATCTAATCCTATAAAGCTATAAAAAAATGTTTCAGCATTCGCTTTATTTATAGTCCTTAAAAAAAGTCAGTTTGTTAGTGAAATATTGCATCCGATAGTAGCTATGAATGGGATCAATGCAATAAAAATCATTTTAGTTCCGTTTTTGCACATCACATTTAACATCTAAAATTGATTTTATAATATCGATAGGTACTAAAAAAATAAACATGAAGAATTTATTATGTTTGTTTGAATACACTAATCTCTAATTTAAAGGTAAATATTTGAATTGAAAAAAGGCCCTAGCCTTGTTTTAGTGTTCTCAAACCATCTTCGCATTATTGCGTTTTTTGTACATTTGAAGTATCTTTACAAAACATTTAAAACCAACGATTAGTTAGTTATAAATACTTGAGGATCTAATAAAGTTCGATTTAGCTATTGAAGTATAATGACATAGAACAGATATCTCGAAAATGTGTCCCGCCGGGAGATCCTATTTTCAAAAATTGAGCCCCCGTGGCCCGTTCTCCTTTCAAAATCGAACGAATCCAATGAAAATTGAAGCCCATTGGCGCCAATGCATTGGGATAAACAAACATTGTGGTCGCGGTACTTCAATGGATTTAGCGAGTGATATCATCAAAGTTCATCAAACGTGTGAAAAAATATTTTTAAACTCCATCAATGTCGGATCGCCCTATTGTATTGAATACAATGCAGCGATGTACGTGTGTACTGATAAAGCTTCAATTCCGGTTAAATATTCTACCATGCGTTATTGCAGGTTTTCAGTTGATTTTCCTAACTTGACCTTTTGGTTTTTTAAAGTGCAAATGGTTGAATAAAATAACAATTTTAATACGTCAAAGTAACTATTGGCGATCATGCAAAACTCAAATTCATTCATGAAGATGAAAAATCTGTTATCGTTTTTTGTAGAGTCTAGGCACTCTAGCCTATTTGCAGAATCACTGTAAAATTTACCATTATTAGGTTTTTCCTTTTTGTTCTTATTCTTCTTCTTTGACGTGATTTAAAGAATCATTATCTTGTTTTTATCTATCCTATTTCTTTCCTCATGCATTAGTTTATATACGTGAAAATACTAAACGGTTTTCGACTATTGAAGTATAACGTCATAACAGACATTTCAAACAAAATGTGTGTCCGATAGGTTCTATTTTCAAAATTGAGCCCCTGTTCTCCTTTCAAAATCGAACGAATCCATTGAAGATTGAATTGAAGCCCATTGGCGCCAATTGATTGGGACATATGTACATCGTGTTCGCGATGTCCGTTCTATACACTAGTAATAATACTTCAATGTTTTCGACGAAAACTTTTCGTATAATTTCCTCAACTCTGTCAAACTAAAAATTCCATGTTTTTTTACTTTAAGTTTGCTACGAGTATTTTTATTCGTCGCGTACTCGTAGGGTATTGGTTGAAAAGGTCTTTCAAAAATATTATGGGTCTTGTTAGTTTTGTATGTTATTTTTGGATTTAGAGATATATCCGTTTGCGAAATATTTGGCTTTAAAGTGTTAATTTTGGTTAGAGTCAAGTGTAGAGTCAAGAACCTATAACGAACGATAAAATGACGTTACTCTCCATCAAAACATTTGAAATGAAATGAAATGAAATGAAATGAAATGAAATGAAATGAAATAATCTTTATTCATGTAGGTATCACTGATACTCTTATGCACGTCATTTTTTAATCTACCAGCTTTTCGGAAAGGTGCATTGTCATGGAGGAGAAGAAAAGCCGTAAAGAAACTCCTCAGCACATCTTTTAAAAATAAAACTTATATCTATTACAAAAATAGGTATTCTTTAACCTGTGCAGAACTGGTTGCCTAGCTAGTCATTTTCAAGCATCCTTGTCATTTAAATATTCATTAATGCTATAGTAGCCCTTGCCTAAGAGCTGAGCCTTTACACGTTTCTTAAAAGATTGCACCGGTAAGTCATGTATTTGTTTTGGAACTTTATTATAAAATTTTATACCTAGTCCCATAAAAGAACGTTGCACTTTAGAAAGACGGTACGAAGAGGTAGCCAATTGATGCATCCTTCTTGTTTGACGATTTGAAAAATCACAATTTTGTTTATATGCAGTTATGTTATTCCGTATAAACACTAAATTATTATAAATATATTGGGAAGCTACTGTAAGTATACCTATTTGTTTAAATTTGACACGCAAGGACTCCCTTGATTTTAGTTTATAAATAGCTCTAATGGCTCTTTTCTGTAATACAAAAATTTGTTCTATACCGGCTGCTTTGCCCCACAGTAAAATGCCATAAGACATAACACTATGGAAATATGCAAAATAAACAAGCCGAGCAGTGTCGACGTCAGTGAGCTGCCTTATTTTTCTAACAGCATAAGCAGCCCTAGCAAGTTTAGTTGTGAGAGATGCTATGTGCGGGCCCCATTGCAGTTTACTGTCCAAGGTCACCCCTAAAAAACCGTGGATTCCTCTATATTTAATGTTTCATTATTTAATTTAAGAGATTTATTTACTTTTTTTACATTTGGCAACACGAATTCTAAGCATTTGGTTTTCTTTGCATTTAAAAGTAAATTATTTATAGTGAACCAATGTGAGACATGCGACAGAGCACTATTAACATCGTCAAAATTATTTTTATTCCTATCAGTCTTAAATATTAATGATGTATCATCTGCAAACAGCACAATGTTCGCATGGTTTTTAACATAATGTGGTAAGTCATTTATATACACCAGGAAAAGGAAAGGGCCCAAGATCGAGCCTTGCGGAACACCCATCACAGTAGGTGACCCTGATGACTTTTCATCGTTTATATTAACCTTTAGTATCCTATTACTTAAATAAGATGCGAGCAAGCTAAGGGCCTTGTTTTTCACGCCATAGTGACTAAGTTTAGATATTAATGTATCGTGCTCAACACAATCAAACGCCTTTGATAAATCACAAAATACACCTATAGCATTTTGCGACGACTCCCATGCTTCATATATATATATGAGCCTGGCTCCGGCATCTGTTGTACTACGACCTTTAGTAAAACCGTATTGCTCCGGATGTAATAAATTATTATTGTTGAAGTGGGTTAGCATTTGATTCAGTATGATCTTTTCGAAGATCTTACTGAGTGTTGGTAATATAGAAATTGGCCTATAATTATTAATATCCGTTTTTTCACCTGTTTTAAATAATGGTATAACTTTACTGCATTTCATTAGATCTGGAAATACACCAAGATCTATGCATTTATTAAAAACTACAACTAAACAAGGAGCTATAATATCTATTATGTGACGAATTATTTTTACTTTTTTTGAGTTATGTATATTGCGTGCGACATGCTAAAATCTAAAGTTTTATTACGAATAAAGCAATAAATATAATGTATATATAATGACACTACATCTAAGCTTTTTGTTCTAATTTGTGATACGAATACGATTTGCGTCACACAGTCACACCTACCAGAGTCAAAACTCATAAATCTAAACATAACATCATTCCATCTAACTAAAAAAAATACCTTGATATGTTTTATCCAAAGAGCGTAAACGACACACCAGGTGATATAATGAGGTAGGTGTATTTATTTTATTATAAGCAATACATATGAATTCGTGTTTCTCTGTAGGTACAATAACAAATCGTAAGCTTATAACAAATAACTCCGCATATCCGAAACTACTGTAGACGTAGAAGCATGAAATTAGTTAGGGGCTAAAAAATTATGAGTCGGTATGAAATGAAATATTTCTGTAACCGGTAACGTAACCAGCTTGTAATTAATAACAGTCTTAGCCGTGGTCTTTGGGTCCGGTATAAGATATTATTAGATACAATGAAAAACTTTAATCATGCCCTCACACAAGGAATTCCCTGTATTTCGAGTGAAACAGACATAGTACAGTAGGTACATTATTAACACAAACACCTGGAATCATTCGAGAACAAACATTTACATCTGTCCCGGATAGTACCCGGGACCATCGCTCTACAGACATAGACAATATTTACAAAACTACAAAGCTGTCAATTTCAGTGTAAACCGACGTCTAAACACGCAGTAGCCCGACAAACGTTTTGCAGGGCGATGGTCGGATTATCGAAGTTGTCGGATTATAGAGTACTTTTGACTGCGTAAGACCCTCTATAGTCCGGAATTTTTTGAATAAGAGTACCTATTTAAACTTTTATGAATTGTTTTTTTATGTTTAATCAACAGTGATAGGCGTGTCGGATTACAGGGGGCGCCGGTAAACAGGGTCCTGTCGCGGTATTACCGCGGTATAAAGAGGAAAGTTTTAATTTTTTGTTCTTCTGTACTTTCACCAATTATTGGTGGTATCCTATTATAGGATATTTATTTATTTAGATTTTTTTAAAATTAAATACGAATACTCAAACATTGTGAGGGCGATTACTAAATATTAGATAATATTTAAAAGCATTAACGACCAACGTGTCCGTCTGTTGGAACCGTCTAGTGACATTCATGATCAAAACATAGACGCGGATCTCTGGGCCAAGGTTTTTTAATGATGTTTATAATAAACAACTTTGTGATAAAAAAATTTGGTAGTTTATCAATGGCTTCCTGTACACTTTAAACACCACAAAAACTATACCTATTACTTGAAACGCCGTTGAATAAACTTAATTTGTTGTAATTTATGGTAACATACAAGTTTATTCATAAATCTTAACCTCTTGTTTATAATCCTATTAATAAATAAATGTGAAAATTTTTGAAGATATTTGGATGTTTGTTTCTCAATTACTCCCCGATTTGGCAATGGAAATACTCTGGGTTAACACATAGGCTACTTTTATCCCGGAAAAATTCAGGGTTCCCGCGGGATTTGTGGAAAACCCGATATCCACGTTCGCGAAGCCACGGGCATCATATGGCTGTATAAAACTAAATTAATTATTTAAAAATACAATACCATTAGCGACCATTGTCTCCATTACCGACTTATGTCTTTTTATGTTATGGTTCGTATGTTGTGAGCTAAAAACGCTCGGATTTTTTGGAAGTCTTGCTACAGTAGCTAAAAAACATATTAACGTTACGGATGTAATTAACTTTGATATTATATTCATTCGTGTTGACAAAACAATTCATACCAGAAAAACAAAGATTGTATTCTTCTGTAAGTTGTTAATAGCATCTGGTGATATTTGTCTTGTAGTTGTTGACTGCTATTACTGTTCAATGCTCGACAGAGCTCCTCGAAACGTAACAGATTTAATAAAAAAAATAATTTAAAATAACCTCAAATCTATAAATGCACTCAAAACAGTTTATTCAAATCCGGTTTTATCACTAATATTCAATATATATAGATATACTAATAAATAATAAATTATTAGTAAATACTATCACCGTCGTATATGAAATTGATTTAATAAAAACACCAAAATAATATTTATTTATTCACACTGTTTAATTGTACTGTTACGAAACACGTCTTCTAAATATAAAAATACTAGAATATACAACTTAAACATAGTTACCTATCGATTTTCATGCCACCTAGAACTAACTTCACGATGTAGAATTTAGCTAACTTCACGATGTAGAATTTAGGTGTCGGTGTACGCGCGCATCGTAAAAATTCACTCTCATCATTTTTCTCCATCGTGCCAAAAGAAGTATAACTTCAAAAACTTGACTGCCGACTGAGAAGCCCGTGCCAGCAGCTACGACATAGTTACCGCAGCATAAGGCTGAGTGCGTTCCTATTTTCGACAAGCTGGCTGCAGCGCTTCCATATTAATCTTAAGTTTCATAACTATACTGTATTTTATCACGTTGCAGTTTTGATTCAAATAATATTTTCTATTATAAAGGTCATCACGCTGAACATTTAGAGACGTCAGATACAGTTTAGGAACACTGTTTAGGAGTCAAGTAGCTCTCCGTTACCAGATTTAGTAAAGTTTTCCTTCACCATAAAACAACATCGAATAATGTTGAAGTAAAAATCAGTCCAAAAATTGCAACTCGTATCATATGGAAGGCAGAATATTGAAACAACTTCTGTGTCTTAGATATAATTGAATTCAAAACATCGATGGAACCTTTAATTAATATTTAATATTTTAGATGTTTGCTTGTTCATTTTGTTATCTTCCAATAACGGTCTGCCAGCATTTTACGTTCAAATCGTAATTGTAAAACAGTAAGCCGCTTTCATTCCTCTGAGGAAAGTTCATTGGTTTCATTTTATCACCAAGCAATAAAACTTTATTAGGTTTTCGAATCTCTACATTAAACATGATGATTTTTATTTCGGAATTTCTTTCTTGATCATTGTCCTATTATTTTATTTATTTGAAAACGCAAAGGCATTACCAGGACATAGGCATTGCTGTTGTTATCGATATTATAAAAAGTTGCATAATATTTTTGCGCGACTTTTAAAATCAAGTTAACTTTATCTTAACGCATTTTTCTTAATAAAAATGTGACTACATTTTGTTTGAATAAAATAAAAATTATTGAAGTGAAACTTTAGAATCGTTAGTGATTTGAAACCGGATGCAACGACAGGTAAGATAATATAACCGCTAATTTCGTATTTCAATTTAAGTTCTCCGTAGCTCAATGGTCAGGACGTAGATACACAATACCTGATGCGCAGGTTCGCGTCTCAGTACTTCTTTTTTTTTAGTTTTATTTTTTTTTAGTTTTATTTTTATACTGTTTTTAAATACTTTCAAATGCTCTTTTAAATATTTTCAAAGAATTTTTCAACAAAAAAATAAGAATTTCATCGACCGACCGATTATACAGACAGTAAAAATGCTAAGTTGTATTCATAGATGGCGCGAGGAATAAGATAGAACATTCGTTTTATAGCTAGATTGATTTTTAAAAAGTGCTAAGTTGTATTCATAGATGTCGCTTCGATTTTTTGCCTTAAGATTCGATTTATTGCTTTTTCATCTCATTATTTTGAAACCAAAATTTTGGAAAGTTTCACTTCTACCACGTGTGAATTGCACACATTTTCTTTTTTTTTTATTGATTTTAGCTAGCATCGAATCATTAACATTATATTGAGGTATTTTAATTATTTATGAAGTGCAAACATGCTAATTCAACACTATTTTGACAATAGACAGCAACACTATTTGTCAAAGTGGTTCGTCGAATTAAGGATTCGACTATAGATAGACATTCAGCATAAAAAAATAAATCCGGCTTACTGCTACGCCACGCTCAGCGCTACTATACGCTAAAAATAAAAACATTCAATTCGAAACTTGATCCTATTAATTATTAATATTATAAATGTGAAAGTTTGTGAAGATGTTTGGATATTTGTTCCTCAATCACACCGTAACTACTAACCTATTCTTCTGATATTTGGAATGGAGATAGCCTATAGGTCTACTTTTTAACCGACTTAAAAAAAAGGAGGAGGTTTTTTTATATTATGTTTGTTACCTCAGAACTTTGGACTGGGTGAACCGATTTGGATGATTCTTTTTTTAATAGAAAGCTGGTGCTTGTCGTGAGGTCCCACAAAAATTTGAACGAGATCTGACAATGGCATTCATGTCAAAATCATATGTCTTAAATATGCATTAAATATGTGCGCGATAAATGGACGAATAACTCAATATCGCGCCAACCGATTTCGATGATTCTTTTTTTAATTAAAAGCTGGTGCTTGTCGTGTAGTCCCACATAAATTTGAGCGAGATCTGTCAATGGTATCCATGTCAAAAGTACAATGTACTTCATTTGAAGTCGGTTATTTTTTTGGTAAAATGTTAGATTATACCCGGAAAAATACTTACTACCCGGAAATGTTCAGGGTTCTCGCGGGATTTGCAAAAAATCGATATCCACGCGCGAAGCCACGGGCATCATCTAATATCTAATATGGTTTTATGAATCGTTTCTAAAGCACTCTACCGCGGGCGAAACGAAGAATGTAGTAAAGAATAAAATCTTTATTATTATGATTTCACCAAGAAATCTGTCGATTTCTTTCTTTGTTTCAATCCGCGATTCAAGAATCAACAAGCACATGAAATTAAATAAGTAAATATTTTGAATGTTTCTCTCGTAAATCAATTTGAATTGCGAGACAAATTCCATAATTCAAATGAACTGAGCACACGGCCTTACGCTGTGATGACCCGACGTTACAACAGTGTATCATTACGAAATTTCGTAAACACTGAATCTGACCGGGGTTAAGGCCGACCGGAGATAAGGCAGCATCGACGGGTCGACCAGAAGCCCGATAACGGGTACATCCGGATCCTGGTTCCCTATCTTATCGTCAAGTGCACGGAATAACGGGAATGCATCAAATGAAATGATAAATACAAATAACGCAAGATGCGGTCGCAGCATATTACGATATAGTTATTGTATCAACTATTCAGTGTAAGCCATTGTCTCTGAACCATACGTTCTCTACCACGAACCTAACGATGTAATGAATAAAATAAATACCTTACGCTACACACTCATAGCCCCACACTAGAATTCCGAATCGAGGGTGTCATGGACAATATACAAAGACAAAAACCTACACCCAGATCAAGAACAATCTAACGATAAAAACCAGGACCGATGGTCACGCTCGCGGTGTACCGCGTGGGATGCTCAAAAAATTTTCCACTCCCAGCCGCATACGACTTTGTTCTGTATTCTGAGGACTTAATTTTACATTCCTTTTGTTAAAAATAACAAAACAGCTGTCTACAAAATGAAAATTGCCACTTGAACGACGCGATTGAACAAACAATTTGCATTTTCACAAACAGGGAAAACAAACCTCTTAACTTCATTACGCCGGCATTCAAACTGCGGCCATTCCAACCCTTATTGCCTCTAAACTTCGAACGTAAATTTTTATTTTTAAGGTCAACCTTCAAAACAAGCTTCCGTTAATGGCGTCGCGTGGAGCTCCAATTAAATTATGTAACTACCGTAAACTATTTATTATTCAGTAGATGTTAAATTACTGTGATTGCAAATTTGATTACTGTTACTACTGAAATTTAATAATTAGGGGAAGGGTGTAAAGCGGGCACCTTAGGGGAAAATTTTCCAAAAGGTACCTACATTATTAAACGCTTTCGAATGTAGTATTGTTTTCTTTATCAAAAATCGAAAAATAAAATACTTATAAGCAAATTACGAAATCTTTACGATTGCCCGCTTTGCCCGAGGGGGGCGTAAAGCGGGTATGGGTAAATTTCATTAACAGAATACTAAGAGTCAGCCTTCGGTCTAGGAAATGGAGAACAGAGGTCAAGCAAGAGAAAAGTTCAGTTATTTACTTCTATTATAAATTAATAGCTGTGTCTCGCGGTTCCCCCGTGTTAATTTGTGAAAAAGACTAACTACTAAAATATTTAAATATATGATGTTATGTAGCTATATCCTTCCTCGATAAATGGACTAATGAAGAGAAAAAAAAAACACAAAAAGAATTTTTCAATTCGAAGCAGTAGTTCCTGAAATTAACGCGTTCAACCAAACACTCTTCAGCTATAAAATATAAGTATAGATTAATTTTAACTGAATTTATAATTTTTATATAATAGCCGGGGAAGCGGGTTGTGTCCGCTTGCCCTGCCCGCTTTGCATTTTTCGACAGTTGAAATATTATGCAAACAAAGTTTAACCTGAAAATTTTGAGACACGTGGCGTATAATGTAACCGTTTTATGGCTAGATAACCACATTAACTAATAAGGCACTGGAAACACCAAAAAGAGAGTACACATGAGACACAACTTGCAGTATTTAAAAAAAAACCCGTCTAAAACATTTTTTGACACAACGAATGACTATATGCAGACTATGAGTTTTCGCGAGTTTTTAAAAAAATGAAAATATTATTGAAAGTGCCCCCTTTCAATACGCGGGAAGCGTTGGGCACTCTTCCCCTATGCAATCAAGTACATTCTTTCTTCTCCTTTATTTTATGGCCGGCAACGCGTCGGTGATACATTGTGTTGCTAATGTTCATGGACGAAGACGACCCCTTACCACCAGGTGGATGGTCTGCTAGTTTCAGCTATTATCATTAAAAAGTATTATTACTTTATAGTACAATATTTAAATCTAATTTCTGTACAGATCTGAATCACTTGTTCCAGTTCGCTCTAAACGGCTAACCATCTTAGGCGGCAATTAAAAAACCAACTCTCTACCAATAATATACGAGTATAATATTATTTTCCGTTGAAACGATAAACATTCACCTGATGTCTAGTGGGAGAAGGACAACAATGGGGATGTCGACCTCGTTGATGCTGGCGGAAGAGCCCGCCATCGCGCCATTCCGGCACGTTACGAGATTTTTTGGCCTCGATCTCTGACCGGAATTGTGGTGTCTCGCGTTCGCGTCTCTCATGTTTGCTATTTCTGGTTTCCTAATCTGATACCAGTACGACCGATGAGTGTTTAATATTTCAATATCTTGTATAAATACTTCATCTTTGCTGTTACCGACTGCGTGACGCCATTTTATATGAAAAACTAGCGCTCTGCCTGCGGGTTTGCCTGCGTTTTCCGGGATAATAATTACCTATCCTCGGAATATTACAGATCATGATCTATCTGTGTACCTAAATTTCATGAAAATCCGTTCAGTAGTTTTTGCGTGAAAGAGTAACAAACATCCATATTCCATACAAACTTTCATACTATCATACATCTATACTATAATAAAAATCAAAGTGTCTGTTTGTCAGTCCGGGCATCACATAAAAACCCTTGAACGGATTTCGATGAAAATTGGTAAAGTTGTTACTAATACCCTGGGTCATATTTTAGACAACTTTTCATCCCGGAAAATAAAAAAGTTTTCTCGGCAAAACAGGATAAAAGTTTGAATAAGTTAAAACGTAATTTCCGTATGCGAAGCTGCGGGCAACAGCTAGTTTATAATATTAGTAGGATGCAACTCAAATTACATGCTTAGTAATTAAGGCTTAATATATGCTCAAACTACAGATGTTTGGATTTTTTCTGCTGCAGATGAACCACTTATAGTCAGTGGTCACCGACCCCTACGGTCATCAGCGTCATAAGCAACATCTTAGGCATCACTTCAAGATTACACCAATTCAATTCTTACTTTTAAATTAGAGGCCTTGAAATCGGCATGAAAACTTCTACACTTGGGTTGGCCTCTAACCTCTCCAGCAATATGCACTGGAGTTGGAAATACTATGGTCTACTTCTCCCCAAGAGGAGAGAGCCGTACTCAGTAGTGGACTTAAGCCACAGTTGATCACATATTAAAATGCGAGAATAGAGAGACTTCTATTAGTCTGTGCGGCGCAGCAATGTGGCGTTTAAAATGTACCTAATTATTAATGTATAATATATTTAATTATTTTTTGCATCACTTGTTTAAAATATGCTGCATATATTTTATTCAAGATTGATTTGGTTTACAAACACTTGTTTGCAATGGTGAATCTGTGCGAATCCCATAAATAGAGAAATGTATATTTGTAAACAAAAAAACAAGAATACAACGACATCCTGGCACTGAGCCAACGCCGAAGAATCCGAGAAAATTATTTAGAAGATTCTCACTTTTATATCCAAAACTACTTCCAAACACACGATTCATGTAGGTAAGGTAAGTACCTATGTATTATGCGTCGCAAAACTCGCAAAACATTGGTTAAATATATCTCAAGTTTGAATCGGTGTCATAATCCTACCTACGTTGTAGAGATATTATTATAGCTAAGATCGTTGTTTTATTATGTTATTGTTTACTATTTCCCCTGTACTTCATACTATTTCATAATATCTGACTACAAACTGCATGCTGACATTGCTAACCTCTTTAATCAGACAAGCAAATCTGACAAACGTATTTTTATAATTTGAAACCTCTAGTTATTATTCAATTACAGTATTGTATTTTGATAGAGATAACTATCAGAGGCGGATTTTAAGCCTTCAGACTCTCATCTCTAGACAATATTTATCTCAACGGCGCCTCTAGCACAAACCGCTTTTATCAACAACAAATTGAGGAGAATTCAGTGTTTGAATTTAAAAATGTATTACAAGAATATGTGCTTATATATAGATATACTTATATTTGTAGTTAGTAGGTGTTCGGTTCCTATACCTACCTATAATAAATGTATATTTTAATCGTTACTAGATACTTATTTATAGTAATTGATAAATGAATCAACAGCAATGCATAGGCACTTATTATTGTAAGTGCGCTGTCAGAAAATTATAAGCACTAGAATCTCTACCGTTCTACTTACAACAAGACTTAAGACGTTTTAGACAGTCTATTACAGATTTCTCCACTTTTCCAAAACTTTCAAAAATATACTTACTTGTTTTATCACGGATTCAAGCTTACATAAGCATACGTGTCCGTTGCAGCGGCATGAGCTGAACGCTCCTCATAAACCAGATTTCGACATTTTAGCACTTATTTTCATTGCGACACAGCACACCATGAGCAAAACACCCACACAGAGATTCCACTGGCGCGATGGCGGCCGCGGCTCGACCGCTTTCGCTCGGTGTGCAAACACCGCCACTACCACTTGCACGTTCACTCAACTGCACGTTAACTTAGAAATAAATTGCTACACGTGTAATATACGGATTTAGATATACGGAAGCGTACGGAGCGCTGTGGAACGTGGCAATGCAACATGGAGACTGGATGGCGGTCGCTGCTCGCCGTCACGGCCCGCATGCACCGACGGTGGTGGTAGAGGTGGTACCGACCGCTCGCGCCGCGCGCTGCAACTGTTGACGCCCTAGAAATGACCACCGGCTGAGCCGCATAACTCACTTTCGCTGTCCGACGATCTATTTCCATAAGTTGTTTTTCCCACCTTTTTACACCATTCCAAGACGAAGCCATTGTCGTCAGCTAAATCGTTTATCATGCTAGAGAGTTTTGATTCATAATTCAGAACATGGTAAAATTTCAAGATACTCGTAGAATTATTTTAAAGCATTTCATATTAACATAAACAGTAGTGAGTTCTTAATTAATACAAATAGTTAATTAATACAAAATATAGAGAAACCATTGCGCCATTCTTTTCGATAAGTTGCATAAACCCTATAAAGTTATAAACACAAAGTCCATTAAGGCTGTTCGGATGTAAATTTCTCGAATTTTTTACCCTGATTAAATTTCATTAAAATATTACTTAATTTTATGACATGTGTATTAAAAAGATGAATTGACTGCTGACCTATTGTCAAGTTTAAAATAACCATGAAATAGCATTGTAAGTATTATCAACCATTTTAAGACTATTGGACTGTAATGGTCAATCCATCTAAGTCGAGTATAACCCAACCTCCCCTTTCCCTCATGATAGAGATCCCTGGACTCTTTACTGCCCAGTAAAAAGCTGACAATTCCTACTCCTCCAAGGTGGTAGAATTTTTACTCACGTTGGAAAATATCTCTTACGCCCAGAATACAGAACAAACCGTATCTCCGTTGCAGAATCCAAGAACCGCCAGTACCTCCTTTAGTCGGCGATCAACAGGTGGCAAATGTTGATGAAGAATGTCCTCGAGTCTCTTACCATCAGGTAGGTAATCCATCATTGTATGTTTAAACAAAATAAAGATCTGAAACTTAAACATTAGTTTAAAAAACACATTAACATAGATATTTTAAAAAATGTTGAAAAAAATATTCTAAAAGTATAGAAGTCATAGACGAGACGACGTAGAAAAGAATAAAGATAAAGATATAAATAGACAGCCAATTTACAACATCAGCTCGTTAATTTTCAAAACAACATGTGAGAAACCTCTGCGTGCCGACGTATTTTCATTGAAGCAAATTCTGTTCCATAACGAAACACCAAGCATAACTCTCTCCTTAGTAAGACTATAGTGTGACCTGGCCTTTGAGCTTTCCAAATTCATAAAACTACTCTACATTTTATGTTAAGCTAGTACAACATACACACACACACACACAAGTTACCCAACACACACATAAAGCGCTTTACTTTGTTTTTTTATACGTAGGTACTGTTGACAGGAAAAGGAGAGAGATTTGCTTGCCTGCTTCCGAATTATCATCCGTGATCCGATTATAATGTGGGTATGCGTAGGATATTAATAATAATAGACAGTTACTAAGTTAAAGTATTTAATCTATACTAATATTATAAAGAGGAAAGATTTGATTGTTTGCATTGAATAGGCTCCGAAACTGCCGAACCGATTTGAAAAATTCTTTCACTGTTGGGAAGCTACACTATCCCCGGGTAACATAGGCTATATTATATATTTTTTTATTATTTTTCCCGAAGCGAAGCGAGGACGATTTCCTAGTGTAAAATAAAATAGAGATGCTACGTCGTCACTTACCATGAGATAGAATTTCAGAAAATTTTGATTATATCACAACTTTTACTTAAGAAGTAAAAAACACAGCTCATTTTACCATTACATTAAAGACGAAGCTTCTCTTAACATGATTTTATGTTTGGGTGTAAGTAAATGTTCTCCTTTATGTAATGGTCTCGGATATGAAATGTATAAAATATTCATGGGCACTTCACGGAGCAACCGACCTTTGTATGTGGGAATGTTAGCCACTTAAGCGACATCTCGTGAATTATAATACATTCGTATTATACATTCCTCACAAGATATATTTTTAGGGATCCGAAGAAAAATCGGAACCCTCATAGTTTCGTCACGTCCATCCGTCCGTCCGTCCTTCTGTCCGTCTGTCCGAAGCAAAATAGATAAATAAAATAAATAAATATGTTATCAAAACACCAAAATCGTAGAATAAAATATTGAAATATTTTTTTTCAGTGTACCTCCCCTGCAGGTGACATGGGGATGATTTTTTTTTCGTCGCGTACCCATTGTGGGGTATGGATGAAAAGGTCTTTCAAAAATATTATGGGTCTGTTAAAACCATTTTTCAATTTTCAAACCAGTTTTCAAACGAGCCCCTGGGCCCGTTTGTGAAATACCTATTCGGCTTTAAAGCACCAATTATGCTCAGTCAAGTGTCCCCCCCCTGCCAGCTAAACGGTTGGAGATGGAATAGGAAAAAAATTCACAAAAATAGGTTATAAGATGATTATATACTACAAGGAAAACTATCACGGCTAGTACAACTTCGGAACCCAACATTGCGCGTAGCCTGACACGCACTTGGCCGATTTTATTTTTATTTACGTATAATATGTAATATCATTGATACGGCATAGTTATATAGTTGCTATGAAAAGTTAGTCTTGCCGGTACTCAAAAGATGATCACGAAACATGCAAAAGCAATAAATTTGTGTATTTTATAAGCCAAGTGACACATAAAATATTTTATGCTCACCTGTAACATAACCTTCGTCTTGGACTGAACTAGAAAGGGTTACAAATAAAAATGAGTCCATGTCATGTTGGATTTACGCAATATTTACTATTTCTGGGCCACGACCTTACAATGATATTCATCGGGTAACTTGGTGTAGTACCTACCTGATCGTTGTTTATTACAATAATACAATAATATATAAGAAGGTTCAACATTTCAGTATTATTACGATCTCCTTCCTTATTATATGAACGAAGTTCCTTATCGCGCGTTGTGAAAGGGGGCTAGACGGAAAATTACGACACTTTTTGATTCTTACGAATGACGACACTTTTTTTGAAGTGGTTCAGAGAGTTTTACAGAGATGGCGCTGTACAACAAAACAATACTTAAATCGAAAGGAACTTCGTTCCATCCGGGTGTCCCTTGACACCTCTCATGTTTTTATTGGTATTAGCACTATACATATTTTGCTGATGTGGTAAACCAATGAACCTAATTCGTTCACTGCTGCACTGTGGCAAACTAGAATTGATCACCTTTGACAAAGCGAAGCTATAGTTTCGTGTCATAAGATATCCCTAGAGCGGATTGTTTATTAGATAGGTATTATTAATAAAAATAAATATTGGGAAGTTGGGAAGCACCGCTATTGCAAGTGTCTTTTCTATTCTTACTGGAATACATCCTTGATGTCAGTGAAATTAATCAGAACTGACCGAGGTGTCAATATGTTGGACGACCAAAACCATGGATAACCGTTAGCTAGTGCTAACCATATTTTATTGTTTGTATACGCGCTCCGCCTTCGAGTTGAATAGCTTGTTGTTTAATTAAAGAAAGAAGAAAGAAAGAAAGAAAAAGCATTTATTCGAAGGAGCAAAGCACAAACAATAAAAACATGAGAGGTGTCAAGGGACACCCGGATGGAACGAAGTTCCTTTCGATTTAAGTATTGGAACGAAGTTCCTTATTGTTTTGCTGTACAGCGCCATCTCTGTAAAACTCTCTGAATTGCTTCAAAAAAAGTGTTATCATTCGTAAAATCAAAAAGTGTCGTAATTTTCCGTCTAGCCCCCTTTCACAACGCGCGATAAGGAACTTCGTTCCAAAATCTAAGAGTCTCACTCCCTTATTCACAAAAACAAGCAAAGATAAAAGAATTTTTAGTCTTTGACTTATGAAAACGACAAAACGTATGAAAATACATCCATCACCCATAAAAAAAGTTATTAAACTTTTATGAATAAGAGTAACAAATGATGTCTGCGCTGCAGCAAGGCCTTCGAAATGGTCCAGACTCGTCTTAAGTCGTACGACACAATAACGACGTAATTACAAATTGAAGCTTGCAAAAATGTTATGAATGTGACACGAAAAGTTGGGTATTATATTTCCCAAGATTTTCTTAGGTAATTAGGTATGTATTATATTTTCCAAGGTTTTTTTAGGTATTATATTTCCCAAGATTTTCACTAACTCAACTAAAGTTTACGTCTCTAAAAGTGTTCTTTGCACAGTGTAAAGTAATGGACGAGGAACCACAGAATAATTATTTTAATTACATCCACTTGCAATAGTTCTATCCGCGTGGAGCTATAAAGGCCGCTAGGACCAATAGCAAACTGTTCATTAAAAAAAATTGCAATAGAAACTATTACCGACGCAAGAACATAATATGTAGCATAATGCAATATAACTTATATCAACGCAACGCTATACTCATTTTATAGCGCTAATAATAAAGCCATGTATTCACTGAGAAACAATTGTTAATACACACAGAAACATGGTTTCAGAAACACCACACAGTTACAGAGATTGTGCCGTCCACACAAGTTGTTGTTTACAATATGCCTGAGGTTTAAATGTCTCCATTTTTAAAGTAAAATAGGAACCCTTATACATAGTTTCGTTATGTCCGTCCGTCCGTCTGTCTGTCTGTCCGTCTGTCCGTCTGTCCGTCCGTCTGTCCGAAATAAAGCGCCGGGCGAGACCCTTAGTGCTTGAAAGCTGTAATTTGGCATGGATATATATATTTCTTAAAACTACAGAATCGTAGAATAAAATATTGAAAAACATTTTTTCAGGGTCCCCCCCTCCCTTACAGGTAGGGGAGAGTGTGTATGAAAGAGCCAGGTTTTGAAAGAGCCGATGTCATTTTAACTAACTTACCGATATTTTACCATAGATTCATTTTACTTTTTATAAAGCAACAATGGATAGCTTTCACCCACAGAAATTTGACAGTTCTATGAAAACAAATGGCGTCGTAGGATTGCAGCAAAGAAATGGATGCCGAAAAGTAAGTTTATTTGCATTTACTTAAATATTTTTAAGAATAAGAATGTTACATAAATTGATAAAATGGATATGCTGTGTTGTTATGCATATACATGTTTTTCTTATTCACTAAAAATATTGGATTTACGTTTTGATGATAAAAATTTAATGTAATATTATATTTTTGTCCACGCAAAGTTATGAAAGAGCCAGCGATCAATGCTTTGAAAGAGCTGGCTCTTTCATGACACAAATGGTGGCTCTTTTAATACACCAATAAGTTTTAGTTCAACGTTCTTGTTTCTTTATACCTATTTAATATTATTTTATATTACAGAGTAGAAAAACATGTCTTCATCAATACCTACAACCAAAAAACAGCAAAGAAAAATGGTACCAAACCAATGCAAGATATATGGAGGGTGGCACATGAGTCTTGTGGCCACAAAGGAGTGATTAATTTCTTCTGCCAACAGTGTTTTTAATTTTTACTTTATAAGTATCAAAGTTTAATGACATTATTTGAGACTGACTTTTATGAGGAAATTTTTTTATGGAAATAGCCGACAAACGAGTTGACGATCCACCTGATGGTAAGTGGCTATCGTCGCCCATGGACATCAGTAAAACCAAAGGCATCACTGATGCGTTGCCGGCCAAGAAAGAGAGAAGAAAAAGAAAGAAAGAACTGGTTCTCAAGCCCCCAGCCGGAACATGACGAGACGTTTGGCGGCTGACTCATGCTCGAGGGTGGTAGCTATCCAGGCAAACCCCATTGAGAAATAATAATAGTAATGATGGTATTAATTAACAAGTAAAATCAATATTACCAATATAATCCCTCTAGGGATCCTACCACCAGCAGGCCGGATTTAGTCGCCTCTTACGACATCCATCCGGCGTGAGATTGGGGTTAGTATTCTAAGCCGCCCCAATACGGCTAAAAAAAGGATATTATTACTGATTTATATTATATGATAATATTATTCAATATTACTGATTAAGATTAAGTAACTTATTATTGAGACTATTCAAGAATTGTGATTTTCATAGATTAATTTCAGTTTCATTTTTTGGAGTTTATTAATAGAATTAATTTGTTGAAAAAACTGTTTTGTTTGTATAAAATGGGTATCGGCTCTTTAATAACACCCCGTGGCTCTTTCATTGACATGCTGTTATGAAAGAGCCGATTTCCCATTTTTTTTGAAGTAGATATATTTCAGATTATTAGCATTGTTATCGCTTTTATTTAAATTTGATAACATTCATTATTAAAGTGATTACTAAAAAAAAGTAGTTTTCTTTAAAAACAAAAAGTCCAAGTAGCTTTTTTTGTACACTTTTTAAAACTGGCTCTTTCATACACACTCTCCCCTACCGTGAGAATGAATTTTTATTCGTCTTTCTTTCTTTTCTTTCTTTCTAACACCAATTTTGGAATTAGGTGTCCGTTTGCGATTTTGGTAAAATCAAGTGTCACCCGCCCCCTGCTGGCTAAACGGTTGGAGTTGAAAAAGTGAAAAAATTCTCAAATATAAATTATATGATTTTACAAGAAAAACAATCACGGCTATGTTAAAATAAGTAGTTAATGAGTAATAGTCGATAAACTTTCTACTTCGGAACCATAACATTGCGCGTGGCCTGACACGCACTTGCCCGGTTTTTATTGATCTTAAGGTAATATAAAAGAACAAGGTAAGATTAATTATAAACTTACCAAAACTTAATTACTCGCTCGTTGTTTGAAAGTTTCCTAACGTGAGTATTAATCATCGATATGGTTTTCCCCTGTCACATGTCATACGAATCATTCGATGCAAACAGGTAGGTACAGCCACCAGCTGACGCAAACAAGTTTTTTCATGGAAGTGCTTAATTTATTTTGAGTTGTTACTTTTTACTGAACTTTAATAGTAAACAATAATTTAGTGGTACCTATGTGAGATCATCGTAAGGTTTTTTGGTTCTAATGTTTTTTTTTCACTGCAATTTAGTGATGCTTAGGTAACTGCTAGAGCTGCACAAAAAAAGCTTTTGTATATCAAGGATGTGATATTCGCACGTCTCATAAATTTTTTATGCGTTCCAATAAAAAAAAATCAATGAGAATCAATTTAAACTTGTTTGGCCAAATTTCACACATGTTAATTTTATTTTAAAAAAGAAAGATTTATTATACAGTAAGCCAGCTCTTTTGTATTTTAACATCCCAAAAACATTTTCCTCGCGAACTAATACGACATAAAAGCTTTGTCTGAAATATACCTATGTATTATCGGATGGCCTCATATACATATCTAGAAAATTACGATATAATCATCTTACGTTTAGCTACAAAGTTGCCTGTAGGCGTCAGAAAAAGTAAACTCAGGCTCTAAAACTCAGGCATAACTACTACATAAGGTCGAAACTCGAAATCTTCAATACATTACTAGAATAGTTTATTTTCGGTGAACTAAACCATAAAATGTTTGTGGATGACAGAGATCATGTTACTCAAAAAATACAGCTCTTTTTAAATTTAAACATGCCTTTTTCTGCTCTTTCATGCCATTCTCTTCGAGTTTTCAAAAAAATCAATATGCACCCTATAGTCACTGCTAACGCCATTTGTTTTTGTACTTTCCGCTAAGAGCCTCCGTGTCTATGAATATTCAACATTCCATTTGTGTGTTCCTTTTTTATTTTGTTTAGTCTTAGCTTTGCAATGTTGTTGTACCCACATGATGTCCTCGTCCGGTAGTCGCTTCGTTACTTGCGCATTGCGTGCCGACCTTAATTTGTTTGACGTCATGGGATTCTACGTCCCCACACTAATTTGCAAGAATATAGATAGACAATATAACTAGTATAATTTATTTACTGGAACTTGCAACGACAATGCTATTTGCGATTTATCGATATGATCAGCAGATAACTTTATAACTATCACAGTCCATTTATAGATCGTACCCAACTCATATAATATAATACATAGGTACGAGTATGTCGAACTCGGAGATCGTAAAGTGGAACGTCGAGCCATAACAAACTTGGGTGTATTCGGACAGAAGTTGAAGATGGCAGCACTATGCAAATTGTCTACTGCCATTTGAGAACACGCGACAGCGGGGATAACCCAGGAGAGCTATTGACCCCCCCCCCCCCCTGCGGACGCGCGTGGAGGTGGGACCGCAGAAGAAGAGGAGTGCCGGTATTACGGTGCGCCGTTCTCCCTATCTTCTGCGGCCGTGGAGGGATCGCAGGGGGAGAGGCGTGTTGGTATTACGGTGCGCCACTCTCCCTGCGCCCGGGTGGTATGCGTATGCATTTTCCCTCCCGGAAAAAAAGGAGAGCTATTGACTTGTCAGCCACTATCGGACATGCTAGAGACAGCCTCCGGACTGAGCGAAACGCAACGTGTGAATTATTGCTGATTATCCTAAATGCCGTACCGCGCTGTCCGACTTCACCTTCCATTAGTGATTGGTTATCTTATTCGAGTCACATAATAATCTATTCAGTATCGTGCGTATCCGTTGTAAAAGTAACGAGTGTAAAACCTGTGTTAATTAGTTTCTGAATAAAATTATGTAAATTGTATACGCCCAGTGTTATTATTTCCCGAACCACTAGTTTTTCCGATAGATTTATAAACTCGATATACATATAAACTATTATTACAGCGTATTTAAAAAAAGACTGTGCTATAATAAAACCTGTGAATAAAACTCAAATTTTCTGTACATTGAATATTTTTTTCAAAATTTCGATTAGGGGCACTTCAATAACGTGTTAGAGCACATTTTTTTTAAATTGTCTGTCTGTCTGTTTGTCTGTCCGGGCATCACATGAAAACCCTTGAACGGATTTCAATGAAAATTGGAAAAGTTGTTACTAATAATACTCCAGATCATATTTTAGGAAACGTTTTATCCCGAAAAATTAAAAGGTTTCCCTAGGAAACGGGACGAAAGTTTGTATTGAATATTTTTAAAACATCAACCGATTTGCTTCTAATTTGCAACAAATGTTACTTGCTTAAATTGATGGAATATCAGTTTTTCAAAATTTGGCGAAAAAATACATATAAATGTGAATATTTCTTATTTTTCTAAAACCGCTCCTAGAAGAATTATTTGTGATTGTATTGTCTGTTTCAATATAAAAATTACTAAATATAAGTACATACTTCAATATAAATTCACGGTTTTTTTAATTTTCTGCTGCAAGAGATTCAAGTAAGATAAAACATAATTTCCGTATGCGAAGCTGCGGACAACAGCTAGTCTTACGATAAAAGAGCGGCTCTACAAGAGCCGACAAGGTATCTCGATATTGTTAATCACATATTTTCTATGAAGATATTCTGAACTTTGAACTTCAAACAGGAAATAATTAAGAATTTATTATAGACTTTGTTTCTAAGTTGTGCCTAAATAAATATGCATGATCCATTAGCATTACGTAGGTACTAAGCGAGAAAAACTTTATATGTAAATAGCTCGAGTTCTTTAGAAGCCGATTCCAATATTTAAAAATAATTTAAAAAAAAAATCTATACCTACCTAGACTTACATTAATAATTTCTTTATTTTACCGCATGCTTAATTCATGCCCTAAATTATTAAGTTAAATATTCACACATAAATATTGTACAATAAACACATTCGTTCACAAATGTACTCATAGGCATAATTAAAGATATAAAAAGTGAAATGTGTATTTGGTTCGGCAACACAAAAAAATTAATAAAATATTCTACATATCGACGCTTGAAAGTCGAAACATTGACTAAGCGACATTGAACTAACTTTACAGGAGAGCAGTTTTTAAAGTTGGAATTTTTTGAAAAAATCATAATTATACGTTATTCTTACTTTTTTGGAATCCTTATTTTATCATCTATATTGTGGCATAAGGCATATACAAGAATTTTTCTAAAAATTCAACTTTAAAAGTTTAAACTAAAGTCGCTTAGTCAATTTTTCCTTTCA
This sequence comes from Thymelicus lineola, assembly GCA_963932265.1. NCBI lineage: Eukaryota > Metazoa > Arthropoda > Insecta > Lepidoptera > Hesperiidae > Thymelicus > Thymelicus lineola. The sequence goes on from OZ010686.1 coordinate 7,578,675, forward strand.
AGCGTCGATATCTACACCTACTGCAATCGATAAAATTTTCCGTCATACAAATCTCCGTAAAACCACAAAGACATTGACGTCGTCGTGGAATATTTAACCACGATAACCACGTTTCCTGACTTATCGCATAGAACGGCATTGGTGGTCAAGGTTACATTTTATAAAATATTAACTTATACCTAGTTATGTATCTTGTACTAAAGCTGTAACGAAAAATATTTTTATTCGAACAAATCTCCTAATGGCGTTTTGCGAATGAGCTTTTCGGCTGGACCGAAATAGTGTATAATTTTTACCGTAACCACGAACTTCTTCAAATCACAACGGAAGCGCTTTAGTATCCCAAACTAGGCCGATTTCGATGAAATTTTTTTGGGGGAGGGGGTACTACAACACATTTTTGAGTACCGCAAGTTAAGCAAACTTTTAGTGTTTGAGGAAAACATTTTTGAAAAATAACAATTCAATGCCTAGTAAACGAATGAACCGATTTTAATTAAGTTATTTTTGTTAGTTACACAAATGACTCTAATTGTAAGACGAGTGTGCTTAGCTGCAATTGAAAAATTCTTGAAACAAGAGCAGCAACTTCTACTAGTTTCAATATTTAGTAACTATGTATGTAGTTATCATGTGTGATGTGACTTTAATTATTGGTATTGTAATTGCATAGTAGGTATCGCTTCCCCGATGTTGCAGCATCATCTGGAATCAGTAGGGACCTCACCATACTGCACCGCACACGATACCGCGGTTTTACGGTACCGCAGAGGTACCGTATTAAGCTAATTGGCATAGTCTCACCTCGACGAAGGGGGTTCTGATTGATAATTTTTTATTCTATGTATTAGGTTTGGGGGGGTTTCGGGATTAGGTTCTAGGTATTTGTGATTTACACACGTAATATTACATATTGCTTGTAGTGCTAGGTGCCCATTCAATATTTACGTAAGGACCATTTTTAACATTTTAAACCTCTCCTAACCCGTGTATCTAAAAATCTGATGTGCCCATTCTTCGGACTCCCCCCCCCCCCTTCTCACGTAAGATTTTATCTAGTTTTATAAAAGGATCGATTGCACTAAAACGCGTCGTTTAACGTAAATCTAAGTAAGTTTTATAGCTTTTTAACCGACTTCAAAAAAAGGAGGAGGTTCTCAATTCGACTGTATTTTTTTTATGTTTGTTACCTCCGTACGTTGGACTGGGTGAACCAATTTTGATGATTCTTTTTCTAATCAAAAGCTGGTGCTTGTCGTGTGGTCCCACATAAAGAGCGAGATCTGACATCCATGTCAAAAGCATATAAGATTTTTGAATTAAGTATGTGCGCGATAAATGGACGAATAACTCAATATCACGTCAACCGATTTCGATGATTCTTTTTTTAATCGAAAGCTGGTGCTTGTCGTGTGGTCCCATATAAATTTGAGCGAGATCTGACAATGGCATCATGTATGTACTACATTTGAAGTCGGTTTTTTTTTTGTCAAAAAAAAATCTTATTAATAAATAGACTAGTTAAATATTACGTAAGAATTACTTTACCCCTTCCCCCTCCAAGATAAGGGCATGTAGAGATTTTAAGGACCCCCGCCTCGGGACCCTTACGTAATTATTGAATGGCCCCTAGCCTACGAAAACGAACAGTTGCTTTGTAATGGAGAAGATAACGTACCAATCAATTTACAGATAAACTGAAATTCCTTCTCCGTTATGAAAACTGACATGTAATTTATTATTCCATTACGTGAAACTGTATAGCTACATAACCCTTGTTGCTGGCCATCAGTAATAGGCGCTCGTTATCCACTCTGCAGTAAAAAGGCGGTTGTGGCAATATCGGCTACGAGCTACGACGGAAGATAGAGACGATTTGCGATAACTATATGAGACATGCGAGCTCCGACCTTGCCCTTCGTAACAGCCGTAATATTCTCAAGATAAACGCTGCTATACTGCAATCTCTTCTTATGGGCTTTACATCTTACATTAGATCAAAACTACTGTCTTTTGAGTTGGCATATTGACTTTCTTGTATTTTGTATTGATTCAAGTTTTAGCTTCGATAGATAAAAAGATAACAGTTTATTTTGGTTCAAGTACTCACGATACTTACGGCTGAAATTCAGCCGTAACCACGATCCTTGCAATTGCGACGAAATATTAAAGGGAATGTGTTTGGAGCCCCTTAATTCTCCGTTTTGTTCAACGATATTAGCTCCTGCCGAAGCTACGGGTCGTTCGGCTCTGGACTCGTAGGACTGGCAGACAGTGGCGGTACAGCCATACAAGCTGAAAAGTCCAGCTTACTATCATTGCTTTACTATCATCACTCTGCAGCTGTTAACACTCATATTACTTGTTGGTGTATATTACACGTATGGAATGATGTTCTGTGTTGTCGGGCCAAAGATCCCGAGAGTTCTGACGGCTTAGGCATGTCACTGCTGGCAGAGTAGAGAACCGTCAGACTTGTAAAAAAACTAAAATCACCCGAGAAATATTTAATTGATTTCGGTCGCACTGTCGGAAAGCCGATATTATTGCAGGGCGATAAACGCGTCGTCATGGCTATGTTTCGTGGACAGCCCAGTGCAGTGTGACTTAAATATTAATATGTATTTTATTTCCGCTTTGCCACACACTAAAATACACGAATGTATAATAATGTATTTATGTATGTATGTGTATAATAATGTATTTCTATTTGATAACATGAAATTTTTCATTCACCTATGCCCTTTAGAGATTGCTGGCAAAATTATAGATCAAACCTGGTGACCCTTTGGATAGCTGTCCCAAGTAATAATATTACTGGCACTCACTGGCACTGACACAATATCCCAAATAATAATATTACTTGCACTCGGTATAAATAAATATTTATTATACCGAGTACAAGTAATATAATTATTTGTATATTGTATCACACCATAATTATAACACTTGAAATGACTTTCCTAAGACATCAGAATACCACAAGTTTATACTCTCATGATCGCTGTCGGCTGTTTTATTGAGAAACAATTTGTCACTGTGTCAGAAACAAAAATCTACGTTTCTATAACAAATTAATGTTTCTGGAACATTTAACATGTTGCGGTAAACAACGTGTTTATCACCATGTTTCTGTGCTCTCCGTTCGCAACAAAACAATTTTATTCAGTTTCGCAACCGTGTGATTCATAGGTGCATAAACATGGCGGTAGATTGGGACGATGATACAATTTTTTTATTAATAGAAATATCAGTACAATAACCTCAGGCGACATATTGTAAACAAACTTAGATGACCCTGTAGTATAGTTGACAGCGACCCTGCTTGCGAAGCCAGGGCCCCGGGTTTGATTCCCGGCCGGGGTAGATATTTATGTGACAGATAAATATTAATTGTACTCGGGTCATGGGTGTTATTGTTATGTTATATGTGTCGTCCATGCCACCCGCGACACAGGTAAATAACCTACTGCGGGGTATGTGTGTGTTAGCGTTTATTTACTTATAACTACTTGTGTGAACGGCATAATCTCTGTAACATTGTTCCATGGCATATCTGCCTGGTGTTTCTGCAACAGTTTTTGGAAGGATTTATAACTTTTTTCCTTGACAGCTTGGTGGAGAATTCAGGAATAAACCGAATTATGTTATGCCTGTCACCCATGAAAACTTTTATTCATGTTTTAATTAAATGTCTGCCCATATCAATATTTTGCTCGAAGTCAGGATAGGTATTTTCTTGTGTCATTGCACCACAATCTTGTGACCCCGCCCTTAACCCTTATCAAAGTAAGCATCGTAGAATAGATAAGAAATAAATACACAGCATGTAATACTTTCATTTTATTAAATTTTTTAAAGTACCGATGGCCACTTCTTGCATTGAACGCCTGATACAACTAAAAATAATACAAATTTATTTATCCTGCGGTATAGTCACCTGCAGAGAAAAGTAACCCATCTGTTTATATACGAACAGCAACGTTTCTGTTGCCTTACTTTTCTCTGCAGGTGACTGTACAAGTCTCTGCTCACGAACATGTTACAAACATGTTATAAATTATATACATGATAGAGCACGCGCGGGGTGCAAACTTACATCGAAAAACTTAATTACATTTGTTCGCATTCAATATAATAATTCGTGAATTTTACCACGTTCATCGCTTAAATATACCCTTAACGTATCTATACAAAATTAATATAACCTTGTAGATATATTTACAATGGCTTACAGCTACAGTGTGGAATATATAATTTATCACCGCAATGGACCTGTATACGAGCAATATTTATATCACAAGGTAAATTAATTCAAATAGGGGAATTCGAATGGTATTGTCTGTTAATTAGGATCTAATTAATACAAGGACGACTACGTCTTTAAACGTAATTTACATTGATTACAATAAATGATCAGTCCTATAATTATAATTTTAATGACATTGAAAGATATCTTATCCTCAGTCCGATTTCATAATGATTCAACAATACTATAATCTTAGCTATATTTATTCTTAACTAAACTTTAAAGCTTCTTTGATTTATGAACTTAAATTACACAAGTGATTTAGGAATGTAAATAATACATACATGATTAACGTCTTAAAGTATATTAAGTAGGTATACTAGATTATACAAGTTATAACGCAATGTTACGCCACTTAAATAAATTACAGTAAAAAAAGGGTATTTTGCTGCCTAAATTTTATTTTATGCTCACTAAAATGCTTCTGTTAAATGTTTAGTTTTGATAGGTTAGGTTTGAAAGGTTGACGAAGCCATCCAAAAAGGGGTTCCGTCGACATGGCTGTAGATAACATATTTTAAGTTGAAGGAATTTATGTCAAGAATCGTACACATCACAACCCATAATTTAACTCTGTAGGTCCAACCCAAAAACAAATATTTATCTAATAGTACAAAAAATGTTTTGCTCCGATCGGGAATCGAATCCATAACGAAAGATTCAATCCTGTGCCTCACACGACCAAACAGGTCATGTTGCTTTGCTGTTAATTATAATAATTACTTTATGAGTGCAATTTGATGAGCATTTTATTCTTTTAGGCAGCATTACACATGTCCAAAAAAACACATGACTTTACAGAAGTAATACATACTTCATCCATATTTATAAAATAAGACTTTGTGTGCGAAGAAGTACGACATTTTCTAAAATTTCACTTTCTTGTTGTTGACATGTGTGATGTCTACAGCAAACTTTCACGGTCCTGTTCCCACAATCCATTAATGCGGGTCCAATAAGCGCCCCCTGTCGGAAGACGTCACAACGACCGCGAGGCCGCAAAATAAGGGTTGTGAATTTTGCAGACATTTGGATCGTAAACGAAATATAATGTACTCTAAAGTAATGTAAGTTAATTTTGTCCTGTCGTATGAGTCTAAATGCAATATTACTTGAGTTGTGTTTATTGGAACGAAGTTCCTTACCGCGCGTTGTGAAAGGGGGCTAGACGGAAAAATACGACACTTTTTGATTCTTACGAATGACGACACTTTTTTTGAAGTGATTCAGAGAGTTTTACAGAGATGGCGCTACTAGCGTGATTCAACAATACTTAAATCGAAAGGAACTTCGTTCCATCCGGGTGTCCCTTGACACCTCTCATGATTTTATAATAAAATCGTGACTGTGACTGTGTGTGTGTGAATTTTTTTTTCACAAAAACACATTATGTATGTATCACTAATAGTTTAGTATTTTTTAATTTGTTAGAAGCAAAATTTCTGAAAAGATCATACATTTCCGCACACAAATCCGACAATGGCACCAGACATCGACTTTTAGGCTCATAATCACCAGACAGATTAAAACAAACTTGTGAATTATTTCCGAAACGTCATGTAAATACTGAAATTACGACTGCGCGGTACCTAATATGAATATTATATTTCATTTGTTATTTTCGAGTGGCTTACAACACCTTGTATCGTACAATGTTTTCGAAGTCATGTTAAATATTTATCAAAATCACGTAACATAGTAGGTGATATTGAAAAATATTTAAGTATCTGGATCGTGAGATTTGAGCTCGTAGGAAGTAACAATGTAATTTACCAGTCTATCACTTTTTTGTTTTTACTAAAACAATATATTCATAGCCTCCTACCTACTCCTTTAATATATCTTAACTTATAAATAAGTCAAAATATTGAGGTACCATATTTACAAGGAATAAAACCAAAAATGTTTAAAACAAAATGATTTTTTATAAAACTGGATTACAAAAGATTTATCTTTATTTCTTTAATAAACTAAAAGTTTATTATAAAAAAAGATTAGCAAAAGATAGCAAAGTTCAAGATACTTAAAAAAGAAAGTTGTCTGAAAAAGATCTTTATCACGTTTTGCATTAATCTTACATTTGCATTGTAATTATAAATTCTATTAAAAAATCATATTAATAATAATACAAAATTGTATTTAGAGCTATCCAGGCTTTAAAGTTAGTCTTTACTAAGACTGTTATATGCCTAACCTTGCCGAAGATTTCGCTACGCTAATAGTATCGACGATCTACACCTTTCGACCCGAAAACCCAATGTTAGGAACTTAGGAAACAATCGATCATGATTGTTAGTAAGAATATTAATAAAAGACCCACCGTTGAATGTCGAGATCACGAAGTACTTTTATTAACACAAAAAGGTCAAAATTCTCCTAAATCTGACTTACGATCGGAAGGTGTAGATTGCATCGTGTACAAAAAACCATTTAAGTTTTCTATGATAAGTTGGAAAAGTACCTAAAATCTTCATTACGGTATGCACTAAGGGCTCATTCCCACTTGGATGAATCGTTATTTTATTCCAGATCGTGATTTAGCTAAAACGATTCGTTTAAATTTTTCCAGTGCTACATAATATCTTATGAAATTACGACCATATTATGTACACGACATATTGAATCACGACTTGGCTAAAATACGTGAACATCTATTCGTCCTAAACGAATCGTTATTAAAACCGAATCGTCAATGACGGAGGTATGTGGGAACGAGCCGTAAGGCATATTCGGACGGAAAACTAAATAGTTTATTCACGATTTCATTCGTGTACCGTCTTACATTGACAGTTGACAGATTCAGTTCATTGTTCAGTGGTAATGTGACAGCTTACCCGGTCTTCTCAAAGGGGCGGTTTCGTACTCGTAATAGTTGGACTGAGGGCGCACGCCGCCCTCTCTACAGGAACGCTGTGAGTGGAAGCCAGCCGCCCCTGCCCGCCGACTGCGAAAAATAACATCTATTACACTCTATTTGCTTATTCATTCATCTCTGTATCCATTCATTCATTGTGAGCACCAACATATTGTACACCAAACGGAGAGATACAGTACCAATATTAGCTTTACGTATTAGTTAATTTCAAGATTTGGGCCCGTACACCTGTTGATCACTTCAGTTTCATTCATGGTGATTGCCGATAGATATATAATTCATTGCTGACTCCACAGTGGTCAATTTAAATTACCTAAATTAAAGTAAAATAAATGATATTTACTATGACAGTTGAAACATGAGAAATGTAAATTATTATGATTAATTTCAAGTTTCCAACATAATTCTAAAAATTACCATTAAAGATGACTAAGGTTACCCCTATAGCCATAATAAAATTAATGTAACCATATTAGTACATAGCAGAATCAGCAATGATCAAGGTAGTAAAAAGTTTTAATAATTATTGAGAAATTAATAAAATAAAGCGTTTAAAGATAAGCTTCTTAAAATAGGTAAAGGTTTTCATGCAAACATTTATTATAATTAGATTTAGTGAAGCGCTAAACGAATAGAAAATAAATTACCCCCCAAAAGAATGGGACCTATGGTTATTGACAACATTCCACTATATCGCAATTGACTGACCCCATAAAAGGATGGTGTATAGATACTGTGAAAGCTCTGCAGAACGTAGCTTGGAAAATTGGCCTGCAAGGTGTGGTAAAAATGTTATACGATCTATTTATTTAGGTTTGTCAACGAAATTAAATTGTGTTTGGCATACACTACAGGTAGATTTTCCTAAAAGTAACTTAGGTATAAGTAATTCATTCATTAAACTCAAAAGTATAAATGTAACGATAATCAGTCTTCAAATAATATGTCCGGTAAATCGTAAGCGTATTAAAGTAATTAACAATGATTTCTCTCGAGACATTAATTTGACGGCTACAAATTATCTATTTCATTCTTTCTCACGTTCACCGAAACATTCAAAAAGATTATTAATTCTTCACAGTATCACAATATATTTTCTTCACAATATCTTTTGCATAAATGAAAGCTGTTAATTTTTGGAGTTTGATTTAATATCGTTGCTAAAAATGAAAGTGCAGTGAATAGAAAGTTTAAATATATTTTGTATGATGTCTAAAAAATTATCGAAGATCTGACATTTGATAGATTCTTTACATTGTAGGCTTGATAGACTATAAACTTAATAAAAGCCTAATTTACCTTTGAACTTGAAGATACCCACATTCCCACACATACTTATATAATCTATATACCGACGTTGTCACAAGAATAAATGTCACAGCATCAATTGAACCTGACGAAGGTCCCTCGGCATTCTCATACCCCTTTTCTCGAATAAAATCCTATTGAGTACATACATTGTGTCGTTCACTGACAAATAAATTCAATTACCGTCAGATCGCTGCGCTGTGGCCTTCGATTTATCGATTTTATATTTGTAGTTTCAGAGTATCTCTGTTGGAATTACTGGGACCTTCATTTTAAAATCAAACTTTATTTCATAATAGGATTTTATTTTTAATATGATAGATTTAACTTCGTAAAACCTGCAAGTTTACTCGCGCCAAGTTTGTTTTCACTCCAAAACTCGAACATCGATTAGGTTAACGGATTGAACGATTAGATTAACCAACGTGATGGGGCGAAACTGTATGTTGAAGCTTGAATTCGTATCAGATGTGAGATGCTATGCATTCTTTAGCTATATTTTGATGTGATACGTACGCTGCGATCACACCCATTTATTATTGTCAGACGCCGATTAAGGATTGTCACACAAACAGTTTTTTATTTACATACGCAATTTACGCGTCATGCAAAAAATTCCATAAATTTTATGGCCGTATCTTTAAAACATAATGAATTTTGTAGACAGAACAATACGTGTAAGCTAAGTACCTCATCGTTTTTACTACAGGAAAAAGATTCTTGATTGTCGTAAGATATTATGTTATAAAAAATACTTTTGATGTTAATTACCACATAACATAGACAATTTACACCTACGACATCTTTAGCAAAATCTTATTAATTTTTAAACGCTTTTATTTAGTTTCACTTCGGAGCATCAAAGCATCAAATCTTGTAACGTTAATTTGAATGACTTCCCTTTAATGAAAATTGATGAAATTTGGCAGACATGTGTATTTCCGATGACAATACACGAAAATCATATTTTAAACTAATTTTCATTGTTTATTTGTTGTTAAATTAAAAAAAAACGATTTTCAGACTTTAGACGCATAATTCTCTATGTTCTATTTTACGTAGAGACACTTTCTATTTCTCTATTTATCTCTATATATATTCTTATTATCTCTATTTCACAACTTGTAGCTAATTTTATAAACTAAACATTATTGAAATAAAAGCGTTTAAAAAAAAAATTTTTTTAGGATTCAACTTATTATCAGTTTAAAATGCTCATGTCATATGTCATGTAGGTACGTTACATACAGTCTCTCATGACCATCTGTGGGCATTAAGTTAAAAAACCTGCTCTTAATGCCCATAGAAAATATAACTACTACACCAATTTCAAAACAGTTATACATGTCTAATGCCAGCATTTATATGACATTGTTACAATCGTTACGACAGCACCAGTATCACCGTTATGAGCGTGTCTTTATGTACGTGACACCAATAATAACTGTTACTAAAATACCGAGTACCCACTTCTGAATTATTTAGCGCAAAACAAAGCGTGCAAATCTTAAAGTATTGCACAACATTCTCCAAATAAAACTGAAAGCTTGCAATACAACTGCCTTGTTTACTAAGCAAAAATAACATTTTATGCGTAATTTGAGCCACTAACTATGCATGACTAAGATTAGATACATGAGTGAGAAAGTTAAGAACTGGCTATTTGTGAACATGTATTTTTACGAATACTTTACAATTATGACAATACCAACCCGAGCGAGGGTTTCGGGTTCGATTCCCGTTCGCAGCAAATATGCAAGCGACAGACTTTTTTTTGTTATGTTCTTTGGTGATTGTGATGTCACCTTACCCATGTTAATTCAAAGCACAGGTTATATGTTTTTAATTTCTACATGGGAATAGATAAAAATACTCTCATTCAAATGTGTTTAATTAACTTAAGTAAACAGAATATCCTGAGTACAGAAAACACTGCAGGCTAAAGCTCTCGTAGGCAATTTGTAGCTTGAGTTGAGAACGGTCGGCCGCGGGATCCAATTTACAAGAGAGCTTTCAATTCAAGTGTCGTTTGTCAAGGATAAGTACAGTACATTCGCTTGAACCTGATAAGTAAATACTAGATAGTTTAATTAAGTGTCTAGTAATTCATACTAAATGTGAATATAAATAACTAATTTAACGTTTTACTCCTGTGCTACTTACCAATCAATTCCGGCTGACTTAACCTTACCTATTAAGTACCTATTTGTAAGGCAATATATTTATATGTATAAGAATTTAGAAGGCAAGTTGCTCTGCTCCTAGCAGAGCAAATATCTACCTCGAAGTGGATTCAAAAGATCGCCTTTTTAACATTGTAGAGCTGCATGTATAAGATTATTTTTAACATCTAATGAAATTTTACTAAGTACTTTTCCTGTCCCACTCAGAGTCACTTAACGGTTACTTAAATTGCTTCTTTAGTAAGGATTTATACTCAAAATCACAATAAAAAATCTGTACTAAGGAGCGATTTAAGTAACCGTTAGTGACTCTGAGTTGGGGCGTATGTAATCACAAACCGAGTAATGTGTTAAGTTTAATGAAAGATAAGCCAAATCTTTGTTACTTTATAGTAATTTATTAGAGTAAGTAATTAGAGTACAGAAAACATCTTACGCTGAACCGTTACCGGCTAGTACCTATAATGTAAATCTTCATACATATTATCGTAATGACAGTATTCTTACACCACTTACTTAATAGGAAAAAATATGAAGATACTTAGTAATCTACTTCAGCACGCTATGACATTATATTTATGTTACGTATTACCATTATTATATTATTAGTCTTGCATATAATCGCATCTTGTTCGACTTTGCCTTTAAATATTCTCATGGTGTAAGAAGAGTGACATTGATCATGAAAATTACGCCTAATCACGTCAAATATACACCCTACTTTGATGTCAACGTAATAAAAATGAGACTAAAAAACCCAACATCAAACATATTTCATTTGGCTCCAAAAATAATAACGATCCATTAAGCGAACACAAATATTTTGTCTTTTTTGAAGTTTTAACAAGAAATTCTGTAGATGTCGTATATCTTTAGATCTATTCTTTCTACGCTCACATTACACCTTGCTCTCAAACAATATTATGTACGATTCGATATAGAATCTACTGTACACAAAGAATCCAATCCAATATAAAATCGATTTTAAAGTCAGACCTGAATCGATTTATCAATAGTATTACCTATGAAACACAAGCGAAGGCACCTTAGCTAAACGAGAAACACTACAACTCTATAATAATAAATAATAATAATAAAAAATATATAAAAAGTATTACAAAGCACAAACAGCTTACCGCCAGACGCCATGACAGAAGCAGGAAACAAAACGAGTAACAAGATAATTACAGTTCACATTTAGTTAGCAATTAATACTAATTTATTACTGCTGATTTAGATACTGGGAAATACGCTATACTTGACATTCTAGAAATCGTATAAAGGGCACCTACTAATATTACCTAAATCACAACTCAATCCATAAATATCATCTATTAGGTATTATTAATTCTTTTCTTAGCTAATTGTAGCTAGCTAAAATCGGTAAATTCGGTTTTGAAAATGCGGATAGTTAATCGTATTTGGCATTGAAATCCTAGGTCGCCTTAAAATGTTACCACATTAAAAAATACATACACACATTACTTTCATATTCATACAATAAATTAGAAGGTGTGGTTAATCACCGCTAATAATTACATTAAAATAAAATAATGTCATTAACGCATTGCGATATTGCAAATAGGAATAATGTTATATGCAAAGCAACGTCTCAAAATCTCGTAACCAGCTTCATTAGCAAGTTGACAAAAAGCTCTGCCAGCTATCACAAAACCTTTTTAACCTCCGACGAAAAAAAGGGGTGTTATAAGTTTGATGTGTCTTTGTATCTATGTATCTGTAGGTTTGTTTATCTGTGTATCTGTATGTCTGTCTGCGGCATCGTAGCTCCCAAACGGATGAACCGATTTTGATCTAGTTTTTTTTGCCTGAAAGGTGCTGTTTAGTGTAAATAAAATTGTTGGGGGTTTTTTAAATTTCAATTTAAGATGCCTAATACTTTTCGTCTCTGGCCAGAGTTATGGAAGTATAGCCCCTGGTGTGCTTAAGCACACATCTGTGCCCATACCCTCGTATGCTTAGGCACAGATCTGTGACAACGTCTGTGACCAAACACCCGAGTGCACTTTTTCTCGATTTTCTAATCTAATACCTAGGTAATAGTGCTTAAAATGGATTCTAAAACATCCCCAGTAAATAAACTAACCATAGACATTTTTTGTTTCTATCAAAAATTCATTACCAGCATAAAAAACTCTTTTCAATTTGAACTAATTTCTTTCGTGAGCTGAGAAGGTAACGTGCGTTTCTAGATCGAATATTTCGTAAATCACTTAATAAGTTAAGTAGACTACCGTTTTATTCGATTATTTATTTCATTAGGGACCTATAATTAACAATTTAACAATATCAAATATTGTTTCTTTTAAAAAATTGTCGGATGTTTGATATGGTTCCCTTTGGACGTTGGTACTTTTATTTTCTTCACTGGTCCTTTGCCTCTTAAATATAAGGCTCAAATTTACATTGTATCGCTTCGTGGCATACGGCTTGTGGTAAACAATAAGGTACTTGTCCTTATCGCAAAGAATTATGAGTCAAGTGGGCTTATGTTTCGAGCGTGTTTGTTTACATTATGAGGTGGTGATTGTTTACATTTTCTCATACTGTTTATAAAACAAGCGCTGTGTTATTGTAATACCTTATCGCAAAGCCCTATTCGTCTACTTTACTGATGTCGGCTCTTGCTAATCCGACGAAACTAGGGGCTGGCTCTTGCTATAGATGATAGTGAAATAAAAGATAACTCCCTTGTTTAAATAATATTTTATGCACCACTTTCAAACACTGTTACACTTATACACTATTACAATATTGTCGACCTTCTTGCTCGACGTCCCAAAACTAACTGCCGAGCGGGCAGCGTTGTCACCTCGGGGAAAATCCCCACTCCACGAGTACCCTCTCCACAAAAGCTTGTGATTGGTCGAGAAAGCTGCCCGCTCATTGGCCGTTGTTGTCAGTGAAGTCAAGTTAAGTACTAATTTAACAATAACGTGACGGTAATTTATCTAATGATGCTTACAGTCGGCCATCCAATTTGGTCGTTCGACCTCGAGCGACTGATGATAAAACATGTGTAGATTACATGGGTAGATTACAGTTATAATACTAATATAATCGCTATTACTATTTTACATGTTGACCATAATTTACTTTTAACTAAGGGTCTAAACTAAAATAAGCTAAACATAAATAAGGAAGCACATCAATGGCATATCAAAAAGCAAGCACATCAATGGCTACTCAAAAAGTGTTATTATAGTTTAAAAGAGTTTATGGACGAACAAATTAATAGCAATAAGTAATCTATGTAAAATAACTCGCTTAATAATCAACTAAATCAATTCTGTACTCACATTTTAACTTGACTGAATCCGATAAAACTGACATCTAAATTTAGTCTTATAATTTAAAATTCATTAAGATTGTGACATTAATAAGTAATTAATTGCATTAAAAATATATATATTATTTGTAAACACGTTATGGTACCTAATTTGATTATTAGCTCCAGTAAGTTAATAATATCTTAAATAATATTGTTGTAATAAGTCTACCAAAACTGTTATGGAAGAGCGGGGCCACCTAACACAAGCAATAAAACGCTCAAAGGGTGGTCCCAACAACTGTCAATTATTGTGTATTGATATTGTAGACGAACAATAAATAATTTTGAATTTGAATTAATTCATATTATTCAATGTAAATAGGTATGTGCATGACCTTCAATCAATTAAAATGTATAATGATAAATTTTATAGATTCGAACTCTTAATATCATTGCTAGTTGATAATAACTAATTATTTTAAGAAATAATTTGTATGCCTCTATTCTTGGCAAATGTGAGCGATATTCGGCGGCATCCAGCCAACACCTTCTGTAACCAAATTTTTGCAAATAAATATCATTTCATTTCATTTAATTTCATTTCAAGGAACCAGGGTAGTCCCAAAATCTAATAAAGAACCAGGGAAGTCCTAGAAATAATGAACCAGGGATATCCAACATAGTAACAGGACCAGGAAAGTCCTAGCAATAATGAACCAGGGATGTCCAACATGGTAACAGGAACAAGAAAGTCCTAGAAATAATGGACCAGGGATGTACAACATAGTAACAGGACCAGGAAAGTCCTAGAAATAATGGACCAGGGATGTACAACATGGTAACAGGACCAGGAATGTCCTAGAAATAATACAATCAAGGACCAGGGAAATCCTTGAACTTAATATATATTTATTATATTATTATTAATTTAATAAATATATATTATTACGTATACTAAGGTGTTGAAGTGTGTGTACTCATCTGCAGTCAGAGTACACGACACAGCAACGGACCCCATCCAACTGCAGAGAGGTGTCAGACAAGGGGATGTCATATCCCTAAAACTGTTCACCGCTGCGCTGGAAGTGTTCAAGCTGATGGAGTGGAAACGACGTGGCATTAACATCGATGGCGAATACATCACACCTGCGATATGCCGATGATATAGTCATCCTGGCGAGTTCCCTGGAAGAACTTGGTACAATGCTCGGGGACATGAACAGCGCCTCACAACGGGTAGGTCTTAAGATGAACATGGACAAGACGAAAATCGTCGAATGTCCATGTCACACCCTTACCGGTTGTTGTTGATGACGCTGCTCTCGAAGTTGTAGATGAATACAATTACCTGGGACAAGTGATCCAGGCGGGTAAGTCCAACTTCGAGAAAGAAGTCACTCGTAGAATCCAACTCGGATGGGCTGCGTTGGGAAACTGCGTCATATCTTGTCGTCCAAAACACTACCTCAGTGCCTGAAGTCGAAGGTGTTCAAGCAGTGTGTGTTGCCAGTGTGCCATACGGATCCGAGACGTCGTGCTTTACTATTGGCCTAATCCACAAGCTCAGAGTAGCGCAGTGGGCTATGGAAAGGGCTATGCTCGGTATTTCTCTACGTGATCGAATCAGAAATGAGGAGATCCGTAGACGAACAAGGGTAACCGACATAGCTCAAAGAATTAGCTGGCTGAAGTGGTAATGGGCTGGCCACATAGTGCGAAGGACCGATAACCGTTGGAAAAGAAAGGTCCTCGAATGGCGCCCACGTCTCGGAAAAAGGAGCATAGGACGTCTCCCGACCAGGTGGACTGACGACCTGAAGAAGACAGCGGGCATCCGTTGGATTCAGAAGGCTCAGGACCGGTCAGTGGCGCAAGTTAGGGGAGGCCTATGTCCAGCAGTGGACCTACAAGTGCTGATGGATGGATGGATGGAATATATATTTATTATTATTTATTTATATTTAAATATTAATAATATCTATCATCATATTATTAGGAACTATCATCCTTTATGACGTTGCGTGTAATTAATATTATTCACTATAATATGATCACAATATAATTATTTATTATATATGTAAAAGTTACGTCAAACTCTCCTAAGAGGTCAAAACACGGGCTGAAGCCAAGTGCCTATTTACTTATGCAGAAATTTCCTAACTATTCGACATGTATTTAGTATTGTAGCCTTTTGCATCAGTGCGACTATGGATGGGTGTATCTAATGTATTGAGACTAGTGTGTGAAGTCTTAGGTGTAATGCCAGTAGAAGAAATAATGATTGGAACAGTTTTAACAGTTTTAATCCCCCAATGGATTTTTAATTCTATTTGGAGATCCATGTATTTAACCAACTTTTCAGTATGTATGTGTGTATTACAAACTGCAATATACATATATAAGGAAATCTTTTTTTTAATTTTATCTAATACAGTTATATCTGGGCTATTAAAGTGTATTTTTTTTTTCCTTGTTTGTCACTTGCTCATTTCTCTGTATATTGTTATTATGTAGATTAAGAAGGGTCGGTCGTTTATCCATTTGTACAGTTGCTTTGTGTAGTCAAGATTTTTTCAGCACGTTTGTGGAAATAAAACCTAAGCAAAGTGATCTGTTTATTGTGTAAGTTATTTATGTCTATAATTCCCCTACCTCGTTCATCACGGGGTAGACTCAGTCTCTGTACGCAAGAGCGGGGTGGTGTTTGCGTTGTCCAGCAATAGAAAATATTAACTATTCTTTGGAGGGCTTTTAGTTCTGATTGTGACTAAGATATAATACTAAAAGAATAGATAAGAATAGGGAGTTTGTATTCATTGCCTTTATGATGATACTTGAGCTTAATTGTGTTCGGAGTATAGCATTGAGACGATGTCTGAATTTTTTTTTTCTTAAGGTCTGTCTTGGTTCGCTTCTGGTAAATTTTTCCCAGTTTGCTCAAACCCTAAATACTTGTATGAACTTCTGTGATCAGGTGGCTTAATTTGGTTTCCAGTAGCTAGTTGTATAGTTATTATTTACTACGTTACCATTATTGATTGTGAATGTTTTGCATTTTTCGATCTCAAATTACATATGAATGCCCTGAGAAAATGTGTATGTGATGTCAGCAAGGTTGTGAAGTGATTGGGAACTGTTACTATATAATTTAATGTCGTCCATGTGCATAAGATGTGTTAATGAAGTGAGTGTATGTCCGTAGGTAACAGTGAGTCCTTGGTCAGATGAGCTTAATATATTAGATAGAGGGTTGAGAGCGAGACAAAATCATAAGGAACTAAGCGCATATCCTTGAAAGATCTCTCTTCGTATAGGAATTTCATCAGATTCATCCGCATCTGAGCTCATTAATTTAAGTTTCGTTCGCCAGTGTCGCATGGAGTATTCTAAAAATGTTATTAGTGATGGGTGAATATTGTAATGGTGCAATATGTATATTAGCCAGCTATGTGATTCTGATAATCTATATACATAGTGGCTATGTCCGCTTTTCTTTTTAGGGCCTGCTTGATTGTCACCGTATCTATAATGCGTTGCTCTTTACAGTCTTTGCTCATTTTAAGACATCATTTGTGCTTTCCAGCTAATATGTTGTTATGTGTTTATCTATGTGCGCTGCTATGCACGATGTGATGATTTGATAAATATTTCAAGGCAAGTAATTGGTCAATAATTCGCAGGATTTTGGGTGTCATTATTCTATACCTAGGTATCATATACCTATGTTGTTCCCTGTGTAACAAAATGTGGCATCATGTTAGATGTTTCAATAAAATCGCGTTAGTATGTTTGTGTAACATTGGGTGGAGAGTTGTGAGCTTTCCAGTTATGGGTTTTACTGAGAACTTTGATAAATCTGTCCATTGTTACTGTGTTAAACTCCATTTCTGGTACAAAAGAGTATTTTTCATAACCTCTCTGTACCCAATCAGCACGATATGTATGTTGTACAGGTTTCGCCCAGATGTTTACCCAGAAGTGATGTAATACATCAGGACGTGGAGCCTTGTTTGTGTTGTGTATGACCTGGGTGTTTTTGAATTATTTTTTTTTGTAAGTGTACTATAAAATTGACATTCATTATTTTTGAATTGTGTATTTATTTTATCTTAGTACAGTTTAAATATCTTTTAAGCCTATTAGAGGCAGTGTTTAGTCTTTGTTATAGGATATCTAAAAATTGCTCAGGTTTGGTTCTTCATGGTTTGAATGAGTTTTTTGTGTGCTGTTTATTTGGTCTATGTAATGTATCTGGCAATATCTCTCCTAAGGTTTGCAATTTTATTTTGCCATCTATCCATTTATCTCTTTTGCCAGCCTGGGATACGATATCTATTAGTGGGGGTGTACCAAATTAATTTGGATAACTTTAGCTCCATTGCAAATAGCCGCAGTATACAGTGAGTAACTTTGAAATTGTCATCTTTTGTAACACGTTTTGTTAGTATGTGCGAATTTATATGTTGTTTATATTATTTCTATATATTATATTATATTTTATTTTATTTTATATGTACGTATTAATTTTTCACGCAATATCCTGTATTTTAATTATTTTTATTTTTACTCTTGCCGCCAAATCGTTGTGTTCATACTGCCTGAAGGTTGACTGGGAGAGAATGCTTTTAGCATTAAGTCCGCCTTTGTCATCTGTACGTATGTATGGGGCATAAAGTTTTAAATAAATAAATAAATTTATGTAATCTACTATGTTATAGAATTTTTTTGGAGGTCTCTAATCTCTTCAAGAGAAATCTAGACTAGCTAGACTAGTCTAGCTAGAAAGCTAGAAAGCTAGACTTTTCCTGTAGGCTGTCAGATGGGTCTCTATTATTGTGACTTTATAATAACATCTTATCACGGATTCGTTTCGTTCGGTTGTCCAAGACTTTCTCTGATCTACTGTTTGAACCGCATTTATGCATTGTGTGTTGGGATCTGTGATTGGTGTAGTGAAACAAAAGACAAACGCGCGTGTGTTGTTGCTGTTTTCGGAACAGATTTTTTTTTTGTTGATGTATAAGGGCATGGCGTATCTGTTTTTTTTATCATTGAAAGCATCTTACAGTTTTAAAAGTATTAGTCGTGATACTATCACCCTTCACCTGGCTGTCTCGACTGCGCGAGTGGCGGCCGTTGGCGCGGCTACGCGAGCAGTGGGTGGCCGGACTATGCGAGCGGCGGCTGCGCGTGCGGTGGCTGCACGAGCGGCGAGTGGCCCGACTGTGCGAGCGGCTGCACGAGCGGCGAGTGGCCCGACTGTGCGAGCGGCTGCACGAGCGGCGAGTGGCCCGACTGTGCGAGCGGCTGCACGAGCGGCGAGTGGCCCGACTGTGCGAGCGGCTGCACGAGCGGCGAGTGGCCCGACTGTGCGAGTGGCGAGTGACCCGACTGTGCGAGCGGCTGCACGAGCGGCGAGTGGCCCGACTGTGCGAGCGGCTGCACGAGCGGCGAGTGGCCCGACTGTGCGAGCGGCTGCACGAGCGGCGAGTGGCCCGACTGTGCGAGCGGCGAGTGACCCGACTGTGCGAGCGGCTGCACGAGCGGCGAGTGGCCCGACTGTGCGAGCGGCTGCACGAGCGGCGAGTGGCCCAACTGTGCGAGCGGCTGCACGAGCGGCGAGTGGCCCGACTGTGCGAGCGGCTGCACGAGCGGCGAGTGGCCCGACTGTGCGAGCGGCTGCACGAGCGGCGAGTGGCCCAACTGTGCGAGCGGCTGCACGAGCGGCGAGTGGCCCGACTGTGCGAGCGGCTGCACGAGCGGTAGCTGGTTTGGCCGCTCCTGTCAAAGCCCTGAAGAGTTGCACCTCCTTCCTCATGGCCACTTTGCATCCCCTTCGGACGGAACGGAGAATATCCTTGTTCGGGAGGATTCACTGAAAGCATTTTCAAACAGAAGGCAATAAAGGTTCAACAAGTACAATGAAGTTTATTATTATTAATCATTTATTTATTTAGAATATAATTATTAAGATTCAACGGGTCCCATAATATAAACGGGCGGAACGAAACTTACTTGGGGTATACAAAAATTTGAAGTGTTTCGCTTAGTTAGGTACAGCGATGCACATAGATGGCATTTATTTCAAATTTTATGATTAGAAGATCATTCAGTAATTTTCACAATACTTTATAATCAGTGACTGAGGGAGTAACACAAATTTTGTAATTACTATTAGAGCTTACTTGAAAAACAAACGTAATTGATTAATTTGTTTCAGCTACAAATACATGCATAAATTATCGCCTGGAATAAACATGGCATCAAAATGTAAGCAATATTAGCAGAATAAAAACTTTAAAGTAGGTAGCCTGCTTTAAATTTAAGAACCGAAGGAGTAATGGGAATCAGAACTAATAAAAGACTGGCCCGTTTAAAATATTAATAAGTAACGAGGGTGCGCTTTCCCCTTTTTTTAAAGAGTAATATTATTTATATATATTTATTTATAATCTACACTACTAACGTGGCAGTCAGCAGTCCTACTGGCCACTAAGGTTCTGGATAGATTTCCAGCTTGACCACTAATTTATTTTCAAGGTGACATTCATTCGTAATACCGACTTATTATAAAGTAATCAAAAATAAAAGAAAGAAAAGAAAAGAAAAAAATGAAATAAAATGTAATATTAAGCTGCCTGTACGCTTAAAGTGCTGTATGTTCTTCATAATAAAGTTAGATGGCATGCGGTCTACACTTAATTTTATCAGTGTATTCGGCAAGATCGTAGAATAAAAAAAATTAATTTATATTACTTATCTTTGTGGATTTTGCGTTCGATCGCACTTCTGAGATGTCGGCTCTTGCTAATCCGACGAAACTAGGGGCTGGCTCTTGCTATAGATGATAGTGAAATAAAAGATAACTCCCTTGTTTAAATAATATTTTATGCACCACTTTCAAACACTGTTACACTTATACACTATTACAATATTGTCGACCTTCTTGCTCGACGTCCCAAAACTAACTGCCGAGCGGGCAGCGTTGTCACCTCGGGGAAAATCCCCACTCCACGAGTACCCTCTCCACAAAAGCTTGTGATTGGTCGAGAAAGCTGCCCGCTCATTGGCCGTTGTTGTCAGTGAAGTCAAGTTAAGTACTAATTTAACAATAACGTGACGGTAATTTATCTAATGATGCTTACACTATAGTCAGGTTTTAGATGGCGGCAAACATTCGTGATTGTATAAAATACGCAATTTCTGGAGCGGTGTCGAATTTCAGGCTATGGTCTCAATCAAATGCCTCTGGTATGAAAAATAAATAGAGGACATTTATAAAAAACAGCGTATTATGTTTATTAGATATCTAGCTTCTAAAATCAATCACAATATAAGTGGACTTGGAGTAAAAAAAAAAAAAAAAATCGAAAACAAATTCTTGATATCAAATTTCGCGCGCTGTTATGTCTTTGACCTTGACCTTGAGCACACGACGGTAACGTTTTTTTTTGACAGCTAGCACACCAGAGGATAGTTGTGATGATATCAAGTGAGTGTTACCTCTCCTCGTCGGCCTTGGCGCGCTGCGCGGACACCTGCCGCCGCATCTGCCCGATCTGAACCTCGCTCAGCTTCTCGCGCCGCGCACTGCTGGGGCAGACCATCATCATCATCATCATCATCATCATCGGTAACAACAACATCATCATCGGTAACAACAACATCATCATCGGAAACTTCATAAAATAATTCATGAAAAAAATAGCCGACTTCAAAACTGGGATAACTGAAAAACTACTCTTTAGATCTCGTTCAAACGTAAATGGAACCACATGACAAGCACCAGCTTTCGAATATAAAAATAATCATCATAATAGATACACCCAGTAAAAATTTATTACACAACAAAAAAAGTACTGTCGAATTGAGAATTTACTTTTTTTTTAAGTCGGTTAAAAACCGTATCCATCTTACTGCTGAGGTTTAATTAATAATACGATATATGTGATAGGAATGGCTATAATAGCGCGATCCTAAGTGATCATAACCGCGGTGACCGCTCGTAACACACATTATTTTAGCGAGAACACGTAAAGCCATTGTTACCAGCTGTTGTCAGACAGCAGTCTTTAACCCACTTCAGAGGCCTCTAGGTAGTATAAAAACATGTACATTATGTATATATCGACGGCTCCTACGCATAAGGTCGTATGCAGAAAATGGCAACTTTACAGTATGGGCATTTAAAGTTTACTTTTGTCATTACTCGAAAATGAGAAGGAAATTTGAATTTAAATCAAGCTTATAATTAGTAGTGCCTTAAGTCATTTTTAAACAAATATCATTGATAGAAAATGAATTGTAATTTAATGAAAAATACTGAAATTACATACTTATGACTTTATGCGTAGGGATGCAAGAGTTATGTTATTGAGTTACGACAAAGTTACGACGATATACGTACAGTAAAATTTCCTTACCTTCAAGTTACGCCGGGTTACTTTGGGGTTTAATGGTTTACAAATACGATTAAAAAACGATATTAAAAAAACTAACTTATTTATATGATAACAAGAAAGTTCCGCAGTAAACAAAGCGTGAGTATAACAAATAAACTAGGAAGGAACATTATAAACATGTCGCGAGAATTAATTAATCTACAAATTATTAGATGAATCGATATCCGTATTTTCTTCGTTCATCGTATTGCGTGTGTTTGGTAATTTTTCATAATACTTATTATATTCTTTCGGTATTATGCGTGCACGGCACAGACTTTGTAAATCCTCATATTTGCAGTTGTTATAGGCAAGTAATCTAAATAACAGCGATCTCAATTATTAAGACTTTCTTGGTTATTAATTCTTCGTGATGAATAGGTTTTTCTGGTAATTAATAAAGTCATATAATGTATAAGTTATATAAGTTATATATATAAGTCTTCGTTTTCAAAGCTGTAGCGATATATGCCGATCATTGGAAGTTATTCCCACTTCTTTGATTTTAGTCCAAGTTATTTTGTGTTTGTTAGAGTTTTTGATACAGTTTTTCCCATACAATAACTTTTTGAAATTATAAAAATCTGTAATACTCATCTCAATCACATTATAATAAGGCGTGTTAACTTTGGCCCTTCTTACTAATGCATACCATTGTTCTGGCGTATATATGAGATATTTTTTTGAATTTCGCTCTACTATAGCATGAACAGAATCTGCTTCATTTTGAGTATGTCCTCGCTCTTAGAACAAATGAGTTATTGTTACACCATATTTTTAGGAGCATAAGTATAAAATGAAAACACAATACAATTTTGGTATTGCCCAGCACAATTACCTGACCAAAAAATGAATTCCTTACCGCCGTCTTATACTTTAGTCTCAATAAGTTTAAGCAGACAACTTAATCTGGCCACATGCAACAATATGCTTCTTTACTGGCTAGATCAAAAACTGTAACATTTGGGACCGATAATTTTATTTTATAATAAAATAAACCAACATTTCCATGAGGACAATTCTGAATTTATTAAAAATCGAAGCATGCTGTAATTGTTTTTAAAGTTTTATCTTTTTCCTTTAAATTTCTTGCTAATTCTTTTGATATCATATGTGTTTTTTTGTTTATTAATTTCTTCTTCTGTCATCTTATTTTTATTTACGTGTAAACATAATATTCGTTACAAATATTCTGCTTGGGTTTGTAAAATAAAAAATATTTAATCTTTGATTTATAATACCCCAATATTGTCGTGCTGATTTAGCTTTTTTTGTTATATTTTTACTACTACACCACTCATTATATAGAGAAAACATATTTGCAAACCTGAGTCGGCTATTTAAGTAAAGTTTTGTAGACTTTTTGCGCACATAGTGTGTGTTTACTCCTGGTTTAATCTCTTCATCTATGATAACACCTCTCGAACCGCCACGATGGTCTGGGGAAATAGATTCCCTACCTGAAAACCACTTCGACATGGCCGTATTAACTGTTCGCTCTCCTATAGAGAGAGTATTGAGGAACATCGTTTTACATACCAAAACAATATTAGGTTTATCTGAATTAGGCTCTGTTCTTGCTAAGGAATATTTCCAAGTTTTCTTACGTCTAGATTCAGCCTTTGTACTATTGTTGGATTAAGTCGTGATATGAGCTAGATTTATATAAATTATTTAGTGCTAGTCGTACTTCTTGGGAAATTTTCTGACATCATTACAATTACCGCTCCCAGTCAGGGATTTCTCGACCATTGACTCGTACAAATTCCAGTTATGCTCGGTTTTCAGCTAAACAGGTGATTCTAAAAAAGATATAATATCATTTAATTAACCACCACAACTTATTAATAGCACAGAATATTAAATTTATTTATGATTTTAGCAAATATTAAATTGCATAACGTCTTATTTAATATTGAGTTCGAAGCATAACGTTGTATGTTCTACATACGACTATAAGAACACAGATTTTTTTATTTAATAACGACGCATGTAGTCGTAAGTAGTAGTTACGACCCTTACCTTCAATGAAAAAACAACGCATAACGTCGTAACTATAACATTACGACGTTATGCGTAGAACTAGATTAAAATTATAAATATCGAAAAAAACACTTAAATATAATAATAAATCTAATCTTATATGCTTGTATTGCGATATGATTTCTAACTATTTAATAAAAAACAATCAATTATTAACCAAAACTTACCAGTTTGACTGGATTCATTAGAAGGTATTTTTTTTCATTTTTGTTAAGTGTTAATTTCAAAATTCTTGATGATCGTAAGTGGTTCATTTTGATTATAATAATGTAATACAATCAACATATCACAACTCACTTGATATCATAACGTAAAACACTTCAGAATTCATATTATTTACAAAATAAATGTCATACTTTATTGCGTGCTCCGTCAGTGACATACGACGGCCGTAACTGCCCTTGATTGGTCTCGCACGAACCAATAGCACCACGCATATCGTCGTACCGTGAAATGCAACTATATGCGTGGTAACTTTCAAAATATACGACCATAAGCGTTTCTAAAACTCGTTAATTAAAAGTAATATTAAAATTCTGATTTCAGGAATTTATAAAACTCATATACGTAATTACGATAGTGTAAAATATGGATTTTCAATAAAAATGGCGTTAAGACCTTATGCGTTGCACCCGTCGATATGTAACAGTAAAATGTATAATCTGTGTATTCACCGTCTTTTTTATGTTCATGTTATTGTTAATGTGTTTTATGAGCATCTGAATATTTTTGCTAAGCAGTTACAAGCCACGAAGCAAGATCAGTGTGTGTAACTATAATAAATGTGTTGTGTTAAATACACGTATAGTAAACTCACTTCAGATTTTGTTGTATTTCTTCGTAGTTGACGTAGTGACCGGTCGGGCCCCACTGACCGTCCATTCCCTGATCAAAACAAATTACTTAGTCCAAAGTGAAATGGGTGTCAAATGACGTTCATAAGTGTATCAGTGATTTTGAATAATATGGTTTTGAATTTTGAATATTTTTTTTAAATTTTGGCATAAACATAATGCTCATGTGATATGCACGAACATTTAAGATTACCCTCCCTATCATTAACAATCTCTCTACTCCATAGGGAAAACCATAAAACACTTCAATAAAAAATATTTCTATAAACTCTAATATCTTTTCCATAAAATTCTCATGAATAGCCATAATGTTTTTAAGGTGAGTATATAACTTGGAGTTTATATGATAAACAGAAATACAATATTATACCTGTGAGATCTGCGTGTGTCTCCTCTCGCTGCTGCCTTGTCGCGTCCGAATCTCCCTCTCCTCCCTGGTCAATACAAAAGTTATTAAAATATTTTGGTTGGTCAAGTGACCACCCTTTTTTTATGGAAATAGCCGCTAAACGAGCTGACGATCCACCTAATAGTAAGTGGCTATCTTAGCCCATGGACATCAGCAACACCAAAGGCATCACTGATGCGTTGCCGGCCAAGAAAGACAGAAGAAAAGGAAAGAAAGAACTGGCTCTCAAGCCCCTAGCCGGAACACGACGAGTCGTTCGCAGAACGAAGAATTCAAATCGACTGAATTATTTCTATCTGCGCGGGCTCTAAGTATTGGTAACACCGGGTACCCTACCAGCGACTCCCCCCGAGCCTCCACGTACCTGTGTGGGGCGGAGTCCTCGGGCCGCTCGTCGATGCGGTGTCGCTCCAGCGCCTCCCGCGACAGTGACTTCTCCGACGACCGCCCCGGCACCGACCGCCCGTACACTTCCTCGGTCTTCTTGTTCGGCTTGCCAATCCTGTGTATTATCATTCTATTATATAGGTTGAATTTTTCAAGTGGGTGCTGATGGCCAAATCCGAAACTACAAGGAAAAGTGAGAAGTGCTCAAATGAGTCTTGTGCCGATTTTGATGAAAACTAAAACTTTCATTTTCATCAAAAACGTGCCCAAAAGTTCTTTGAGCATTTTCTTCTTAGATTCGAATTCACTAAACATCGAGAGAAACTCAAGCACTAGGTATCTTATAAAAGGTAAAAAAAAACACTCCCAAACGATTTTTAGTCCCAAGGGCTATTAACACACTTCAAAAATATTTTTGACATTATTCATCCAATACAAAAAAAACACAATAAATAACATCAAGTACCTGAACATAGTCGACAATGATTTCAACAGCGACGGTTTCTTGTGTGACAGCGACGACTGTTGCGGCGACCCTCGCACGATAGTGTCCGGCGCGCTGTTGTCATCTGTCAACCAGTGTTTTAGAGCTGCAACAAAATGGTTAATCAAACCATGGAGGGTAGAGGTAAAGGAGAACCATCTCATATGAGGGGAAACTGGGGAAAGTTGAAATTGTCCAGCTATATACTGAAAATAGAGGTTCCGCCTACCACCATCCTACCACAATAGCTCTGGCGTTGAAAAAACTACGATATGAATATAGCTGTTGTAGACGGAGTGAAGTTTGCTGAGTTCAATAAAATTTATCCTAGGCTACCGCAGCGCCACCCTTATTGAACGCGTTTTAACGGACACTTTTTCATAACAGAGATAGCTCTCCTTAGCTTTACACTCTATAAATCAAACATATTAATTGGCTGTAATTACTAATACTAGTCCCTTTAGCGCATAGACCCTAAAGAAGTCATAAAACCATTTAGAAGCATTAAGGTAATTTAATAAATTGTATTTAATGTAACTAAAACTTTTCATACACGTATTTTGCCAGCAATTTTTAAAGGACCCCGCACTAATTGTTTGAAAATTGTGTTTCAGCGGATTGGTCTGAATTTTTGGTATGTTGTAGCCCTAACCGTACTGATCAAAAGTCCCAATGGGCACGACCCCCCCAAATGCGTATTTTGTCCTCCAGGGGGCACTTTCTCCCAAAGTCTATTTATACGATTTCTTCGGAATCATTCTGAATTTTTAGTATGTTGTAGTCCTAATCATGCCAAACAAGAGTCCCAATAGACACGACCCCCCATATTGCGTGTGTTCTTCTTCCGGGGGCGCTAACCCCCCCTCCCCCCATGTTCTATTTATTTGATTTTAGCGGAATAATTCTGAATTTTTGGTATGTTGTAGTTCTAACCGTGGCAATCAAGAGTCCCTATAGGAACGAACCGTATTCCGTAGGCGTATTTCCAACACCTGGAGAAAGAAAAACCCCCCAAAGCTAATTCATTTAAAACCTACATTTTTTCAATAACTTTCTGAGCGTTTTTTTCGCAAGGGGCAACCTCCCCCTACCAAGTTCATTCATGTGATATCAGTGGAATCATTCCGAATTCTTAAGTATGTTGTAGCCCTTACTAATGCAATGTAAATCCCTAATGGGCACGATCTCTTAACTGCATATATTTATTCAGAAATCCTGAAAGTCCTTAATGCCCTATTTTTCGTGTGAACTTCAACATTTTTCTTCATACTCAAAATCCAGATCTTGTTGTTTAAGATTTTTAGTGTTATTAAAGCTTTGGGGGGTTTTTCTTTCTCCAGATGGCGGAAATACGCCTACGGAATACGGTTCGTTCCTATAGGAACTCTTGATTGGCACGGTTAGAACTACAACATACCAAAAATTCAGAATTATTCCGCTAAAATCAAATAAATAAAACATGGGGGGGGGGGTTAGCGCCCCACGAAGGAGAACACACGCAAGTTGGGGGGTCGTGCCTATTGGGACTCTTGTTTGACACAATATACTAAAAATTCAGAATGATTTCGCAGAAATCGAATAAATACACTTTGGGGGGAAAGTGCCCCCTGGAGGACAAAATACGCATTTAGGGGGGGTTGTGTCCATTGGGACTCTTGTTTGGCATGATTAGGACTACAACAAACTAAAAATTCAGAATGATTCCGAAGAAATCGAATAAATAGACTTTGGGGGAAAGTGCCCCCTGGAGGACAAAATACGCATTTGGGGGGGTCGTGCCCATTGGGACTTTTGATCAGTACGGTTAGGACTACAACATACCAAAAATTCAGACCAATCCGCTGAAACACAATTTTCAAACAATTAGTGCGGGGTCCTTTAGAGGCCTTTAAATTGTTAAGGAAAGGTTGAAAAAATTGCTCAAAGGAATTGTGATCTACAACTAAGTAATATTACAGAAATGAAGGAAGCATGAAATACATCTTAAGATTTCTTACAGTTTCTGTAAAACTTTATTATTTGAATATTATACACAATTAATTTGTAAAAACTTACGTGGATGCGCTCGCGCATATATTGGTTCGTTCCTTGGATTTCTTTGGGTTTCTTGAATTGCAGTCTGCAGAGATTCTAGGCTTGAAGATTTTCTCATTCCGAGCGAGGGGCCGACTTGATTCGCTGTAATATAATAAGAAAGGTATAACACATACGTTTTAGAACTTAACTTTTTCTTTAATTACCATTTTAACTTAATTTTTCGTGTAAGGAGTCGGAACCTGCATATGCTATTAGATTACCATTAAGGTTAGACCGCACTAGGCGTAACTACGCGACACGACGCGATACGACTCGACGCGATCCTATTTTAGTATACCGCACTTAAGCTGCAGCGGCGCGACAATTTCCAGCAAATTTTTCCTGTCACTCGTTCGGCGACTTCCGAGCAAGATGGACGATATTATGGATGTTATAATAGTTTCCTTACTATGAGAGGAAGAAAGGATGGAGCTAGAGAAAGCAAAAAAAGAAACGAAGAATATGGCTACATGACATTTCAAAATCATGATATGAAGAAGGAATTTAATTTAGGAAGAATATTAATTTAATATTAATAATATTAATTTAGGAAGAATATTACACACTTTTGCGCGACTTAAAAGGGATGGGAAAAGATTTCACACCTACTTTAGAATTTCTCAACATAAATTCGTCCAGTTATTACAGGCTATGAAGCCCCATGTAGAAAAACTCACAGTGTCGCGCCGGCGCCGCTCGCTATACCGCACTAGCGGCAGCGGAACTACGCGACGACGCGCCACGACGCGTCAGAGTTGGCGAGTTGGTCAACTTCGTCGCACAGTGTCGCGGCGCGTAGTTCCGCTGCCGCGTAGTGCGTTTTATCTCATACAATTTAATACAAATAATATTTGGTCGCGTCGCGTCGTGTCGCGTAGTTACGCCTAGTGCGGTCGAACCTTTAAGGGGATTTTTGATTCGTTTCAATTTTTTTTTCGATTTTATTGAACGTTTGTGGGCTTCACAGAACTTAGTCAATCTACATTTGTTATTACTAGATAACTATATAACACATTGTCTACTAACATAAATAACGAATTTAATCGAATATTCAAGCTTAGGTACATAGATATAGCCAAAAATAGTAAATTTAGTGATTGGGCTACTGTAGGTATTTATAAAAGTAGAAACAAAATGTATGACCTCTATGCCGAGAAACAATACAATTTTTCTCCAACTTTCCACGAGCATGTGAAAAATTATTCTAAAATCTTTAAAATCGTTTGCATTCAGGCGAAATCAATGTATATAAAGGACAAAATTATTAACTCGGATGACAAAATAAAAACGATTTGGAATATAATTAGCAGTGAGAACGGTAACGCAAAGTCCTGTGATTTCAGTTACGAATTGTTGATTAATAAAAATATAATCACTGCTGATAAAGACGTGGCAAGCGAGTTTGAAAATCATTTCTGTAACATTCCTATAACGTTAACCCGTTCACTAGCTTCTTCACCGGCGGAAGCACTTTCTATATTAAAAAATCATGTTAATGAATGTAACATTTTATTTGAATTTAAACATATAACCACTAGAGACTTAATTAAAGCATTTCAGTCTCTGAAGGTAAAGAATACAGGTGACTTGTGGGGCATCTCGGTAAAAATAATACAGTATATTATAGATATCATAGCTCCATATTTGGTCGTAGTTTTTAATAAATGTATAGATCTCGGTATCTTTCCAGATCTTATGAAATGCAGCAAAATCATTCCACTTTTTAAAACAGGTGAAAAAACTGATGTTAATAACTATAGACCAGTTTCTGTTTTACCAACTCTTAGTAAGATCTTCGAAAAGATAATACTGAATCAAATGTTAACCCATTTCAATAATAATAAATTATTACATCCTGAGCAATACGGTTTCACAAAAGGCCGGAGTACAACCGATGCCGGGGCTAGGCTTTTAAAGCATATATTTGAAGCATGGGAAGCATCACAAAATGCCATAGGTGTATTTTGTGACTTATCTAAGGCATTTGATTGTGTTGAGCACGAAACATTGCTGCTTAAACTTGGCCACTATGGTATAAAAAACAAGGCCCTTAGCTTGATCGCGTCTTATTTGAGTGATAGAATACAAAAAGTAAGCATAAACGATATTAAGTCATCGGGGTCACCGGCTGTGATGGGTGTACCGCAGGGCTCTATATTGGGTCCGTTTCTTTTTCTGGTATATATTAATGATTTACCATATTATGTAAAGAACCAAGCGGATGTTGTACTATTTGCTGATGATACATCATTAATATTTAAGTGTGAAAGGAATAAAGTAAATTTCGACGACGTAAATAGTGCTCTTTCGCATGTGTCGCGTTGGTTCACTATCAATAACTTACTTTTAAATGCAAAAAAAACTAAATGTATAGAGTTTGTGCTACCTAATGTTAAAAAAGTCAGCAAATCTCTTAAACTAAATAATGAAACATTGCATATGGAGGAATCAACGGTCTTTTTAGGGGTGACCTTAGATAGTAAACTTCAATGGGGCCCACATATAACAAATCTCGCGACAAAACTTGGTAGGGCTGCTTATGCTGTTAGGAGAATAAGGCAGTATACTGACGTCAAAACTGCTAGGATAGTTTATTTTGCTTATTTCCACAGTGTTATGTCATATGCCATCTTGCTGTGGGGCAAGGCAGCCAATATAGAACAAATTTTCATTCTCCAAAAAAGGGCTGTTAGGGCTATCTATAAACTTAAGTCTCGGGAATCTTTGCGTGAAAAGTTCAAGGTAATAGGTATACTTACAGTAGCTTCCCAGTATATCTTCAATAATGTAGTTTTTATAAGGAAGAATATAAACGAGAATATAAAGGAGTTACGGTGCGCGCGCGCTGCAAGTAAGCGATACAATTTTTGCGCTCTCGAAACATAAAACAAAAAACGTCTCAGTGAATTTTCAAACAGTTTACGTATGTTCAAAACTTGCTTTATAAATTTTAAAATCAAGAAACTATTGAAGTTTTGCCTGTGATGATAGTGTTATATGTTAAATACAAAGAAGAAAAATAAGCAACGAATATGTGTTTATCGCCATCTTAGTGCATGCGGCCGTCGAACAAACAACAACAAGCATCCTGCTCGCGCATTAGCGCGAGTGCATTTACTAGCATCGTGCCTCCCGCACCAACGATATCGAAACAGCTGCTGAGGTATTTTTGCAAACAAGGACGGTTAAAACTTAATAAATTTCTTCGTTAATTTCATAACTAAATACAATAACTTACATAAAATGGATCTAAATGAGGAATCAAACAGAAAAGCAACTCCTAATGAATCTGGATTATTGAAATGCAAGGCGTGTAATAAACCCATAAATATAGAAAAGTTATTAAAGTGTGCTCCATGTAAGGGTCCATATCATTACTCGTGTGTTAGCATAACCACAACATACTTTATGCAACATAAGTCTGAATTACTAAATACATGGACCTGTCCGGAATGCTTAAATGTAACACGACGAATACGTACAGACAATACACCCGTTCGGTCGCAGGCGAAATTGGCAATTGCTGACGACTCAATAGATACAAATATGTCCATTGACGAACAATTTATCAACGACCGAAGTATCTTAGGAGAAACTTTAAATATTACTTTTTGTGACAATACACAAACAGGACAATTACCAACATCCAACACATTAATGTTACAACAATTTAGTGAATTGTTGGAAAAAAAATTAGCAAAAAACAAAGAGTCTATCATTACCGAACTAAAAACTACTTTTTTAAGAGAAATATCAAAAATAAAAACACACACTACAGATTTCATGAACGGAATTAGCACAGAGCAAACAAAAATAAAAAAGGACATAGAAATTATCAACAAAAAAATAACAACCCTAGAAGAGGAAAACCAAAAACTTAGACGAGAAATAAGTGAATTATCATACAATAAAAATAATTATAACAAGGTAGTGTTATACGGATTAGAAGAAAAATACAGAGAAAATGATGATGAGCTGCACATAAAAATCATAAGGATTATAAGTGAGTTAATGAACGTGGATTTAAGAGGAAACATTGATGACATCTATCGTATTGGTAAAAAGAGTCCTAAGAGACCCGTTGTAATAGAGCTTCTAAGCAAAAGATTAACTAAATACATGTTACAAAATAGACACTGTTTCAAAAACACTGGACTTGCGATATCAGAATACCTAAACCCTGACCAAGAAAAGCAACGTAGGTGTCTCAGAAACCTTATGTTGGAAGCGCGAAACTCTTAGATATGAGCAAAGCCTATGACAACGTATCGCACAACATACTATTGTCAAAGTTATATTCACTTGGAATCAGGGGCAAGTCATATAACTGGCTTAAGTCATATCTCTCTAACCGAAGGCAGTACGTCCAGGTGGATTATTTTAACGAAATCACACGCGAAGTAAGCGAAGTAAAGTCCGACACCTGTATAACAAACTGGTCTATACCACAGGGCAGCACGCTCGGCTGTATTCTGTTTGTCGCATACATCAACGAACTTCCCAACGTGATAAACGCTAAAAGCGTTCTGTTTGCGGACGACGTATCACTATTGTTTGAAGGTAAAAATGAGCACGAAAATTTAGAAAACATTGAAAAAACATTTAAACTTGTTAAAAATTGGTTAGGAACACATAATTTAGAAGTAAACGCAAAAAAAACGAAAATAATACAATTTAAACCTCACCAGAAAATAAAACTAAATCTTAAAAAATTAATAAATAATTTAGGCATTGAAGAAGTAAATGATTTTAGACTATTAGGTATAACAATTGATACACACCTTACATGGAGGCAACA
The DNA here is from genome assembly GCA_963932265.1 of Thymelicus lineola. Taxonomy (NCBI): domain Eukaryota; kingdom Metazoa; phylum Arthropoda; class Insecta; order Lepidoptera; family Hesperiidae; genus Thymelicus; species Thymelicus lineola. The sequence continues at coordinate 7,612,134 of OZ010686.1, forward strand.
CGTTGACAAAATTAAAGCAAAACTGTCCCAATTTGCTTATGGGTTCAGTATTTTGAAATCGCAGTCCAACCTTGAGACCGCGCTTTCGGCTTATTATGCCTATGCACAGTCTTGGTTGCGGTACGGCATTATGCTGTGGGGCCATAGTCCGGCCGCAGCCGAATTATTTGTACAGCAAAAAAAACTATTACGAATACTATTTAATATCCATCAGCCGACTAGCTGTAAGCCGTACTTTACTAAACACGGAATACTCACCTTGCCTTCCATGTATATACTGGAAATAGCCTGGTACGTTCGGACGCATCTATACGAATTTGATTTATGCACCAGTGCCCGTAGAAAAAACCAATTAATATTGCCTAAATCAAACCTTACACTCTTTCAAAATAGTCCACAATACAGAGCTATCAAAATATACAATAAACTACCTGAGAACCTCAAAGCTATGCAAAGCGATAATCTTTTTAAAAACCGTCTAAAGTCTATCCTTATTAATAAATGTTATTACACTCTAAATGACTTCTTTACTAGTGACTTACACTGTGTCGAACAATGTAAATAATAAATAGTAAATATAAATATAAATAATGAATAAAATAATAATAATAATAATAATAAATAATATTATATGCTACGTATTGACGAACTACGCAAACTAGGATAATTTTTTTTTTAATTTTTTTTATTTTTTTTATTTTTTTTACATACCCTCACTTAACTAAGTCGGACAAACAATCACGGACGATGGTAACGAACGCTATTTTAGCGGGAGCACTAGTCACTAATTTAAACTAATGAAACTAAATTATGAAATTAATAAAATTATAATATAATAATGAAAAAAACTATGACATTTTAATAATTAAATTATACAAATAAATTAAATTATAATTATAAGCTAAACAATTGTATATATAAGAATATAGAATTGTATGCAGTATTCGGATTATTATTATTGTTTTTATATTTTCTTTTTTTAAGTTATCATGAACTATTAATAGTAGAAATAATACCTAATATAAGTAGTAAAACATAGTACCTAAGATATATAATATCACGATTTCAATGAATACATTTCAAATATCTTTTACTATATTAAATTGATTGATGTTGTATAGTTAACTAAAATGTAATTTGAATGTAACCCGTAACTCACATGACAAGTTTGCTGTGCCCTGCCAGGGTCATGTTGATACCAATTTCATAATGTTATTGTAACACCTATGTAACACATGTTATAGCAAATAAATAAATAAATAAATAAATAAACGCGTATAAACAAAATTTTGATATTAATAATCGCCAAACAAAAAGAATGTATCAATTAGTTACGCCTTCGTTCCGCCTAAGTAAAGTGCAACGATCTTTCATAGGGCTTGGTGTACATTTCTATAATAAAATCCCAAAAATAATACGTGACTTGCCTATTGAATCTTTCAAAAAACGTGTAAAAACACAATTGTTAGGCAAGGGATATTATAGTGTAAACGAGTATTTAAATGACAAAGACGCATGGAAATGATTAGCTCTGCAACCAGTTCCACTCAGAATAGTAAATTTTTGTATGATAATATCTTTTTTGTAATATTTTTTTTTAAAAGATGTGCTGAGGAGTTTCTTTAGGCTTTTCTTCTCCTCCATGACAAAGCACCTTCCGAAAAGCCAAAAAATGACGTGCATAAGTGTATCAATGATACCTATATGAATAAAATATTTTGACTTTGACTTTAACAGTCGTAGCCTTTTGAGCCGTTCTAAAATTATTAAAATATTTTGGTTGGTCAAGTGGCCACTGTTTTTCATGGAAATAGCCAGCAAACGAGCTGATGATACACCTGATGGTAAGTGGCTATCGTCGCCCATGAATATCACCAACAATAAAGGCATCACTGATGTGTCGCCGGTCAAGAAAGAGAGAAGAAAAAGGAGGAAAGAACCATGTTACCGTGAGAAGAATAATTAATTATGCTTGGACATAAAAAAATCACATATAGTGACATCAATCACCAACGAAAAAACTACTCAATGATAAAAAGCACCGTTAGGAAAATGATTCAATAATTTTGAACTAATATTATAAATGTGAATGTTTGTGAGAATGTATTAATGTTTGTTTCCACGCAAAAATGACAAAAGGAATTTTCATGAAAAGCACCTTGATCTGGAATAATGTATAGGATACTTATTATGTCGGAAAACGCGGGAAAAGCCGCGGACTGAACGCTAGTTTTGATCTAAACCACTCACCATTGATAGCCTTGGTTTCCCTTATCTTCTTATAAGTGCCGGTGAGTTTAGCGTCGAGCGCGGCGTGGCGCTTCTCCGACATGGAGCGGCGCCCCACCGCATCGCGGCTGAACCCGGCGCCCCCCGCGCCTGCCGCGCCGCCTCCGCCGCCCCCACTCTCACTGCCCGACTCGCACACGCTGCCGCTGCGGACAACCACGATAGGTTAGCTACCCGGTAAAACTAAAGTTTATATTCACACCCTATTAATATATCATACTTTGTTTACTGTCAATGAAATAAATAAATAAATAAATAAAATAAAATAAACGCTCACTCATACCCCCGCAGTAGATTTTACCTGTGTCGATGGTGGTATGGACTACACATAACACAAAACTATTATATAACACCCATGACCCGGTACAAATATTTATATCTGTCACATAAATAACTGCCCCACCCGGGAATCGAACCCGGGACCCATAGTGATGGGTCCCTGCGAAGTGTCGCAGGCCTACATACCTGAGAATTTTAAAAAAGGGTTTAATTTTGCGTCAATCAAAAATAAAAACTCACCGGGCCGTCCCATAATCCTCTTCAATAATAACATTATGGTGCGCGGGCGGCGACCGCGACATGTGCACGTGCCCTAAGTTCTGCCTGTAATGGTGACCGTTCGTTACGGGCGCATCCATTTGCGTCGCCATATAATAGCTCTCATTCCTTAAACCTGTCAGTCGGTCTATCACTGGATTCCATCCATCCAACCTACTCCACTCGAAGCTATCTCGCTTGCTATCATGCGGTATCGTATCTTTGTCTCGCTCTAAGTATCCCTTGCTATCATCAGACTGGTTCGTAACCCAGCTATTGTTATTGTTTATTGTGACTATGGACGCGTGTTTTTGGCCCCTTCCGTCGTGGTTGTCGAAGCTAGACTCCTTTTTGGACTCGAATTTATGGCTGTAGTTGTCTACGGACTTCTCCTTGTAATTGTCTATGGATTTGTCGTTGGTCGTGTTGTATATGACGGTATTGAAGTTTTGGGAGTTGCTGTTCTCGTTGGAGGCGGTTGAAGAGTCGTTCCCGTTGGGAGGCGTGTCATCCTTCCATCTACCTAGGCTGTCCATACTATCTGTAATTGAACATCAAATAGTTAATTTGATACTCATATTGCATTATTCGATTTATTTTTATTTTTGATTCTTCAAACAATGGCATCTCACAACCACCGTATTTGTAATTTGACATCAAATTCTTTGTTACCTAGTGTGTGCACTTTGTTTTGTTGTTGTTGTTGTTGTAAAGAATACAGTCAAACTGAGAACCTCCTCCTTTTTATATCAGTTTATAAGGGTAAGGTGACCTGTTCTCCTGGCGACGGCGAGCGAGATGGCGCCGCGCACGGCGGGCGGGGCGTGCAGTAACGCGCGCCGCAGCGTCTCCATGGCCTCGGCGTTGGACTGCCCAGCTAGCGACACACCGTTCACTGATACCAGCTGGTCGTTCGTGTGCAATCTGTGGGGAGGGGGGGTGGGAGGAGATGTAGCTAGGTTCGTATTAAAGCTAAAACCGACTAACTTAGTTTGTCTCCGAAAACTTTAATAAAAATGAGTCTGTACGTCCTCGGAATCATGTAAAAAATTAGTGCAAACATTCAATAACTCTAAAATATTTTACCCCTGAAATGGTTAGTTGGTTTTAGCTTTAATACGGCGTTATTGTGTATTCCATTCTTACTCTACTCTATCTATCTATCTGTTTTATATGAAACACAAAAATGTGTGTACGGATGTCCTTTATAGATTCTTAAACCACCCAACCGATATGCCTCAAAATGGTTTCATTTGAAAGGCAATCCGAAGGTGGTTTGAGACTAATAAAACAATTCATTAGGCATATTCGGTCCACTGATAAATCGATTTTCCACTTTTCCCATACAATTTGAACATAATATTATGTAACGATTGTGTATCGTCAACACAAAAACACTGATCTGTCATTTTTTTAGCGTAGTGAAACACGCCCGGTATACACTAGTGTTCTTATAGTTACATGTGCATAATATTTATAATGTATTCCTTGTAACTGTTGGTTACTATAAAAAAATTAAATACCATATTTCATTACAATAGTAATCTTTATCGTTAGTTCCTTTTGTGTCTCTTTCTCCTGAATATTATTACCAGTTTTACTATATTATGCTGGCATACTTTAAAACTAATGTTATATTATTATCTAATATTATATTTATTTATTTATTACTATGTATTATTATTATTTTTATTTTTCTGTACACGCACTATCGTCCTTTGTATGTGTTAGTTCAATAATTCCAGTCAATGGTTAACTGGAAAAGATCGCTATTTTAGTGATAAGGCCGCCAATTGTACGTTCGTGTTTAAATGTATCTGTTTTCATTTGTAATTTTATGTGTACAATAAAGATAATTTGTATTGTATTGTATTGTAATCAAAACCTTGGCACAGCAGTCTGGCATGAAATCCATTACGCGAGGAATATGTACGAGGTCTTAGACAAAAGTACCAATCAATAACGACCTAGTTTGTTTCAAACGGATTTGTATGTCTATCTCAACATGAACTAGTGGAAAACTCATTTAAGTCCGATTTACACGTATTAAGTAGTTAAGTAGATAACAAAAATTTTAAGTAAATTAATACGTGTAAACGGACAATTTAGTAACTTTTTAGTTAAAATTTAGTTATCTACTTAATTACTTAATACGTGTGTTCGCGTACAGTAGTTAGTAGTTCATTCAAATCATTGTATGTAATCCAGTCAGTCGCAAGTAAACAGTATAAAAGCCCACACGCGTCTTTTCTTAGCAAAAATACCTGCACAACCCCAGGAGCAACCCTACAGTCCATTTACAACCGTATTTACATCAACATATGGCCGTAAACGAGCCGGATACTGAGTGAAGTAAACAAGCAGCGGCCGAGTGTCGAGAACAAAAGGCACTGATAAGGATCTATTGAATACGGAATAGTGAGCTCTGCAGTGATCTTAATACAAATAATACGTGTTTACGACATTGTTTCAAGCAATTATATTGGAAGTTTCGCTACTAAATAATGTCTACGGCAGATCAGTTATTAAATTCAATTGAAGATACGGCTAAGTTGCTACAAAAGGCGCAAGTTAATCTAAAGAAATGTCCCAAACAACGTCTTACACATGGATATATCGAATCACGGTTAAAATGTATAGAAGAGTACTGGGAAACGTTTAAGAAGGCGCATCAAGACTTAGTGAAGTGCACTACACGGGAACAGCGCGTAAACATAGCGTACTTTGCAAATGAAGATTATTATATATGTGAAGATCTGTATTTATGCTTGTGTGCTGATTTACGTGACATGTTACAACAAGGCAAACAAAGTACCGCGGATCAACATATGAGTTACGCACCCTCAGATACGCAACAATTACAAGTTAAGCTGCCTAAAATAACATTACCTACTTTCTCCGGGAGGTATGAAGAGTGGACAACGTTTCATGATTTGTTTAACACCCTTGTTCATGAAAATAGCGCTATTAGCAACGTGCAAAAGTTACACTACCTTAAAACAAGTATTGCCGGCGAAGCACAAAATTTATTACAACACATAAATGTTACTGAGGCAAACTACACGCAGGCATGGGACACTTTAAAGCAACGCTACGGCAACCGGCGCATTATTGTATCGTCAATATTAAAAAGGCTTGTCAATCAGAAGAAAATAACATACGCGTCTGCTCACAACATTAAATCATTATTAGATACGACGACGGAATGCCTCAACAGTATTCGTAACCTCAAAATTAACACCGATTCTTGGGATCCATTAATAATATTTCTCACCGTGCAGAAATTGGACTCAGAATCTCACCGAGCATGGGAAGAACATGCGTATAAGGAGAACTCCGATGTATTACCTATGTGGGATGATTTGAGGAAATTTCTAGAATCAAAATTTAGAACCTTAGAACTTGTTGCGTCGTCGCCTGGTGGAAAAGAAAGAACTATTCGAGAAAAGTCATTCCATGTTGCTGCTGAAAAGAAGTGTATTATGTGTAACGAAAGCCATACATTAAGTCACTGCAAAGAATTTGCGAAGTTAAGCCCAGAAGAAAGAAGCACGTTTGTAACAAATAACAAGCTATGCTATAATTGTTTGTTAGTTGGCCATAGTGTATTTAAATGTCGAGTTCCTATGACCTGTCGTCTGTGCCACAAGCGGCACCATAGTCTTTTGCATGTACAGAAAAAACCTGATGCATCCTGTACCACGGATAACAAGACACTTAAGGTGTCTTCACACTCGACTGTGCATGAGCAAAATGAAGACACAAATACAACTACGATAGCTTCACATTACACCAGTAAGCAAGGAACTGCACTCTTGGCTACAGCCATGGTGACCTTGAAAAACAGCCAAGGCTACACGATTATAGTACGAGCGCTCATAGACCAAGGCTCGCAAGCATGCTTCATAAGTGAGAAGGCGACTCAATTGCTAAAACTAAACCGCATTAAGACAAAGGGTAGCGTTGTAGGTGTTGGATCTACTAAGATGGACATAAATCAAGTGGTTAACTTAGAGGTTTTACCAAGAAGGAGGACAGACTCTAGTCTTCATATACAAGCCTACGTTGTTTCAAAGCAATTAACCACCAAGATTCCACACGAAACAATTCCTTTAAACAATTGGCCGCACTTGGAGGGTCTCGAGCTGGCAGATTCTAGCTATTATACACCAGGCTCGATAGACTTGCTCCTAGGCGTACGAGAATATGCGGAAATTATACAACCTGAACTAATCAAAGGTCCCCCGGGTACCCCTTGTGCTCAACGAACCAGCCTGGGTTGGATTTTATTTGGAGAGATTAACAATGATGTAAATGAAAACAAATTTCTAGTAATGCACCATCAAGTGGAAATAGAAGACATGTTAAAAGTATTATGGGAAGTTGATACAAACACAAAAAGATTATTAACAGTAGAAGAGAAAAAATGCGAAGAAATATACAATAAAACACATACTAGAAATGAAGAAGGAAGATACATAGTTAAACTACCGTTTAGAACAAACAATCCACAATCACTGAAAGGTAATACAAGAGATATTGCAATAAACAGATTGACAACACTTGAAAGAAAATTTAAAAGGCAACCTAAATTAGAAGAAGAATACAAAAAAGTAATGCAAGAATATATTTCAATGAATCACATGGAACTTGTACCAAAGGAAGAATTGAAAAATCTATCTGTCTACTTACCGCATCACGCTGTTTGTAGGGAAGACAAAGAAACAACCCAAACCCGCGTTGTTTTTGACCCATCCTGTAAAGGTACCAATAATATATCCTTAAACGAAGAGCTTTTGATAGGACCAGTGATACAAGATGAACTACGAAATATACTCATGAGATGGAGATTACATGCTGTTTGTTTTCTATCAGACATTCACAAAATGTATAGAATGGTTTTAGTATCCAAAGAAGACACAGATTTTCAACGAATCGTGTGGAGAAGTAAAACCTCTGAAGAAATTCTTGACTACAGGTTATTAAGAGTCACATTTGGTATGGCACCAGCTCCATATTTAGCAATTCGATCCCTTATACAACTAGCTCATGATGAAGAAGAACAGTTTCCTATTGCTGCAAAAATAATACGCGAAGATTTTTATGTAGATGATCTCATGACGGGATGTGACACTTTGGAAGAAGCCTTAGAGGCTTATAGACAATTAAAAGGTATAATGCAAAGGGGTGGATTCGAGCTTAAGAAATGGTCTTCAAATAACGTAGATTTTATGAAGCATCTAGAACCTAACGAAACATCTACTAAAGCACATATTGATTTACACGTCGATGGAACAATAAAGGCTCTTGGAATAGCGTGGGACTTAAATACAGATGAATTATTATACAATTTGAAGCTGTCGCCACCTACATTAACAATTACGAAAAGGAATGTATTATCTGATATCCAAAAACTCTTTGACCCACTCGGATGGATGTCTCCGACTATCATACTGGCAAAAATACTAGTTCAGAAGTTGTGGCAAGAAAAAATTGGTTGGGATGATACAATCAGTTCCAAATTAGCTGAAGAGTGGTTGACAATACGCTCAGATCTCACAAATGTCAATGAAATTCGTATACCAAGATGGTTACAAACTGCTCGCAATAACACAAATACGATACAACTGCATGGGATGAGTGACGCATCAATACGAGCGTATGCAGCTGTAGTGTACCTACGCGTACATCATACTGATGGAACTACAACAGTGAGACTCATTGCTGCCAGAACTAAGGTAGCACCACTCAAGACAATATCCCTGCCACGCCTTGAACTATGTGGAGCACTTCTATTGTCTCAATTATTGACACAAGTCAAGCACGCAATGCGTATACCATCATCACAAGTATACGCATGGACCGACTCAACTATAGTGCTCTCATGGCTTATGGGTGAACCTAGCAGGTGGAAAACATTCGTTGCCAACAGAGTCGTCCAAATTAATGAGAATGTTCACAGCAACCAATGGTTTCACATAGAGTCACAAAACAATTCTGCTGATATAGCATCAAGAGGCATGCTTTTAAAAGATCTCAAAAACTGTGAATTGTGGTGGAAAGGTCCACAGTTTCTACAAGAAGAGTTACAATTGGAAAAGCCAGGTGACTTACACACGGATTTGGAAAGCAAGGAAGATAAAATTATTTATACACATCTAAATATTGAAACTCAGAATGATAGTAATAAATCTTTAACTAAACAATTCATTAATTTTGACAATTTACAACAGCTGTTAAAAACAATATCTTATTGCACTAGATTTCTAAATTATAAAAATAATATTCAACCAACAATTTTAACTACAGAAGAAATAAACAATTCATTAAATAAATGCATAAAATTAGTACAAAAAGAAGAATTTACAGAAGAAATTGAAACACTAAGTCACAATAAACAAGTTAAAAGTCAAAGTATTTTGAAATCCCTAAACCCGTATTTGGATAAAAATAGTATTCTCAGGGTGGGCGGAAGATTGAGAAATGCCGAGATAAATGAAGAGAGTAAACATCCTATCATTTTAGGAAATAAAAATAATTTAACGCCTCTTATCGTTGCTGATGCACACATAAATACCTTGCATGGTGGTATACAACTAATGATGTGTTATTTGAGAGCAAAGTATTGGATCGTAAAAGCAAAAATTTTGATCAAATCACACATTCGTAAATGCCTTGTCTGCGCGAGACATAATGCAAAGCCAAGAAATCAACTAATGGGAGATTTACCGAAAGAAAGAGTAACACCATCGCGACCATTTTTACACAGTGGTGTGGACTTTGCTGGCCCACTGCAGGTGTTATGGTCTAAAGGCAGAGGAGCCAAAACAACTAAAGCGTACATTGCCATATTTATATGTATGGCAACAAAGGCCATACATCTTGAGTTGGTAGGCGATTTAACATCAGAGGCTTTCATTGGAGCATTCAGGCGATTTACTTCTCGAAGAGGACGATGTCTGCATCTATGGAGTGACCAAGGCAGAAATTTCATTGGCGCTAATAAAGAATTGCAGGAAGCATGGCAAGAGGTTAATTTAGAATTTTCCGGAAATATCGCTCAATCTTTATCACTGGACGGTACACAATGGCATTTTATTCCAGCCTACAGCCCGAACTTTGGAGGCCTTTGGGAGGCCGGAGTTCGTTCGATTAAATACCACTTAAAGATAATCTTAAATTCAAACTTAACATTCGAAGAAATGTCTACATTATTGTGTCAAGTTGAAGCTTGCCTCAACTCCCGTCCATTAAGCCCTATAGATGACACTGATACAGACAATGTAGATCCAATTACTCCTGGCCACTTTCTTATAGGCAAAGCGCCTATTATAATACCCGGTCCAAGCTACGAAACAATTAAGGTATCTCACCTCTCCAGATGGCAACATATACAGAAATTAGTGAGGGACTTCTGGCAAAAGTGGCAACAGGAATATCTGTCACGTCTTCAAACCCGACCGAAATGGCTCAAGAACCAGCCAGAATTTGAAATCGGACAAGTTGTATTGATCAAAACTGATAACTTACCTCCAGGCAAATGGGCTTTAGGACGCGTGGTAGAAAAGCACCCTGGTCCAGACGGATTAACCAGAGTGTATAGTGTTAAGAGTGGTGATACAATTGTTAAAAGACCAATAACTAAATTGTGCTATTTACCTATACATGATGTAGATTAAATGTGATTAAATGCTGTAATTGTTAAGATGCAACTGTACCTATATGTTTGGAAAGGTCGTAGACGCCCTTTGGTGGGCGGTATGTTCGCGTACAGTAGTTAGTAGTTCATTCAAATCATTGTATGTAATCCAGTCAGTCGCAAGTAAACAGTATAAAAGCCCACACGCGTCTTTTCTTAGCAAAAATACCTGCACAACCCCAGGAGCAACCCTACAGTCCATTTACAACCGTATTTACATCAACAACGTGTAAACCGGACTTTAGTGCTTCATATCATTCTGCTAGTAAGCAGACCATACCTGCCATCCCTGGAAGCCGCGCCGCCGTTGAGTACGGACTTGATGAAGATCCCCAGGTCCTGGGGGTCGGGCCCCACCGTCACCTTGCCCTTCACGCTGATGCCCAGCCCAGCCTTCTCAGAGTCGTGCACCGGGATGTCCAGCCGCAGGATAAGCCGGTTTCTGAGGCCCAGGACCTAGGGAAATACAATGTACAGTCAGCAAAAACATTCCGTTGTATCTAATATTAAAATAAACAATGTTTGTGTTGTATGTTTGTCGTTAAATTGGATCAATCTAAACAAGCGTTTGAAAATAAGCAAATACAAGAATAACACTTAATTTATATGTAAATGGATTGGAATGTATTATTAGTAATTTGAAAAAAATCCTGTGATGGAATACTTTATGAATCGAGATACGTGGAACGTTATAGTCATTAAATGTATTTAAAAACAACTTACAGAATTGGAGGAAGAATTTAAATCCTGTATTCCGTTCTCAGTGGCTTCCTTGAGGAGGTCGTCTTTGGAGGAACTCTTGGGTATCCTGCCTCTAGGGTTACCATTGTTCTGGTTGATGGCGTTCACTATGCTGGACACGCGTCCGTTCTCCGGCTTGATGGAGTCCACTGACTTCGACATCCCGTTCGGATGACCTATCGCCTTCTCCACGTACTTAGTTGGACTTTGCTGGGGTTCTACTCTCTAAAAGGTAAATGTAATCAAATTAGGTATTAATTGATTTGGTTTCATTTTATTATGAGTGTGACAGTATCGATATTGTATCGCCACTGTCACGTAAATATGATACTTTCACGAGTACAAAAACGCCGTAAACGGTCTCCCTAGGCGAGCCCTGCACCCATTGACGCTACGGCATCATTTGCGACGAAAATAGAAATATATTATACCTTAACAGGTGATAAGGTTGAAATTTCAATGACGTGCATCGCAGGTGCAGAACAAAATTACTAAGCACCACCACCAATCCTCATTATACCAGCGTAATAGTCCTCTAGTCCTCCATTCCTACCTGTGTCCTATTAGGCAGCGTCCTCTCAACGAGTATGTCAACAGTGGAGTCGGTGGGCGTGTTCCGCAGCAAGGAGACCACCTGCTGCTGTGTCAGGCCTGATACTGACACACCATTGACAGACACCAGCCGGTCGCCCGCGCGAAGCCGTCCGTCTGTCACCGCTGCACCCTGGTTATGATACAGATTTATTATTTATTTTAAATCACACTACATCTAACTTTACAAGTGTACTAGTAAGTTGCTTCCGTAAAATTAACGTAACTTTCGGAAGTATGCAGAAGTATTATGAAAAAATACGATAAGCTACTTACAAAGTTTGTTTACACTTGCAAAATGGTAAGTAATTGCGTAAGTTATTTAATTGAGTAAAAATTACTAATAAAAAGCGACCTTTGACCGTTGCATATCGGTTATAAATGATTTAAAAAAAATTTTGACGTGATAACGTCTGTTAAAACGGTGCCGGGCGCACGCACGATAAATAATGACTCATCAGTCGCGTTACGCAAGCGAGCGAACATTGGAGAAAGCGTTATCTATGAACAAAACTATATACACAAATAAGTCAGAAAGGAACTTAATAATATTATATTCGAGCACTACTTCATTAATGTTTTGTCATGACGTTGTCACGTTAAACTACCGTCCGTAAACCGACTTTACAGATAACCATTTTTTGATCATTGCAATGAGAATACTAGCTATTTGCGGGTAGTTCCACAAATACTAAAGTACACATAAATACTTACCTTGGGCAGTATATTCTTGATGTAGATGGGGCAGTGTCCACCGGTGGGGTTGTCCCTGGTGGTGATGGTGAAGCCCAGCCCCTTCTCCCCCTTCACCAGGCTGACGGACACGGCGCGCGTGGCCGGCTTGCTGCCCGCGCCGCCCCCGCCGCCCGATACTGCGCGCTCGCTGTTGCCTATTATGACAACGATAATTGTTATTACTTACTTGAAATGAAATGAAATGAAATAAGTTTTATTCGAAGTAGGTTTGTTACAAACACTTTTCGAAAGTCATTCAACGCCATCGCTTCAACAAATCCCTACCGTGAGTGGTCCCGGGAGAAGAAGCGGCAAGAAACTCCCGGGATTATTTTTTTCCTACTCACAGTTACAGACAGCACTTAATACTTATTGCAATATTTGATATAAAAAAAAACTCATGTGCCAGCAGTCTTGTCATTTAGTACATCATACATACTTAATCATACTTACGTCCCAACTCAGAGTCACTAACGGTTACTTAAATCGCTCCTTAGTACAGAATTTGTATGGTGATTCTTTACTAAGGAGCGATTAAGGTAACCGTTAGTGGCTCTGAGTTGGGGCTTTAATGTGTCATCATACATACATACATACATTGCAATGTTACGCCTGCACCGGAATGCGCCATACATAGCGCATTGGATGCAGATGTGGTCACCAGGAATAAGCGTCAATTTTAACACGTTACGAACCTTTGTTGTGTCCAAAAAACGTTACCCAAGGTATCGCTTAACGTATAGTAGCATTAGCAAGGCCAAGCACCTTATAGCGTTCTAACTATTGGCCACACATGCGTAATGTCATGCTTAACGCGTTAAGAAGCAGGTATGGCAGGATCAAAATGCTAAAAATGCCCTTTGTAGAGAGTCAACAAACGAACCGACGTTACAGCAACGGTTTTGCCTTTCGCAAAGGTGGTTACACCTTTTCACGGTGGATTTTAGGAGGATGGTAGTTAACCAGGTGGGTAAAATACCACCAGCAAGCATGAGTACCATCGGGATTAAACTGGGTGAAACAGGGACAGGGCTCAAAGAGCTGCAACTGGCTGTTTGTAATAACTTCATCCATACCACGCACCACAAGCATTGAGACTGACTTGTACTTAAGGAAGAGTTCCACCACTTGCACTCCCATATGCTCAAGATGAAGCTTGGCTTGGACTCAAGCCCCAAGACTGAAGCCCCTTGTACTTCAACTATTCGTCATGGCCATTACTCTTATGTTTTAATAAAGTTGCTAAGCTCGAGAAACGTAAGAAAGTTACCTTCTGGTAAGAGATCAAGTGGACGTTCTTGAACGGGATGCACGCTGGCTACATTGTTCACTCCGGTCACCCATCTCAACATGTCTTCTACCCTGCAAAAATAAGTTTAAATAGTATTGCTAACTTTCCTGCCTTCTCTCTTACACTTATTACAGTAAAATAAGAAGAAAAGACACCAATATCTCTTATCAATGCAAATTTAGCTGCGATAACATCTATCAGCTCCGATAATTTTTATCAAAGATCTGATATCAAAATTATCTTAAAAGTACTTTTTTCAAGAGCAAAACAATAATAACAAAACTGTTATTTATTGACCATGAATATGAAATACAAATTATAATTCTTAGATCATCATCGTTATAGTCACAAGTTATATCACTTCCGTTATTAGGTTCGGGTCTCCTCTCACAATGCGAAGAGATAAAGACTTAGTCAATTCCAAAACACTTGACTATATTTCACATTTTTATGATACCTAATTATGCAAAACTGTTTCGTCACGACTTTTCCTAATACCCTAAGATCGGAACTAAACGCGACCTTCGCCCATCTGTTTACTGGATGAAGTGTTTTATACCCATTTTAGTATGCTAAAAAATACACATTGCGAGTGGGTTGAGTGAAATATTCCTGACCAGACTATAATTCATTAAAAATTTAAACAAGGCAACGTTTGCATTTTCTATTGGCTTAATACTTTGGCTGGTATTAAACTTATTTTAAAAAAAATAACTTTGAAGTTAGTCAAGTATTTAGTATACGCTATAGCTAAATAAGGGATGAATTATGCTAGACCGTGACAGGCACGAGCTGTGCCCCCTACGAGGCACTACACTAACATTTTACGAGGCTCGGACGCGGACGTCGCACGGTATAGCATGAACACTCGATGTCCGCGTCATATAAAAAGTTAGTGAAGTTTTGAATCCATGCCTCGTCCGTGACTCGTATGGGGCACGTCTCGTGTCCGACACGGTGTAGGATAATTCATCTCTAAAGTCCGATTTACACGTATTAAGTTAAGTAGTTAAGTAGGTAGATGACTAAATTTTAAGTAAATTAATACGTGTAAACTGACATTTTAGTAACTTTTTAGTTAAAATTTACTTATCTACTTAACTACTTAATACGTGTAAATCGGACTTAACACCCTTTTAAGTATATTACAGTTACCTATGATTCTGATTGGCGTCGACCGGCGTGTCTTGTCCCAGGGGTTCCCGCCGGGCGTCCCGAGGAAGGCTTTTGCTGCCGTATATCTGCACCCGATCGGCTGCGTCTAGCCATACTCCACTCCTGGAACCGTTGCAAGACAGACACTTATACATAAACTGTAGGTATACTCATAGTATTGTGAATTTGTGATGTTATTAACTTTTTTATAGCCTATGGGCTGACGAAAAAGCAGACGGGCCATCTGGTGGTAAGTGGTCACATGAGCAATACCAGAGGAATCGTGAATGCATCGCCGGCCTTGAAGGAGAACTCATTTTACACCTTTCTTTTTCTTCTCTTTCATGGCTAGTAATGCAACGCGATGCCTTTAGTGTTGCTGATGTCCATGGGCGAAGATAGCCACTTACCATCAGGTTGATCGTCAACTCGTTTGCTGGCTATTTCCATACAAAAAGAACTGGAATCAACATCTTTATCTCACTGGAATAAACAACAGATGCGTCGATGGTTGCATCATTCATTGTATTTTTTAAAGGTGTGACAAGATATAGGTACCTAAGATTGCCAAGTCAAGTTTACATACTCGTGAATAACGGAAGAGACAATGGCTTATGGGATACAGCTATTAAAAGTCAACTTGATTGTTAGCTTTATTGTTGGCAGAAGTTTATTAGTTATACAAGAACAGCTTTTGATTTTGATTAGGCTACTAATCAAAATCTTTAGTGATAATTGAAACTGATTCGCAAGAGTAGCCAATCCGTAACGATAAATGAAGTTATAGATAGATGTTAAAAAATATTAATCAGCTTCAAGTATCTTATACTCAAATAAAAGGTGTGTTCTGAACTTTCTTGCATTGTTTTGTATCGACGCGACGTCAGTAATCAGTATACATCATCAATCTCCCCATCAATCATGGAACAATATTATCTGGCGTTCGGAAGGAAAAAATGTACACAATGGACATGGACTGATAACGTGGTCAACAAGATCGATAAATGCTGATTGCATTTATCAGCATTGCATTTATCTGCTTGAAAATTTACGTATTACTGAACTGATAACGGTGGCTTTCAATATAAAAGCAAAAGCAAAGCAACAACCCATAATTGTCTCACTGCTGGGCTCGGGGTCTCCTCTCACAATGTGAGGGGTACAGGCCATAGTCTACAATGCTGGCCAAGTGCGGATTGGTAGACTTCACACACCTTTGAGAACATTATGGAGAACTCTCAGGTGTGCAGGTTTCCTCACGATGTTTTCCTTCACCGAAGCAAGTGATAAATAACTTGTAATACGCACATAATATTAGAAAATTAGAGGTGCGTGCCAGGATTTGAACCCGGGCCCCCGCGTTCGGGAGACCAACGTTCTAACCACTAGGCTATCACTGCTTTTTTGCATTGCATTTATCTGCTTGAAAATTTACGTATTACTGAACTGATAACGGTGGCTTTCAATATAAGAATATCAATCATTATAATTATCCACTGACGTTGCAGTTGCAGAATGCATGCAGTCTATACCGTGTTATTAAGTCTATAGTATTAAAAAATAAATAACATAATATTGTGGTTTGTATATCTGTAAAGCTAAATATGTTGTTCTAGTTCAGGAACGGCAAGGTAAGGTCCCCGTATTTATCTGTAACAGTGGTGTAAGTTGCTCGAGACGGCAAAGAAATTTATAGAGGCATCTTCGCTGTAACGGGGTGCATAAAATGTTTCGAGATGTTGCAAATTTTGCTTACACACGTCAGGGAGCCTGGAGTCAGGGGGCTCCGTATCACAGATACAGCTAATCTGGATCAATTTAAATTTCGGCAAAACGGCCTAAATCTGCATTTAACGTAAGCCCATAAATCTGCACTTTTTAAATATCCTAACTTACCCCGGTCCTGAAAACTGCATAGAGAGCCTATTGGACTGCCGCTGGAAGTGTCCCGCCTGCCGCTCCTGTGGGCTCTCCTGCCGGTTGTCCAGAGGATGCACCTTCTGAGTCACGCGGTTGTCGTCTCGACAGACCACCGCCGCCGACCATCTCTTCGTTTGCTCTGAAACCTGGAACCAACCACATTTATGTATTTATGGCCTTGGCGTAATTTAAATAACGACAAATTAGCTAACGATCCATCTGATGGTAAGTGGTCACCGCCGCCCATGGACATAAGTAATACCGGAGGCATCACTGATAAGTAGCCGATCAACAAAGAAGAGAGATAAAGAACTGGCTCCTAAGCGCAGGGTTCGATTTCAAGCGGGACATGTTTGTATGTATGACAGTAAAAAATGCAAACTAAAATAATGATATTAATTTCAAAAGTACAAAGCTACTTATAATCAGTAATTTATTAAGACATCATGGAAAATATGTTCCTCTAATCTAAATGTATCAAATTATAATTATTCTGTATTCAATGAATTCTATGTGTGTATTCAATTTTAGTCAGAAAAATATGTAGTAAGTAGATATAAACTTAAAGAACACATGCACCAGTTATCCTTTCAATGGACTATTGAGGATATTGTGGGCAATTAGAAAGGCTTAGTTGCGAACCTGTCCGAACCTTAATGACTTCAAGGACTGCGATTCATAAGGCTTGCCATCAATAATGATTTAATATAATTTGTGTTATGTGCTTCTAATATTCCTTTTTAGGGTTCCGAAGTAAAATCGGAACCCTTATAATTTCGTCATATCCGTTCGTCCGTCCGTCTGTCGGAAGCAAAGCGCCGAGACCATTAGTGCTAGAAGGCTGTAATTTGGCATAGATATACGTATTCATTAAAATGAAAAAAACATGAATTTTTTATTTGTCACGTACCCTATAGTGTGGGGTATCGTTGAAAAGGTCTTCCAAAAATATTATAGGTCTTCTAGGATCATTTTTGGAAATAGGGGCCGTGTACGAAATATTTGGCTTTAAATTGCTAATTTTAGTTAAGATTCAAGTGTAGCTGGCTAAACACGGTTGGAGTTGGACAAATGAAAAATTCTCAAAAATAAAAGAAAACTATCTCGGCTATGTTAGCACAAGTGGTTAATGAGTAACTTGCCCGGTTTTTTTACCTATTTAATTTCTAATAGTTATTGTTTTCTAGTTTCTGAAGCGACTTGCGGCGGTTCTCAATATTATATCTAACTATTATCCTCAAGTCAGTTGCCTAGCAACTGTCAAAAAGCCATAACATTATTATTAAGTATGTTGAAAGGTTAATCTCCAGTTCCACAAACCTGTCTCTGAGGTGGCAAGGTGTCCTGGTGCAAGGTGGGCTCGCTGCCGCGGCGCACCTGCAATCCATTGGCTCCATCCTCCAGGTCTGCCGCGCCCACTTCCACACACGAGTCCGTGTTGGGGACTCGCATACTGCCGCCCACAACGCCGCCGCCCTGGAAACACATCTCAAGATATAATAGACGCTCATATTTCAATACTTCCCCACTCCTATGAGAAATATCTATGTGGATATCCCCACACTAAGTTTCCCTGTGTCGTGGTCAACACATAAAGACAAGAGGACGCAAACAGACCGAGAAAGAAATTTAGGCGCCGGCCACACAGAAAAGACGCAAGACACGGACCCGTCGCAGTCGCGGCGCCCGTTTAATCTACTTTCATACAAAATGTATGCAGCCGTCGCGACGTAAAACATACAGAAAAGACGGGACGCCCGTCGTTTCTGTATGCGCGCGACCGCGACTGCGACGGGTCCGTGTCTTGCGTCTGTTCTGTGTGGCCGGCGCCTTAAACTCGTTGTTCAAATTTCTGCCTTGCTGAGGCGCGGGCCACACAGAAAAGACGCAAGACACGGACCCGTCGCAGTCGCGGCGCCCGTTTAATCTACTTTCATACAAAATGTATGCAGCCGTCGCGACGTAAAACATACAGAAAAGACGGGACGCCCGACACGACATTTTCTCGTCGGCGCCCTATTGTAAAACATACAGAAAGGACAGGACGCGGGCCTGCGTAGGCGCCAGCGGGGGAGCGGAAAGGACGCGGAGAGCAGGTCTCTTAAAACGTAGTGATTAAGTACTCTGTGGCCGGGAAAAGCCCAGTGTGCGCCGGCCGTCACGCCCGTTCCTTGTCTTTTCTATATGTTTTAACGGCGCCCTGTCTGCGACGGGTCCGAGCCCCGTCTTCGTCTTACGTCTTTTCTGTGTGGCCCGCGCCTGAGAATCAAACTCAGGACCTTCCATAAGACGCGGCCGGCGACGCCGCATCGGTCAGGCATTATGGTAACCATTGCACGGGTCATCATTATTATGGGGATATTAAGAGAGAACCCATTTCGCGAATTTCGATAAAGCAGATCAATTGTTTGTAAAAATGAAGTGAGTAATGTAATTTAAAACGCGATTTTCATTGCGATAAACTGAATAATAGTTCCAATATGTTGTGGACTGTGGTTTCTCTACGTAGAAATATTACGATTAAAATTACTTTCGTGGTCAAAATGGTCAATAACAGTTTCAACGTTCCATAAGTTCCATTACAATGTACAGTGGCAAAAACCACAATTCATAACCATTATTGTTATTTTTATTGTTCTTGTCCCTTTTGTTTGTTACTAACTTCATGAAAATATTGAAAAAACTGAGCAAGCATTTATTTACATGATTCTTTATGTGATATAGAATGAGACATTTAAACAATTGAATTCCGTCTTTTATTTCAGGTATTTGGCTATAGTACTATAGTCTATACATCTACATATTTTAGCAATTTTTATATCCTAACAAGAGACTAATCAGACCAATGAATGTGTTTTTTACTTACACTCCTATGGATTAAAATTACAATAGTCATTGTGCATAATTTTATTAAACTAAGTAATAACTGATTAAATTACACGAGGTATCACTACGCATGTAGTAAAATAAATTAGTAATAGGCTTTACCGGAGTTGAATGGTCAGTCGAGTCCGTCGAGTGAGTGCGTGCACGAGTTGTAGGTAATCCTGTTAGCCCACTTTTAGCTCATTACTCGGACAACCACCGGCATTCCACCTCTCTATGTTGCTAATATGACGAGTAACTAACTGGTACGGGTTCCTCGTAAATACTTCGATATACTTAGTTAAATAGGTATTTAAGGTAATGCTAGAAGATTTACATAAGAACATTTCGTAAATTAAGTTAACTATAAATTCGCAACTGTCGTAGGTAAGTAGGTACCTATTAGATCAGATCAATACATCAGCTAGGGCTTCAATGCCTTCAACCCAAAAAATTACTACGTATGGGCATCAACACGGGGCGACTGACGAGGCCTACCTAGAGTATACTTCACCAATCACCACGCTGCTTCGAATATCTATATACTTATGTTCTAATTTTTATATCGCCCGAAGATCTCTGATTTGGCTCAATCGCCATCATCTCATAAATAAGACAAATTTCTAATTTTTCAAAAAAGTTGGTACTTTTCGCTTTGCTGAAAGACCAGTGCTTGACGGGCCTACAGCCTTTAGGCTTTAACCACAAGACAAGCAGGGCCCAACCTAGGCCGAGTGTTTCGTCGAGTGTACCTAATACCTATTTTTCTTACTACAAATTAACAAAAAAGCGGAACGGTGATAAACTGTCTTAGAACTTTAGATTTAATTAAATGGAAAATAAATCTCTTACCTTTTTACTTTGATCCATAGTGTCTGAACAGAAGCAATTAGAAAAACACTGGCCCATTTTTATATTCCAAATCGTTGATGGAGTATTACTTTTGAATGTTGACATGTTATGAAATGATCATACAGGAAAATTTTCAAGTAACTCAAGGAAATTCAATAATTTCGTAGTTCAGCAAATTAGCAAACTACAACTTGAAAGAAACAAAACCTGTTGTAACATGTCGAAAATACATAAATTGGCGCGCATTTCGCCGGGTTTAGATTAGCGCTTTCTTTCAATTGGAACAAGGAAGCAAAGGATTACATTGACATACAGCCAAAAAAAAGGAGAAATAAATAACGTTAATTCTTTAGATTTAGTTCCTTTTTTAGTACGTAAAATATAATTATGTATACGAAAATTATATATATACGAAAATCTTTAATTTGCTACAGGAAATATAAAGTCTTCCCTATTAGTTATACTATGGAAACGGTAACGGGTGCGTCCGAAAGAATTTACCGGTATTACGTATTTTAACGGTACTTACTCGAAACATGTCAGGTGAGGCGGTACCAGCGGAGGAGCCGCTAGCGCCATCTGCCTGGGCGGCTCGAAGCTGCGGGGCCTGGTTAGTGCACTCCGCCGTGAGGGTCTCTCGGTCGTCGGCAACGTCTCGCACCCGGTCGTCCGGGTCCAGGATACCACCAGAACTGGCTCGGAGGGCTCGCACACCCACCCATGTTTCAGGACCCTAGAAATACAGATAATGGTAAAATTAGCGATATGGGGGGAGGGGTTTGTCAAAAATCACGAAAATAGCACGAAGGGGAGGGGGGGTGTAGTAAGATATCACGTGTATTTATTTTTTCGTCAAACGCGCGATTTTTAAATAGAAAAGCAGCGTGTAGTGTGACTGACTTGCCGTTGCCAGGCAACGAACGAAGGACTCACGCGCCGCCACCGATTGCCCGGCTAGGCATGTTTTGGATCAAAACAATGTCGAAAGTAGGTGATCTGTATAAAGACCTTTTTGCAGAGTATAAGAAAGGAAAAATACACGTGATGTTGGGAGAGGGGGGGGGGGGTAGTCTTAAACCTCACTACATATCACCAAGGGGGAGGGGGGGGTTAAAAAATGCTAAAAAAAGATCACGTGATTAATGGACGGCCCCTATGCAAAAAATCTCACTAGGCCACTAGGGGGTTTGCAGTATGATGGATGGAGTGGTTGTTGTGATGATAAATGATTGATAAGTTAAGGTTGATTGCAGATAGCTAGCCATGCTTCACGGATCGATACCAGATATGATAGTTATGTTGATTTTTATGATAACGATTATATAATAATAACCCATTATAAAATTAATGAGCCTGTAGCCTAGTTGGTAGCGATCCTGCCTGTGAAGCGAGGGGTCCCGGGTTCGATTCCTGGCTGGGGCAGATATTTATGTGACCGATAAATATTTGTAATAGGGTCATGGGTGATATTGTATGTATTATATTATGTGTCATCCATGCCACCCGCGACACAGGGGTATGGGAGTGTAGGCGTTAATTTGTTCATTAATTGTCATGTTGCAATGCAATGGAATCCTCCTTTCCTTCTAAGGAGACAATCACAATGCGTCTATGATGCCTTTAGTACTGCATACATAGGGGCATATTATATTCGTATTATATCTATAGATGATTATAATATTGTATTTATATATTTATTTATTTATTCATTTAACAAACTTCTAGTAATATTAACGGCGGTGCCAATTTTCTAGTGTTGGTAGCCTGAAAAACATCAAACATTGACTTCAAAGAATATTGTCGTACACCATTGCGTATATGGTGTCAAAATATATAGTTTCCGCGCAACATAGTAAGGAGTATTTAATTATAACTGTAGCCGGGGATACTGTTGCTTTAGCGAATTTGGTGTTTTTCTCATTCTGCGCTTGAATAACGCGAAAACTTCCCACACGGTGTTTGCGCTATTCAATCTATTCAATGAACTGTAGGAAGCCAGTGTTATTGTAGATACGCCTACCTAACTATAGGTACATAGTATGTTATGTCTGCTCATCAATCTGTTTTGTCTGTCTGTGCGCTTTTGTGTGGCCGTCAGAGCGCTCACGATGTGTTCAGACCTATCTATTGATGTCAAGTGTACCTACTTGCGAATTATTCATCTTTCACGCAATACCCTTAGGTATTCAAATAATACAATACCCATTTTTTATTTTTCAACTCGCAAATTAAATGGATCGTAATTCTTAAATGACAAAGACCCTCGCTCGATTCAGCCGATTCAATGATATTGAAATTACATTCCATGAATTCCAATTTGAGGAATTTTATAATCTAAATCTAAAAGTTTTGGCTGATGGATTTTTTATTTATGTATAAGAAAATTTACAGTACATATTTTCAAATTAAATAAATACAGAGCAATAAATATACAGATAGGTACCCAAGTGACAGATCTCCTTTCAACTTTCCGAGATGCCAATTTGGCTAATTTCTTCAGCCTCGGAGGTGGCACTGGATTTCCTTCCGGCTCCTCCATATTAACCTTTCACCAACACCATATTAAAATTCACATTGTCACGCACTCATCACACTCATTCGTGAACATTAAACAATCCACGAATTCGATTTCACTAACTTTGGTCAACAAAGTCTTGAAACGAGTTGTGTAATTGTCGTAATATGTGACATTTCGTCTTCACAGTCATCATTATAAGTAGCTTTAAACATACGTATTGCCTAAGAATAAAATTTTACATTATTTAACCAATCGCGATTTTGGTGCAACCATTATTTTGTTAGTAGCAAACGTTTGTACCAGGTCAGTAGCGCGATTAGGCCTTGACCTTCGCGCGCTACTGACCAAACACGGTCTGGCGCTGTGTACCAGATGTTCAATCCCATAAACAAACCAGTGATTCAAATTAAAATAGCACTTATAAAGCTAATCAACTCATCCAATCTTAATCATCGACGATTTAAAAAATTCCATTAAGACTATTTCTATTTGCAGATAATATGACCTCTAAGGATTGAGTGATTTCATCTGGCTACGGGAACAATGTTGCAGCAATAACAAACATCGGATAACCGCACTCGCACCGGTGCATTTAACACGAATTCCAAGAACGCACTGAGGAGGATCGTCCAACGACCGTGAGCAGTGAACACTGGCCACGCGATCCTCTTCTCAGAATTCACGAAAAAACTACTTCCGCGATCATCTTTCACTCTTTTTATCTTCCCAAAGGAGTCCTCTGCCAGAATAAAAGAAAAAAAAATCACATCCTTTTCAAAATCACTGAGAATAAACTATTCAGTTTAAAAACTACAGGCCTGTCGTAATTAATAATTACTGGAGATGATTTTACTTTCCCTAAAATTGATACCAATTTAAGTAGATATCATGCCGTGTTCCACCACGCCTGCGACGTTTTGATTCTACAAAATACATTATTTATTACAACCAAATCCAATTTGTCTGAGACCTTATTAGCGTATGCCATCGGAAATGCACGCATTTATGGTGCTAAAGTAAGCGCGTGTCAAATCGTTAAGTGGATTATTACGTCAATGGAATGGGCAAAAATTGTTTGCACCTTGTCCAAAAGATTACGATTGCCAAAGAAAAGGACAAGGATGTAAGGTTTAACTTTGCATAATCTTTGCATAGGACTGTACCTATAATGAGATACCGTCAGGCTTCAATATTTTAAAACAAACCGTTCGAATATTTTAAATTCCGACGATACAAGTACATTTTAAATTGAAGCTATAGGTACTACCAGTCTTCTTAATTTTTCAGGAAATGGCCCTTGAACAACTTATTCTAATTATTTATGTAATACTCTGTAAGTATCTGTAATAATAGATAATATTGAAAACAGGCGTGATCTGTATTCAGAACAGATGACTTCACAATCGCATGAAACACGTACGGACGGAGCAATCGCTGTGACAGTATATAAAATAAATGATAATAATATTTATAAAGTTGGAGGTAAATGTGCAAATTTACGATTTATCCATATATGTATGTATGTACGTAACTTCTGAGTAACGAGCCCATGAACTAATCAATCTCTGTCAAGTATGGGCTACTAGTTTTATTTGCTACTATTTTAATGCTAATGCACCTCAAGGAAACTCACGAAATTCTTACGCTTTGCATAAGAACCTAGGCAATTTCTAAGCTTTTCGCAATTCTCTTTACACACGTGTAGCTATCTGTAAAATGTTTTGTCGTATCTCTCAAACATTGTTATTTCGAAACTCGGTGCAAATCATTTTCTGCAAGAAGCACATAACTGCTTCTTATTATGTACTTTTAGTAGCTCAGTAAGTTCACAATTAAATGTGTTAAATAATTAAATGTAATGAGGGAGATAAATTAAATATTACTACTACAACTACTAAATTAAATATTACTGCTACATTAAGTAAAATTAAGCAACATATTGCATTTGCTTTCAAACATCGGATGCTATTAACATCAGCAAAGGCCAACGATTTCTAGGTTAATATTATTAAACAGAACACCTATTACTTATTTTTTCCTGGTATTTATTATATTATTGGCGATTAGATTAAAAGTATCACAGTATTTTACAAAAACAGCTACACCAAAATTAGTGCTTAGATTAATCAGCATTATCAAATCATAATGATCTGTATTGACAAGATTATTAAATCACAAATCGATTCGTTTAATTTTTTTGGTCAGTCGGTTTGATTTTTTGAGAAAAGCATAAGATTAACACAGCACATTTTGCAATTGCATTGCAACGTCACTAATTACGTTCACAACTAACGTATGTTTTTAAAATCGTATAAAATAACTACGAGACGCGCAGTCGAACCGCGTCGCGCCGCGTGTACTACTGAAGCCTGATACAGAATAATACAGATACCAGATAGCAAACCGCAAAGTACAGAAATAAATATTAATTCGTTTTCTTTGCTCCAAGTCCAATACAGCAGACAATAATGGAAATAAAAAATTTAACGCCTCGATGGAGCAGCATTGCCTTCAAACAAACCAGCTGATAATAAAGAATTGTCGACGTTAAATGACATAGAACTATACAATGTAACTTTACGTAATTTGAATTGTTGACCTCCTAATTTAATATGTGATTCAATATTTAAGGAAATAAACAATTGCTTAGACCACTAGATAATCAATAAACAAAATATGGATAAAAATATTAGGGTTAGGTTAAGAACATTTCATAAGATCTATTCCGTGATGTAAAACAAAAAAAAACACATTTGTTGATAACGAAATTAAAGAAAAAAAATACAAGAAAATGTGTCTAATACTTGGTCTAATAATCAGTGGTTAATACATGATCTTCAATGGGTTATATGAAATCCAGCGATCATTCAAGCGGAGTGAAATAATGTAGACTGAAATTTAAAGATAAATAAGTAACCTTAATCAATTGCAATTATAATATCCTTATTTTCATCAACATCCTAGCATCAAGTTACTTACGGACATGTGTGTGGTCTCCCTCAAGCTTATCACAATACTCGATCCTAATCTCATTCAATCTTTTGCCACACTTAATAAATAATGCATTTATGCATTTGGTGGCCTTTTGCTACCCTGTTTAATTGTTGCGATACTCATTTGACATTTCTAAATTCTTCATCTCGTCGTAATCCACTTAAAGAAGATATTCGTCTTAAAAATATATCCTAGATAAGGTCTATTCTTTAAATTTTAATTCACCATTATACATATGAACAGGATTTGTCACGCAGGATATTGTGATAAAAACAAGTAAGTATTACGTAATTATTCACAAGTGATAAAATACATTACCTATTTCAACGTTTTTTTCACAGGTTAATTAATTTATTTCCATCCAATAATCAAGTGTTGGTGAAAGGTTCGCGAAAATCTAAACAGAAGTCATTGATACCAAGTTTAATTTCAAAACTAAACATGAAGATGTACCTAATATTTTCTAAAATCTTGTGATAAGAAAACTTTTTTTATGAATTAATTCAGGAGATCATTTCGTTTAGTTTATAACTTAGCTTTTAAAGCTTTCGTTCATAAATAGCTTTAAAATAACAGATAGGTACAACGTGGATACAACTCATACAAACGTCAAACAATTTGTTCTATAATCTGAGGCATAAAATATACCAGTCAAACCGTAAGTCACGCGTGCGGTAAGACGGACGATAAGCCAATATTCGTGAGACACTAAGTAGTTTTTGTTCATAGTTGCAAGATTAAATCGTATCTAATCAATGTTCTATTGTGCACCGTAAGTTATGATTGCATGTATTCCTATGATAAGTACTGAATACGCACGCATGACGTCAGGATGCTGTCTACTTGTATTAAGTACAATTTATAAGCAATTTACACAGGAAAGTTTTTGAATGAATAACGAGGAATTTGCTATTATAAAAGTCACGTAATTTTTATTCAATTACACGAACATTTTGTAATGTTTCCAAAATTAAATTTTTAAAAAGTAAACACAATCGTCACCACCACCCAACACGGTGTAAAACCAGGTTCCACCCTATGGTTCCACCAACACCACCTGGATAAATGAGGGCTTAGTGCGAGTTTTACGCGACATAAAAATTTGTATGGGAGGGACCGAAGCAGAGCCATCTAACGGCAGTGAATAGAAAAGCTTCGGTCCCATACAAATTGTAGCCAACTCGCATTTACGTTGCGAGCCCGTTATGTCATGTAAAACTCGCACTAAGGCCTCTGGCGTTTGTTTATATAGTTTGGTTCTCACGTAATTTCATATCATGTATTCGTAAGCTATGGAACGAACATCGTGCATCGGTGTTCCCACTCTACTCAGTCCTTCAAGAAGCGGGTCCTTCTTGGCCGGCAACGCGTTGGTATCGCCCCTCCCTAGTGTTGCTAATGTACATGGGCGGCGGTAATCACTTATCATCAGGTGACAGGCAGACAGGTTAGGGCACAAAAAATACATTTAACAAAAAATACATAGGTAGGTGTTCCTTTAAATTTTAATAATTCAGCATGAACCAAAATATTGTATGTATTTGGCATGAACATCGTTTTGTTAAACTGCTACAAAATCAAAGCCTGGCAATCATTATTTTTTGTATCATCTCTCGTAAAACTTGATAAATTTCCAAATTCTCTCGCATTCAAGTAATGAGCGTAATGGTTGATGATTTTGCTACACTTTTTAAAGTTAGTGTAAACCTGAAACGTAACTGTATTTTATTTTAAAAATATAATTAAGTTTTCCGTTCGCTTTGTTAGTTCACAACATTATCGCCATTAATTCAAATTTATCATTTAATAGTAAGCGTAGAATGGTCGTTATTTCAAATAAGAGTGTCGAATGCCATGAATATACAGGAAGTTATACGAACCAGGCAACAATGGTGCAAATCGAATGGCAAGCCTACCACCATTTATATGTTGATAGTTGGTAATGTTGGTATCTACCGACTAGTTTAGTACTTACTACTGGTTTATTAGTACAACCACGATGATAAGTCAGTAATTGTCGCACCAAATTGTACAAAAAAAATATGAGAAGTGTTAGTCAAAAAAGATTAGTGACTAGGCTAGCTAACGTGTACCTATAGATGGAAGTTCAGCTTCAGATGCATAAGAATCATCGAGTTCAAAATACGCCACGGGGCCACTATATGTATAGCATGGAGCGTCAAAAATTGTCGTCAAGAATGTGTTCGGCGTCTATTCGTTTCAGTCAGTCATAGTTGGGCATGTCGCTTTACGTGCCAGATATGTTCATGACACAGTCATGATATGGTATGCTGTAATGGACGGTCTCCTTAAGATGCACAGGCATGATCACTCATAGAAAAGACTACTGACCACTGCCATAACGGTTGGTCAGTAGCGTACCCAAAGAGCAGTAGACTTGTACTAAAGGATGGATAGCTGTATAATGTGTATGATAGATAATAAAAATGTATGTTAATGTGTCTATATAGTTGCAACAAGTGACATCCATACACAATATTTTGAAAGATCAGAAAGAAAATTAGAGCGCGTCTGTGTTTAAACATTGTTATGTTTATATAAAATATGTCAATTGTAGGCTGAAGTGTATTCAAATGGTGTACAAAATAGAGATATTATGACTGTAGTCATCAATGCAAATAGTTGCAAATTAAATTAGCACAGCGTGGAACTCGTTTGACATGTAAATTTTTATTTAGGTGAAACGAATAGAAATTCCGTACTTAATTACTTTGTAATAGGGCTATGTATTTTAAGCATTTTACTTTTACTGCGGCAATTTAAAAATAACTGCCAATGTTATTCACTAGACTTTAGACACCAACAATTGCCAGTCAATTATAGACCACCATGTTATGGAACTAAGTACAAAATAAAAAAATTGCTTTAAAAAATTATAATAAAAATTTTACTTTAAAAAATAACTGACTACAAAAACTCTCTTTGAATAAGAACAACTAAAATGATCGCTGAACTTATGGCCTGTTTTGAGTAGTTCCTCATGGATCCTATCATCAAAACTGAATTTTGATAAATATAGAAACGATCTAGAAATACTTGCTAGTATGTCTGGATTTCGTAGTTCTGGAGTGACAAAGTTAAAAAAATATTACCGAACTAAGAACCGCCCCCTATTTTTAAAGTGGGTTAAAAATGCCATTAATAACCAAGATTTACTAAAGCATTTCTTGGATTGCATGTTCAACTTGTTGGCCTTCAAGTTAAGAATATATTCGGCGTAGTAATCTATTTAACGCACCGTTATCAGCAACTTTATCTTCACACCTGTAGTTACTCATTAGTAAAAGCAACTATCTCAAGAATGTGATATTATCTGGTGCAGAGGTGTGGAATATTGATCATGAGTGTAAACTATCAAATTATGAATGAATAATCAATCTATTCATATACCGAAAAATAAGTACTTTATTAAAAATTTACCTGGTATTCTTTATGTAACAAAAAATCTCAGAAATTACCGATTAAAATGTAAGGCAGGGAGATGCTAAGGAAACGTCAGCTAAGAACGGATATTCCGGATATTAGGAAAAGTTTGAGACGATGTTTGTACCTAGAGTATTACACTAAAACTACTGAACGCATTTTATTTATTTATTTATTTACACTTTATTATACCCTTATAACTAAGTGGTACAAAAGGTGGACTTAATGCTATAAGCATTCTCTGCCAGTCGACCTTTGGTTTAAACAGAGAACAGTGAAGGCGGTACAAGAATATAAAAGTAGAAGTAGAAACGGGAAATACATACGGAAAATACGATAAAATATAGGATAAAGAACATAATGAAATATACATAATATACATATTATAGTATATAGTAAAAACGTGAAAATAAATGACAACATTATTCTGCAAAATAACTTGAGTCATCATCTTGTTATCATTTTCATGAAATTTAGCGTACAGATAGACCATGATGTGGAATAGGAGAAAGGTTCTTATTCTCCCGGAAAACGTGGGCTAAGCCGCGGACCGAGCGCTAGTTTTTCTGTAAAATTCGCCAAAGTTTAACTTTCACAATTAAGTTCGATTGTCATTTATTTAGGTACGTCTGCAGCAGGCAGTCGTTCTCAGCTATTTACATAAAATATAGCAGAATTGTCGTCACTGTTAACGCACAGGTACAGTTGTAATACATAGCCAGTTCTTTATTTCTTTTTCTTCTTACTCTCTGCCGTCAACGCAACATGACGTGATGCCTTCGGTGTCGCTGATGTCCATGGGCGACGATAGCTATTTACCATCAGGTGGATCTTCAGCTCGGTTGCCGTCTATTTCCATAAAAAAAGTTGTCTAGAACGTACTCGTTTCTAAGATCTACTCATTATCAGCCTACAATATACTTCCTCATTAGTTTAATGAATAAGTTGAAAAAAATTGTCGCAGATAAGTCACATGTTCTCACAGCTATTGTATTAAACGAAGGCACTTTCTCGAGCCTATTGTTATCCGAAAGTGTTGGAAAGTATTTCATTAGTTACTTACCGTGTAAGGTGTAATTGTGCTGTCGATGTCATTACCATTTAATTTACATTACTCTCTACTTGTGATTTTATTAATACATTCTTGTATATCATATCAAAATATGAATATTGATATTATAATAATAAAACAGATTTTTTCCATAACAAAAACCAAACAGGTTCAATATAAAATCAATATTGCAAAGGCAATATCACAAACAAAATGTATTCGAATTTTAATCAGGTAAAAAAAATATTGTAGGAAGGATCATGTTTAGCCATTACCACGATATCAAATTGCTTGTTTTGAGTGTGAACTATTTTCTTCAAAAAAAATTATTAATAAATAATTTATTTCACTCGCTAGTGACAAATGAGATCAATGACGGAAAATTAACGAATTTAATCAGAAAATAGCGTGCACTTAGTAAACAATATTGCTTGGTATAATAATATTGGAGTACTTACCTGTTATGTAACATCACGAAATTGGATGAACCAGTAGAACCGTTTAGGTCATTTAATTATTTGACTAAAGGTCCACTACTTTGTTATATCACGCAGCAGCAGAATATTAATAATTATTTAGAGTACTTTAAAGTCACGAACTATTCAAAATAAAAACCAAAATCTTACCGCTTCATTCGTTTCTCTCAGTAAATTCCTCTGTAGTTTCTGCACGGGATAGGTCTGCCGCCACCCGAACAACCTCACCAGCTTATCCGCCACATCCTCACATCGAGGAGCATCCTTCATCGTGCCCTGATGTTATATCTCTAGATCTCTCATCATCATCTTCATCACAATCATCAAATTCCTCTTTATTACGCCCCGTATCTGTACGTGCGTGTAAAAGAGTTTTCCACCTCGAGTAATGTAGAAGGCATTGTCTTTAGTCACGATTTTACAATACTATTGGTAAGTAAAACAATCACACGTTCACAAAACAAACATATTTTCTTTACGTCAGCACTTTTGTAAATACACTAGTGTTGAAGTAACGTGGTAAAATTATGACGTTAAATCAGAAAACCTTAAGGAGTTCGAAAAGGGAGAATGTTATCGCGCACTTTCTATTAAATTACTCACTTTAAATTTTGGATATTAATTTTAATATTGAAGCTCGAACGGTATAAGTAAATATTGACTGTCAATATTATATTGAGTCCACAAGTGCCCGAGGCGACGCGCTCATTAGCGAATGGTGAACAGAATACCGCTCTACGAGGAGTGAAGACGAGCAAAAACTATGGAAAAAATTATCAAATGCCGCGACCAGCACCTAGAGGCTTGCGGCCTCAATTACCTTGTCGTTTTATCGTTATCTGAAAATTACAGCCCCTCCTATTGCAACAACTTACACGAGACGCGGTAAGACAATGCATATATAGAAGTACTTGTAGGTACATGCACGTCAATAACCCATTTTGTGTAATACTTTAGTTTTTGTTATCATAATTATACTTACCATACCACCTACACATTTGAGTAATTAATAACACATACATTTTTAAGTATGACGCAGCTGCTATCAATGCGGACAAATTATCTTTTCGGAACTAATTAATAAATAATTTAAGTTGGTATGAATTTTGGATGATTTTGGATTGTAGGAAGAGTTTTGTGATGATAAATTCCTACAGAAAGAGGAAAAACGTTTTACAGATAGCAAAATAAGCATTACAGGTAAAGATAAGAAGTAACTAACATAGTAGGTCATCAAAACAAATCAGAAAAGGCATTTCTTTAAGTATTAGGCAAAAGCGTACCGGACAAGTGAAGTATACTTCACAGGAAAGTAAAATCAAAAGACAACACAAAAAGTAATAACAACAATTTTATCGACTAGTTATATTTTTTATTCAGATTTCTCCTTTTAGCTTTGCCTTCAAGCTTACAGCGCTCAATGAGCAAATGGGGAAAAGAAAGGGAATGTCTTAACGTTTCGCTGAAATTGCCTGAGATTTAACACCAGTTAAGGACAGTGTCCTGTAGAGCTTGTAGAGATCCGTTTTAGTTGGTCTCTACATACGTCAAATGAAGGGGCATAGATATGTTTACTATAATGGGTGTTAAAATATAGCATAAGAAAAAGGGACTAATTATTTAACACTAGAAAGACGGACAGGGGTCAAATGACCCATTTTGAAATTTCGACGCCGATTATTCTGGTGCTTTTTCAAACAATGACTTGATATTTCTTGACTTTTAATAAAATAGTGTTAATTAACATATTGTAACGTATAAACAGAATAGGAGTTGTGGGAATAAAAATAAACAAACATCTACCTATAAAGACGGCTGGGGTCGTATGACCCATAAGCAGCGCAAGTGTTTGTAAATAACGGTAGATCGATATATTTTGATTATATTATAAGTAAATGTTATTGTACTGGTCTATGCCTCGCCAATTTGATTTGTTTCATTATCCTGGACAATCTCTTGAAGTGAACATTACTATTTTTCCGTTTTCTTCGGGAACAACTTCCACATAAGAAGTGTTACAATATTTACAATCTTTACCAGAAGTTCAATCAAATAATAAATAAAATATAATAATATTACAACAAAACAATAAATAAAAGCAGACGTGACATTCCTCCCTACATGAAAAATCTGAATTTGGACATGTTACATCAAACTCAATTCCTAAAACCCGATAATAATCAATGGTCGTTGACAGTAAAACAAAAATAAGTAAAAACGTATTGTTACTTAGTAAATTATATAATACAGTACACATAGATGCTAGTAACTCAAAGAAAAAACCTGAAACAGTCAAGTTTTACAATTCTATAATACTAAGTCAATGTGTAGTGTAGATGTTAGCCAAATGGCTAGAAGATGCAGTGTCTAATAAAGTTCTAGAAGATGGTGTGTACATATTGTTTACAATATATTAGATTTAGCAATAAAATAAATCCACGGGTTATTATATCAAGAAACTACGAATAAAAAAGTACGCAGAACTGTTATTCAGCTGCCACTTAGTTAGTAATTATTCAGAAAATTCTACTGCAGATACCACCTTCACAACAGCAAATTTTGCTGCTTTCTCCAGCTGCAGCAGAATCAAGAAAAAGAAGACATTGCTACCGATCACATTGCAAAAATAAAATTAATAGAGAATGTGACTTTTCTAAAAAACGTTTATGTCGAAGTTGTAATCAGTCAAAAACATTATTTTGTGGATTATTGTAAATTAGCTTGTGGTAATTGCAATTAAGTAATGAAAAATACATAAAGTAATAACACATAAATAATTTTATTTTACTTTTATTCAAAATAATTTATATTTGTCAAAAAAATAAAACAGATACCACAGCCAATAGTATTGGGGTCAAAAGACCCCTAGCCGTCTTTCGTGGTAAGCCGAAATTTCAGTCTTTCTAGTGTTAAAGATTTGTATAACATGTAAATTTAGGCCCCATAGACCCATATTAGATTTCCAGTGGCCAGTAGGTTCAATGCAAATGCATTGAACATTTTTAGCCGACTTCAAAAAAGGAGGAGGTATTCAATTCGACTGTATTTTACCTCAGAACTTTCGACTGGGTGAACTGATTTTGATGATTCTTTTTTTAATCGAAAGCTGATCTGACAAGTAGTTTTTGAGTTATTCCTAATTTTGAAGTTGGTTATTTTTTGTCAAGAATTACTTTCAGATTAATCACTATATTTGTGCTATGCAGTAGATACCCATAGTATACTCGTAGTATATTTAAATTAACATGGCAAGATAAAGCACCTTATACCTCTACCTCTATACCTATACCTTCACTTCATGATTCCCTACACAATTGTAAGTATATTGCCAAGATAATCAAAATCATACACATTTTAAAATAAAGAACTAAAACACTGCATTAAAGCAGCTTCTAAAATAACCATTGGTATTTTAATCATGTCTATCAGATAAGACTAGTATTTTGTAAAGGCATCATTGTTTTAACTTTTAACCAAGTAATAAAACTAATGAAGCTAAATTCCTATGGAGTTGGTAACCTCAGATACTGATGATAATCTTGAACAATCGCCGATTAACAGGCGATGTCTCGGTGTTACTACACCGGGCCATTCACTGCGGATTCAAATCCATTGTCAGCTCTTGGATGGAGGTTATCAGAATTAAATGCTGAAATGACGTGGGAGTTTTGATACAGTTGTAGTAGATTTGTCCTATCCACTTGCAGTTGGACTGAATCTGGATAAAAACAACAATTTATCAGTTAGGACCCTTTATAAGCATTGCGACTATGGATTAAATTGCTCAGAAACTCGTTTCCTTAAAATTAACGCTATTCAAATTTCGGCCATCTCCTAGTCAAGTTGCTAAACAATTTAAATTTAATAGAAAAGAAGAAACGGAGGAATAGTTAATGTGTTTGTCGATTAACAATATAAGCAAGGCAACAAAAACTATCGATATTTCAGATACCGTCGATGCCGGTTGGAATTATCGCGGTGTCTCACGATGCTTTCTACTGGTGTCGGGATCTAGGTATCTAGATCGATGTCAGTTATTAAGTTACCATTTCACTATAGTCAACAATACAGAGGAAAATCGCAGCAACTTTATCACAGTCAGCGAATTGTAATACTCGTAATAGTTATTACAACGGTGACATTGCCCGCTGACATAGAAGAGACATCGATTATTTGAATCGAAGAGTGCATTATCTCCATTTAAAAACACTATTTTTAGAAGTGATTTTCTGTAATTTATTTGTACTTATAGTAAGACTTGCTTAAGTATCTAATTATGAGCTATATTACGTCTATACTTGTTGACGAATCACAGATAATAATTTCTGCTGTAATCACATGGTTAAGCATTTTTAAATAGTAATCTGAACTTCGAATACCTACTTAATGTAGCTGTGTCAAGTTTGCAGTTTGACTTGATGCGGCAGCCAGTTTGCATGAGATAGCTAAATGGCTAGATAGCTAGTAGATAGTAAACCTGACAGTGTATAGCTATACACTCTCAGGTTTACTGGATGCCGCATCAATTCCGCTGCAAGCTTGACTAGTAAATAGCTGTTAATTACCATAGATCATTACTATGAAAATAGCATGTGGACAAATGATAAGTATCGCTTTAATTATTACAAAAACAGCATAACGCAGAATAGTTAGAAAGTAAAGTCATATCGTAATTCATGAACCGAAAAGGGAAAGAAAGTGGATGAACAAGAATGCCATACAGAACTCTCTATGCATCGGACCATAGTATAATTTATTGGTAAACATGTAATGTTAGGTTATTTATAATTGTTGCATTATCCGTCGCAATCGAACAAGAGCGTCGAACTTGCGTGCAGTCACGCAACGCTGGCTCTACAGTGGGACCCCGAGACTTCTCTGACTGTACAATTTACGTTTCAATTTTAACAAGCAATCAGAATAAAGTTACAATTAAATGGGAACCAGAAACCTTCCGCTTCCTTTTTAAATCAAGAGGGACACCTCAATCAACTAGCAATAACGTCTTAACCATTGGAAGATCCGCATGAAATAGCGGCTACCCTTAAATACTTGCGGTTTGCGTCTGATTAGATGAATTATAACCTTCACTGCCGGGCGTCTGTTACTTTATCCAGCGAAGTATGCAACTGTGCAAATAGAAATAACTAACTGGCTGAAAGGTAAGAGCGTAAAACGCGACAATGCCTTCTGCAATCGAGGTTGGTTTCTCGGTCACCACGTTTCTCATACCGTTCACTGAACCTTCATATTTAAAACTAACACTGTAACACTGGAGGCTGGTTTTGTCAAGAAGTGTCCAGTTTTACTGGTAACGTCACAACACAAAGCATTATCGGATGTAAACAAACAGGAGGCTGCGCGGCGGGCGACTGGCTCGACTTTCTGCGCGTGCGCCGGTCGCGAGCACCGCGGGGCAAGGGGGCAAGGGGACAGGGGGGGCAGGGGGGCCGGTGGGTCGCCACTGCACCCCCCCTCCCTCCCCCCGCTGCGAGCCATTGAGTTCGCACATTGTAAACAATCACGACACCTGTGCCACCACAACTGGAAACCGAACCACAGACGCTAACTCACTTTGTGGCATGTAGACTTAGTATTACTGAACATAATGTAGATGCTCTAAATAATTCCAACATCGTGATTGATCTGCAGAATGTCTTCCATCATCATCGCTGATAGAAAGATTTAGAGATGTTCAGGAAATAAGTGGTAGTCGAAGCAAGTGAAACTTCCGTCAACTAAGAGCAGCTTTGACGAGAGCCATAATGAAAATGATATGAAATTTCATTTACTTCCCAAATTCCCAACAATTTGGAGTTGGGTTTAACAGCCTTAAATCAAGTAGGTACGTATCTTAAATTTCAAAAGCAGCACTGCGACACTTTTATGTGCTTCCCAAATTATATCATTGAAAGGACACTACTACCAATAGGTAATCTTTTAATTTTTTGCCTTTCTGCTATCTCTCTGTAATTACTAAAATGAATTTTCGATCGTTCAACTTAATCCGAATAAGTGCGCCATGCACGAAAATATTTCTGCGTTCGCTATTTTGTACTTACCGTGCGGGGAAAATTCACGAGCCTCTTGAGAAATTTTGTGCTTTTCCCTGACGAAGTAGTTTCGAAATTTGGTATATTTCCACATTTACGAAACTCTGTCAATCTTGTTTTTATGTGAGTAAGTATTAAATATATAGTACGTATATAACATATTCTTATATATAGGCGTTTTCTGCCACTGCATAGAAGTTGTATTTGTCAAAATAGGTATAATTACCTAAATGAAAATCGAATCCAGCGTCACCTTCGCTATTACTCAATTCGGATTCATTATACCTAACTTTCCTATTCCTATGCACGTTGATTGTTCGTTCAAGAACTATCCAAAATAAAATCCAATGCAGTAAAAAAAAATCAGTGATTTTATACAGTTACAACAAGAAGTATATAATAAGTAAAGAGTTAATTAGATCTGGGGTTCAAAATATCCAGAGGGTCAATGGCGCATCGAGTGTGGCGAAGCGCGACGAAGCACCCAGCGGAACGCCTCTTGGGGCGCTACAACCAGTTCTACGTCTACCGACTTCCGCCGGCAACTTGCTCCTGGCGTCTCAAGGACGATATTTATCATTGCAGCAAAACATGGACCCGTAATGGCAATAATATTTGGAAGAAACTTGCAATTGCAAAGTATTTTTTAAATGCGTGAACCCGTAATGGCCAAATCTATTAGGACAAACCCTTGCCTGCAACGTATTATTTATAGGTCTTTATAAAATAGCTTAGGTACACACAAATGCACATGCACAGATTGAACAACAAAAAAAGCAATTACTACATATGTTGTAAAAGTCGTGATGACTCTAAGAACCTCGACGCATATCTATGTTCAAGGTGTTTCAAGCCCCGAAACAATAACTCGCCTCGTAAGACTTATTTGTAGTTAATTACTTTCGTATGATACGATCATTGCTGACATTTGGAAATCTACCCACCCTGAAAATGCAGTATAGGAGAGAAACAAAAAACTGTGAATAACGCCATCTATGATATCAAGCCATAACTGCATGAATTGCTGTGCTAGCTAAGTCTATTCAATACTATTCATAACAAAATTTTCTGCCGCGCGTTTGCTTACACTTTGCATGCCGTAATGCAGTATGCTAATGAACGCGCGTTATGATGTACGCTACCACAAACTCGAATGAGTTGTGCGCTTGCGCCATAAGTTCAGTTAAAATATAGTTTTGATGTCTCTACACTAGATGTCACATACGTCGGAGTTGAGTAAGTAAAATGCGGCAAAATGCCAAAGGCTAAGAACGTCTACCTGGTTAGCTATTCAAAGGGCCATTCCCCTACATCTACAGCCAACCAGCTTCGACATTTAGCACCTGTTGTTAGACTTATCAGCTGTTTTGTAACCGTCGTTACGCGGTTAACAACTACAATCGCAATTGAATGAAAACGATAAAGTAGAATTATGACCATACTGGTAAAGTTTTTTATACAAACAAAAAACATTTTTGGCAACCAACTTCATTTACGGTTACTTTACATGGAGCGGGTTAATTGAATAGACAACGAGTGTGTTCATAGTACCCCTAATAAGTACCTAGTACCTACTAAAAAGCTTAAATCAGTATGAATCGTTGCATGAGTAATGCTCTATCAAAGCAAAACAGTATTATTAATTTACAATGCGGTACAGTGTTTATAAGGTACCAATAATATTGTGAGGATATTGTTTGATCTAAATGTTTTGCCTGCGATTTTTACCTTGCATCCGCAGTGAGGTCAAAAAGGATCGAGTATCCTAGAAGTTCATACACCTTTACCACTATGGCTTCTTTCTGATTTACAGTGAGATAAAGCCCTCCGAGGCTCCGACAATATTACAATGACTGTGCAAATTTAAGGCTGTGGGTCCAACAATTACGGCCTTATTACAGAACGAGGTCTAACTTTAGTTCTGGTCTAAACCTATTAAACTTTAGACCTCGTTCTGTAATAAGGCCGTTAAAGTTTAAGATGTTTTGAAAAATTTTAAATTGTGCGTCAACATAATCCAAATACTACCAGGAAACCTATCAAATGCTCTAGTATACATACCAAGGCAACTATCGGGAAGTCGTCAGACCTTTTATGGGATTACTCTAACTACGAGTACGGGCTACAAACTGCCAGGCACAATTTATTGTATTACGCAACCCGTTTTAGCAGCTAACAGAGCTTCACAAGGACTATTTTCGCTAAAAACTTCGAACAACGCCAGGCTAACTTGCTGGTTGTTGTTCTCAGCTGGTATTTTATCGATCTCTCAGGTATTTTACGCTCACTTGCTATTTACATAAATTGCTATGCAAGGCTTCTAAACTGGATCTAAATTTGTAACTAGGTGTATTGACCTACAATTTCAATTTATCTACTGCGCGGCTATCAGCTACCGATGTTCCTAAATAATAGTTAATGTGTCCATTAGAAGGAGTACCTACCTAATCATCGTGTTACAGGAAAATGAATAAGGTCAAACTTACTGAAGTCATACGGTTTAAGCATTTACTGTAGAAATACATGAAAGATATCGAACCTTTTTTGGAACATTATCTACGAAATTGGCCCGTTCTATTTGATCTTTAATTTTTGAGTTCTTTTACTTTTTTTAATTAAAAAATATTTGTATTCTATATTGTAAGTACCTTTTTATGGAAAACGAGCTGACGATCCACCTCATGGTGGCTATTGTCGCCCATGAACATCAGCAACACCAAAGGCATCACTGATGCGTTGTCGGTCAAGAAAGAGAAAGGAAAAAATAAGACTATGGAAAAACTGGCTTTCAAGCTCCCAGCCGGAACACGACGATTCGTTTGGCGCCTGACTCATGCTCAAGGGTGGTACCTATACAGGCGGACCCCATGGAGAAATAATAATAGTAATAATGGTATTATTTGACAATTAAAACCAATATTACCAATATAATCCCTCCAAGGGCCCTACCACCAGCGGGCCTGATTTAGTCGCCTCCTACAACACCCATCCGGCTTGGGATTCAGCTAAAGCGTACCTCATATATATTATATAATATAAATTCTCTAGATCGAAAACATCCCGTTGAAATCATTATTGAGTCAAACATCCGTAAACACGTTATGTTGTCGAATCGAATGTTCTCTGTAACAAGTCTAGTCAAGTCAATTAACACTATCAAGTTAATGGATGGACGATGAAGAGTTAACGACCTGTACACCCTAAAACCTGCATGTGACAGGAAACAGTAGTATGTTATGTATCCTGTCCCAGTGCGGTGGCCGGTACGTCAAGTCATGCTCTATAAACACGTAGGCCTTTATCCAACTGTCTAATTAGAATAATGATGTTTAATATTAAAATTATTTAATTACGGAATTTATATCGCTATCATTTTAGGGGTCTGAGCCTCAGTAAGAAAAAACATAACGCTTATAGGAGCACTTGATTGTATTGTACGTCTGTCGTGTGTCGACGCTCATTTCTGCAGTACCTTGAAGCCGTAGTAAAAACAAGCTTCCAAGTCATCGCAATAAAAGATACGGCTATTAATGCCATGTATCTAGAGATGACCCATTCATTTGCTGATTTACCATAAAGATTGCAGTCATAATTAAAATCCACAAGTACACTACTTCCACAATCAATAGGAAAAAGTATCTCACAGAACATCACTGACATTGTTCCCATAACGTGTTCTGATTCTATCATTCTTAAATCATCGACAACATGACACTTTATAGATTCAACTAGCCTACTCTACTCGGGAACAATAGCGATATTTTTAAATGAATGAACATGATGTTAATGATCAGTATGAACTTGTCAACACAGATTTTTCTCAGCCCAAGGTATTGTGATAATGAGAAAGCTATTGGGTACGATATTTTCATCGTCGCGACCAATAAGTATTGTCTCCAATATTATCAGAAATATCAATTATAATACTTATTAAACAGTTTAATAAAAAAATTAGATACGAAGTGATGATGATGGAGTATGATCTACTGGAGTTATTTTTTTTTTAATTTTGCAGGCTGCGGCTACATTTCATACCGCGATACATTACATGCGGCCACATTCCGTTGGATTCGACGAAGATTCGCGATATTGCAATAAGTGGCCAAGTAATTCGTAACTTAATAACGATGTATTCGTGCGAAGACGTATTCATATCGAGGCCACAGATTAAATAATATTACTTCACAGAAATAATTTTTTGCGTTGAAAGCAGGCAAGAGGTTTCTTTGACATCTTACTGGCCGGCAACGATTCTTACGAATGTCCGTTGACGATGGTGACAGTATTTTTGAAGTGAAAACTTCTTCAGCCACGTTGAGTGTTTTTTTTAAGTTTTAATATTGTACCAGTTATCAAGATAAAAGTGATATTCTTTTGTTTGTTTCTGTAAAGTAATGATTAAATTAAATTATGTTTATGCTTTGATTTCAGCAATAAAACTTTAATTATTTAGATGTTTTTGTACACTAGCAATTGCAGTTAGCAACAGTTGCCAAACAATCTGCTGGCTGGCCTTAAATTAAATATTAAATACAATTATGCATTTTTAATTTTTATGCTTATTATTCTAGTTTAATCGTATTTGAATTAAACTAAGTTTTTCATGCGTTTCAAGGCTCGTTGCTATTGGTTTTATTGATTTTCTTTAGCGACGTTGGACAATTCACGTCAAATTTCTGGTCCACGGGAATAAATATTTTCAAAAAATCTTGAAATGGGTACAATAATTAGAGGTACTTATTGTGAAGTGTAAAATACCAAACCACACAAAACAGAACTTTATCTTGCTTTGCTTTTGATCTCAGCAATAGGTATTATAAAAAGGAATTAAAACCAAAATCGCCATCCCAAATCTAAAACCGCGAAGTGAAATCATAATTATCTACACGTACCTACCTAATATGTATCGGAACGTTGTAACAAAACGGTCAAAAATGACTCAACTTTCTTTTGAGTTCGCCACTTGAGTTGCGTGACTTGTGATGTTGGTCAATAGAAATCGAAGAAAGAGAGACATAAAACAAAAATGTTTCATTTAAATATATGGTGGGCAAAGGTCTCCTTCCACAACTCAATCCGTTTTTGGGGGATACAGGAGAAAAATTCTTCCTTTTGCTTGATCAAAAAGAAACAAGACAACAAGTTGGTCTTATTAGATATACCATTAAGTTTAACAACAACATGTTTAAGTCACAAAATTGCCCTGACTTTTCCAGAATAAATTAAAATCGGTCAAATTCTCAGAGCTCTGGAACTGAATTTGATTACCATTTTCATCTACGTCATCTTAACAACTGAGCTTCTGTCTTTTCCCTCGAATAATTTATCGATCGTAACGTGAAGTAATGCATTAACAAGATCCAAATTACGTAATTAGGGCAACGATGTAAAAAACTGACCAAACGGTTCGAGTTTGGAAAATTGTAGCACCGACAAGCGTCATACAAGTAAGACCACTTTCGTTGGTCGGTTGGAACGGAAACCGGGACAACTGAGTACCGGATAGTGGGTAATGGTATCGCGTCGGTTGATGGTTGATGGTTTATCATGTGAATTATTTAGCGGGGTGGCCAGCCGAGGGTGACGCCTCCGTGGAAGAAACTGAGAGTGATTCGTGTTACAACAACAGGTCGGGAAACTTGTGACGCTCGCTTCCTTTATTGTTGTTGGTTAGACGTTGTACTTATTAAAGTACTTAATAGGTGTCATTAGGTTAATTGAGTAAAATAAGTCTGAATTGTTTTTCATTTCACTTACACACTTACAGGCTACAGCATGTTGTATTACTGTGTTACTTGTACTTATTACTGTGTTAATAAGTAAACTTGACTTCAGGGTAGGTACTTAGGAATTTTGAATCGTGCACAGACCTCGTATTGGCAGTTATGACTTGAAAAAGATATGTTACCACCTCCGACCAAATATACCTACTTCTTTATTGGTTTGAGATTACCAATTTACCATGTGCCTACTGATTCAGATTCCAACATTTACCTTCTATGTTAATAGTTAATACTAAGTAGGTAATCGAAAC
Source organism: Thymelicus lineola (assembly GCA_963932265.1). Classification (NCBI taxonomy): domain Eukaryota; kingdom Metazoa; phylum Arthropoda; class Insecta; order Lepidoptera; family Hesperiidae; genus Thymelicus; species Thymelicus lineola. The sequence goes on from OZ010686.1 coordinate 7,655,379, forward strand.
TCAGGTAATTTTATTAGATTAGTGTTAGATCATGCCCTCTGTCCCTGACCCGCGGTAAGCTAGCCACACTTCTAGACAGATAGATCAAGGTAACTCTCTTAAACGTTATCTAATTGAATTCTGCATACGAGCACTTCATTCATGGTGATACGTTTCCACTGCAGTCTCTGCCACTTCTCGAGTAAAGATGACCTTCGATATTCTACGTGGAGATCAGTTTTGAACAAAACATCCTTCGATTTTTTTGCTGTTGTTGTTGTTGAACTTTTTCGGGTTCTATGGTTTAAGTATATCTAATGTTCTTGAAGGTGTATACCAATTTGCACTAAGATAAGTAAACCGAAAGAGGCCCAAAACATACAAAAACTTATTCCAGGCTGTAGAAATACTGTTCAATCTGTATATATAATGTAGGTATATATTTGTTAGCAAATTATTGATTACACGGTACGGTATATTAAACACCATCATGTTTTTGTTATCGGGCATCCAAACTAGGTTACATTGAACATTACCGATAACGCAGAAATCAATAAGCATTGCAAAAGGGAAAATAGGATATTGAAAAAAATATAGTGATGCCATGAGATGGTCGGACTACTCGTAAGTCGTGACTAAAGAAAGGGTCCCACGGACCGGTTCCTTGATTAAATAGCTTTCTTGTTCCCGTGGATAATTTAGATGGTGATAGCATGCATAGCTCCACAACTCGACAACCGCTTGTGTTAACTTATTATAATCTAACGTTCTTAAGTATTTCATGTTTAATAGCACTTACTACGTACTTTCTTGAATATGCAAGATTTTTATAAACCTCTAAATAGTATTTATTCATTTTATTATCTTACATTTCTTTTTTTTTGTCAAAGTGAAAGGTATACAGGTATACCTACGTTCGATATAAAATGTGTAAATACTATGTGAAACTGAAAACGGAAAACCCTATATCTAATTCAGTTCGTAGTGACTCGAACGAGCAAACGTACCTACAATGCATCAATCCACGTGCTAGTCCTAAACTTTGTTCTGAGCCTAAACTACTAGTCTACTACAGACCCGAGTAGCGATGGAAACCACGAGACAATGCGTAGGTCGTGAACTGTGGCGCTCGGGAACAATGTAGACACGCGGCAGCGTGTCCAGCCTAAGTTCAAATAAAATATTAGGATTTCCTACACAGAACTTGGGACCCAATTTAGATCTCAATTCTTTTTTTTGACTTGGCTCTCATTTGAAAGAAAGAAAGAAAGAAAGAAAGAAAGAAAGAAATTATTTATTCTGTTAAGCACTGCAACAAGTTACATTAATGTTTTTGTTGAGATACTATTAAGTAATGCGTGAGCCAGCCCGCTGCCTGGCAAGTCGGCCGCACTGTCACCGACTCTGGGTTTACCAACTCAAAATTTAAAAAGTCCGGACAATTTAGCTGAACATCAAGAAAAATTCTGACGTTTCTATAAAAGTCCATACATTGTATAATAGTAAAAAAATGTTCGTTAATTTTAAATATTGGGATACTTAAAAAGCAACTTCGAAGACAAATTCGAAGGCCGGACAATAGCCGAACAGAAGACCAAAAGTCCGGACAACTCCAGACGGTTGGTGACCCTGGCGGGCTCCCACTGCTTTGTTCCACAACTTCCACACAGATTCCAAAACAATACGTCGCCATGTTTATATTATGCACGTGTTCGTGAAATGAAATCAAACCACAAGTAGGTCCCACGTCAGACAAAAAGCCTTTTGTCGCGCAAAGCTGGCTTGTTCATTTTGTTTTTGCGTCGATCAATGTTTAATCACAAAGATGGGTTTGGAATTCCATGTAATTAGTTTGAGTCTGCTTTATGTCGGTTAGACGAAATACATGCCAGTGGCTTAAATAATGCACGAGACGGCATTCAAAATAATCTTTAAAGCCGGAGACATGGACGTGTCTGTGACACTCCTAGCACAGTATAATATACTGTGCTCCCAGTATTGAAGATATGAATAATTGCATAAACAGAGACCAATAACTTTACTTTCATGTGGGACGTTTGCAAGATAAAAAAAATCTCCTAATAAAAAAATACAACATCTCTATTTATTAAAATATCGCTCATCATGTCACTTGTGGCTAACAATGTAGCTCTCTTTCAGATATTCCATTAGAAACATAAAAAAAACAATCTTTTCAATTTATAAGACAATTAGTTTAGATATAAAATCTATTTTGGTCAATGGATTTGTGGGTCAATGCTTTCCCTAATACGATTAGGACTCAAACAGTCAAACCTAACAAATGATTTGCTATTTTTATTATGAACTACGAGTAGCTGTTGCTTTAGTTTATTGTTGAAATTATGTTTTAACTTATTCAAACTTTTATCCTATTTTCCCGGGAAACCTTTTAACTTTCCGGGATGAAAACTTGTCTAAAATATGACCCAGGGTATCAGTAACAACTTTACCAATTTTCATCGAAATCTGTTCAAGGGTTTTATGTGATGCCTGGACAGACAAACAAATACTTTGAGTTTTATTATAGTACCTATAGATACAAAATACAAAAATACAAAATACAAAAATCTTTATTTCATCTCATCCACAAATTACATTCAGGTAACATTTAAAATATGAATAAAAGGAAAAGATATGTAAGTGCTAATCTGTGGGAGATCTGGTGTCTAAACTAAGCCTTGGCCTGTATCTTAGTACACCAGGGACCCCCTAGATTAATTAGTAGTAAATATTATACATTGGATAGATAGATAGATACAAATACAGCGCAGACTGACGTAGACATTGCTCGGGAAGGAAATAAATAATCTTAAATGCGAATCACGATGACTTCTCGTATTGAATAGCTAAGTTTCTATTGCAATTTACCCAATCATTTCCGAACTAAGTTTCCAGTCTGAATTGTAATTAGAAAATTTGGCTTTGTACCATTTGATTTCAAAGGCTTCAATTTAAATGAACAGCGGGAAGTCGTAAAGAAAAATGCGAGGCATGATAATTGTTTGGCTGTTTTAAAAGTAAGTGCATATTATTGATTATAAAAATTAGAAAAACAGACATACTTACAGTCCCTTCCCAGTCCTAGGATGTATGTACTCAGGTATGATTCTCTAGTCCATCCATGGATGGACATACATAATTTAATGGATTTTGGTGGTTCTGGATTTGGGTGAATAAACAAATTATTTCAGAAACTGTCAAGCCCTAGATTAGAAAAAACATCTGACACAAATACATCTGCCAACAGCAACAGAGCTATAGGCTTGTATGAATTATTTGAATAGTTTTATTTATTACACAATATCATAATTCAAAAAGTCCTAGTCTTTAATCCTGAGTTTGCCCACGCAGGACGAGCGACCTCGAACAAATGACATTCGCATTGCGCCCACGCCCACACAACAACCGTGCGATTGATAGTTGATAATAACGGTTAATCTTGGTTAATGATAAATTGTTGTCCTGACCGTGACGATATTAATATTGTTACAAATCAGTTAAGTACTTATATTAAACAGTCGACAAAAACTAAAGCCTTTATGTTTCGTAAAGATATCAGCTGTTAGTATTAAAAAAATTATAGAACACTATAGGAAAAGAAAAGGTATGTACGCACCACGGAACACTCCTGTCTGTGTTTCGTGGTACGCACAATATTATGCCTTCAACATTATAATACACCATGTAACATTACTTCGTCGAATGTTTTAAACTCATTATATTAAACCACAAAGATACCTGTGTCTAAATATTTAAAGTAATGTGATGCTTCCCGACTACATAAACAAGTGTTCAACTTTTCCCATAAAATTAAAATGCCATGCGGGACTCTCAAACGTTTTTCGCTTAAGAAATAGATGCGGGCCCATAGAAACCACCATTGTCTTGTTCAATACGAATTTAATGAATATGCTTCTCATATTTTTAATCCACGGTCCCAAGAAATCTATATTAGGCGTAAAATAAACTCAGAGAGAACCGGACTAGAATTAATGATTTAAAAGCACTCGAAGTCTCGAACTACTCGAAGTTATTCGGGGTTATTTTTATAGCGAGGCTAGACGAACGGATCTAAGATTCCGTAAAAGGATCGCAGGTAGCATTCCAGAGAGTGGGGCAAGTCGTCCCTGTAATTGCTTCGGACAAAAACCAAGCCTCGAGACGAGAGACACTATCCGGATCGATTGTGGCCCTTACTGAGATATTCCGAGATTTTAAACAAGCCGGGATGAGATTAAACATGGTATAGCTATTTGTGTTAAGTGCACCCTCTTTTTACTTCTTTAGAACGAATTAATGAACACGAAGCGGAATAGAAGTGGGATGTGGTATTGGTAAATTAATTGCGATTTTTATAGGTCCCAGGAAGAAAAATTATATCTTTGCTTAAGTTTTAACGTTGGAAGAAATATAAGGTAAGACTTTAATATTATCACAGAGCAAGACTTTTTACAGTGAATTTAAAAAAAAATGTACCTGTATTGTTTCTAAATCTAATTTAATCTACCTTCATACGTTTATTTTTCGTACATTACATAATATCGTTTTCTTCAGGTTCCAAAAGATAAGCTCTGACAGATATTATCTCTAACTTTAATTCGTCATCAGGTATACCAACGTCAAAACACATCAAAAATATAGTCGTAAATCATGATCCCTTAGTGAAAGAGGAAACCAGGATGAAAGATGAAAAACTCTTGTTAATGGCGGTAAGGATTTACCTGGAGTACGTTTTATGTTAATTTTACTACCTGCGCGTAACAGGTAGAAAAAGTTTGTCGGTAACAGCTGTTACACATTTTTTGTAATACAGATAATACACTCGAACGTTAGAGGACACTAAACAATGCAGAGGAGAAGACGAAATACTGTCAACAAATTATTCAGAAAATTCCCAGGTGAGCTATCTTTTCTGATCTTTCGCAGTAATAGATTAGATTCGTACTCCTCCCGGAATGAAAGTATCCTTTTGGATCCATATTAAAGGAAGATCAACATTGATCATAGTAATGTAAGTCGATGAGTAAGTATTTCATTGTCTTGATAGATTATAGGAAACATGGAGAACGGTCCTTTATCGAGAACAAATCTCTATTATTAAGTAGCGCCGGGTTTTGAACTAGTTCAACTTGTTTCAATAGACCCATGTTTCAATCGACCCAAACCTCCCTAATGTCAAGTTGTTTGTCCGCGATGGACTCCTAAACTAAACCGATTTTAATCAAATTTGCACACTGTGTGCAGTTTGATCCAACTTGAAAGATATGATAGCTTACAGGTTAGGCGCTACGAAGTTCGCCGAAACAGCTAGTATACATAATATAAAACACAAAAAATGTTTGTACGGATGTCCTTTATATACTCTGAAACCATCCAACCGATATGCCTCAAAATGGTTTCATTTGAAAGGCAATAATCCGAAGGTGGTTTGAGACCAGGTGGTTAGGTGATTTGGTAATATTAATTTTAATTAATACCATTATTAGGTACTATTATCATTTCCCCATGGGGTTCGCCTGGATAACTACCACCCTTGAACATGAATCAGCCGCCAAACGACTCGCCGTGTCCGGCCTGTGGGCTGAGAGCTAGTTCTTTCTTTCTTTTTCTTCTCTCTTTCCTGGCCGGCAACGCATCAGTGATGCCTTTGGTGTTGCTGATGTCCATAAGCGACGATAGCCACTTACCATCAGGTGGATGGTCAGTTCATTTGCCGGCTTTTTTCATAAAAAATACCACTTAAACAATGCAATAGGCACATTCAGTCCAATTGATAAAATTGATTTTCCACTTTTCCCATACAAAAATTTCAAGATAATTTGTAAAAGTGCGCTTCAACGTCAACACAAAAACACTGGTCTGTCATTCTCATCAGAAAAGTTTTTAGCGTAGTGAAACACGCCGGGTATCTACTACATAGTTTAATTTAAAATAAAACGTTTTTCTTTTCTTTTCAGCAAAGGAAACAAAAAATCACAATATTATCAGAATAACGTCACATAAATTGTTTGATAACCGTGAGGTTAAATCACTTTCAATTTGAAACGAATTGCAGAGTGCGTGACCGAGTGTGAACTGTGAACGACCTTGGACACGTAAACAACAGAAAAACATAGTTTTGGTAAGTTTAGGAAGCATCTTATAAGAACAATGATAATTTTGTGGCGTTGTTTCATTGTTTGGTTCACACATGGTGCGAATCACTGCGAATGTAATATTTAGGGTTCCGATGGCGCAGTTCAATCGCTTTAGGTAATTCAAGATCAAATAAATAAATACCTAACAGGGGGAGCATAATAATATCATAATCATAATACTGATGATAAACCGATGTAAGTGACATATCCCATTAATTATTCTGAACTTACTGATAAACTAACTGCAGGAAGTATAGCGCCGAGGCCCGAGACCCTTACTGCTAGAAGGCTGTAATTCAGCATAGATATACTTACATATTTATTAAAAATCCAAAATCGTAGAATAAAATACTGAAAAAATATTTTTTCAAGGTACCTCCCCTTACAGGTGACGTGAGGATGAAATTTTTTTTCGTTGCGTACCCCACAGTGCGGGGTATTGTAGAAAAGGTCGAAATATTACGGGTCTTTTAAGACCATTTTTGGATTTAGGGGTCAAGTGTCCTCCTCCCCCCAGCAGCTAAACGGTTGGAGTTAGACAAGTGAAAAATTCTCAAAAATAGGTTTATATAATGGGTATATAATATGATGAATTTACAAGGAAAACTCTCACGGCTATGTTAGCAAAAGTGGTTAGTGAGTAATAGTCAATAAACTTACTAGCTATTATACTTCGGAACCCTACATGGCGCGTGGCTTGACACGCACTTGCCCAGTTTTTCTTTTATCATTACGTCAAAATCAGTTTTTAAACTCGCAAAAACTCACCTCTTGTGTTAATTGACAAAATCGTGTGAGTTTTCTCAAATATAGTTATTACAGCGTTGCTTATTTTTAAATTTAGTTAATAGTATCAGGCGTTACTTTGCGGAAATCCATCAAGTTTTCCATCGGAATGTTTTCAGACTGACCATCGTAGATCGTAGAGTCAACTTACCCTGAGGATGCTCCATTCTGATCATTATAAATGGTCGCTGTGCATCACGTCCATGATCGTCAGTAACCAAGCAAACGAGGGTACCTTCCACTTATTTCTTCCTTACGAATTTCTTGACTATTTATGCCTGAGAAATTGAAAATCCGCTTCGTAATTTTGCCGAGTTACAAGCTAGAGACAAAACTGAACCATCGATCAAACGTCTAGTCGCTGCGTTAAAACCGTGAACGATGTGAGGCCATTAGAATTTAATCATCAATTTCGTACAAAACGCTGTGAACTTTAGCCAGGCCTTTACAAATATCGCACACTCTATTAGTCAAATAATAATAGACTCTAATAAACCTGCAACCAATGCTTCGTTATATCTATGTTAGAGTTATGTTTCACGGTGGTATATAATACATAGAGTGCATAGGAGGTTATTTGATATGTGTGTCTTAAATTGCGAAGCTAATTGTAATTTGTAAGTATACAGCGCGGCCTCTTTGAGTACATCTGATGAGTGAGTCACCAAGACCCAAGTACAGCGTAGACATTGGTACTTTTAATCTGGCGAGCAAAGGATAGAGTCATCTTTAAACGGCATTGCACCATTAGAGGATATCTTTATAGAATGATTTAGATATCGCTCACCCAGTAATACGACGGCACATAATTATTATCTACGTTTGTCATATTTTACAGAAACGAGGATCAAACATTTTACAAAAATGTTTTTTATGGGTTCTGTTTACGTTTTTACAGATTGTATGGGTTTGGCTAGTATAGACATTAATACATATTGACCATTATGTAGATTATGCACTTTTAAACACGTATACGATAAACTAAATTTCGCATTTTTTGCAGATGTGCCATTATATTACTAGGTGAGCGATATATGTAAAAACAAATTTTGTAATTCTTACGAAAATAGTCATTAGGAAGCTTTTTGAATAAATAACTTTTGAAGACTTCTCTCGTAGATAACAAATAGGTAGTGGCAAATGGCAAGGCAAGTAGGAACCTACTCTTGAACAAGTGCAGTATCAATGGTAATTATATTGTTGTACTCGTAATACATCGCTTACTTATATTATACTTAATAGATAAATGCAAATAAGCCTATAGATAAATTTGTATAGATAATGTGATTAATTCAGTACATCTGTATAGTAGGTATAAACAATGGAATATTGGATGAAATCATTCAAAATTATTTGTTTTCAAGTTTAAAGCTAAGTTGCTTGGGAAGCACAAAGTTTTAAAACTTTTATATGTATTTACTTTTAGTTGTGTTGGTTTTACAATTTTAGACCAAACGAACGTAAAGCTACAGCAAGACCATTCTTTCTCAATCTTTTAAATTATTACACCAAAAGACCGAAAGAGACAGAATAATGCTCTATCTCCGTTATCGTTAATAGTTACTGTTAATGTGTTAATAGAATGCAACTCATTTTACGCAACCTGACCAAGCAAGCTTATTCTGCAATATTATTATGTTTAAATATGGAATTTGATATTAACTTGATTGCAAAGAGAAGTGGTTTGTCTCATCTGTCTCCGACGAGAGGATCCTGGCTTACTGTACGGACCTCAAATAAAATGCGTAGTAGAAAATAATAAGTAATAAGTAGATTAAGATCTTACTTGATTCGGGACTGAAAAAATCAGAAGAAATGCTACTCATCTTGGCAATACAGTACAGTGCCTCCAGATCCTACTAATATGATTGTGAAAGTTTGTGAAGATGTACCTAAATGGATATAGTGCTGGCGTTAGAGCCACTGGCGCCCCAGGCAGGAATATTGTGCCAAAATCGAGCCTTTTTGCTCGAAATTTTTTTTGCTGAACCAATGGGAACGTTAAGAGCCATTTCGCGGTTAGACGCGCGGAATGAAGAATTTGATGTCAAAAATTAGTATCATAAGAAAGATATTAATGCTGGCAAATGAACTCATAAAATAGATCAATCCTTCATCTTGGATCTTCATTTACCGGAATTTTGAAAATATTAATTTGTTTCTGCGTAACTGTCAATCTAGCATAACTATTTTTCAGCAAAAGGACGACAGAGTCAATTTCATACACTGATTTTCTTTATTAAGTTTTATTAAATTGAGTAAAAAAAAATGTCTAGAGAACACTCATATATTATATTTTGCATTTATTACAAGGGATATACGATTACTATAATATTCGTTTCAAAATTAATTCAATAACATTACCAATTTTCATGGTTTATGCCATGACTTTACCATCGATTTTTGTATTCAATAAAGCGTATTTCCCATCAAAAATTTATGTAGTAATAAAATATGGTCTTTGTCGAATATGACACGTAATTTTTTTTTTATCTTACTGCAAAAAATAATTTATTAAAACGAATTTACTTTACCATATAAAGATACGATCTGGCGCGAAATCAAATCAGTCGTGCGGCAGCACTCTTGGACGTCGGACCTATGTCAATTTTTGCTTTAGCCATCTAAGGAATAGATTTCGTAAAAGTAACGTAATTATATTGCCATTGAACAGTCTTGATCACGTGAAAATTTTTAGTTACAGTCAATTGTATTATTTTTAGTTTTCTATAATTTTCAGGGTTTTGTAGTCAAATCGGAATCATGTCTAGTCCGTTCGTTATTTCAACCGGCCGGCTAGCCCGTCCGGCCGTCCGTCCTTCCGTCCGTCCGTCTGTCCGTTCCGTATGATTTTTTCTTCGTCTACCCCTTAATGTGGGGTATCGTTGAAAAGGTCTTTCAAAAATATTATAGGTTTCAAAAGACCATTTTTCAATTCAGGGGTCCGTTTGCGTAATATTCTGCTTTAAACATCTTTGGTTTGAAGAAAACAATAGAAATTAAGTAACTATTTCTTTCCAATTTATGTAGTGTAAGTAGTAACGGAGAAAATCACGAACATACATATGTACAAAATATAACTATATCTATACTAATCTATACTATTACTATTGTAATATTATAAAGCTGAAAAGTTTGTTTGTTTGTTTGGTTGAACGCGCTAATCTCAGGAACTACTGGTTTGAATTGAAAAATTCTTTTTGTATTGGATAGTTCATTTATCGAAGAAGGCTTTAGGCTATCGGATTTTTGGAAATTCAACCCCTATTGGGTTGGAAGTCACTGCTGTAATTTGAAATAAAACATTGTCCGTTTTTAGACATTAGTTACTGTTTACAGTATTTAGGTTTTTTGTTATATGTGTAAATTACATATTTACATAGAAAAAAAAAATAATAATTATAACTTGTATACACATACCCTTTATTTATACAACTTTTAGATCAATCTGTACTTTATAGAGTTCCGTACCCAAACGGTGTCAACGGGACCCTATTGCTAAGCCAAAATGTTGGAATGATAGAAGCTCCGACATTAGTCAGCTATAGTCACTTATTATTAGTCAAAGATAATACATTCGTTGTTTGGAAACTCTCGTGCACCCAAGTTCCGTCAACTCCCCAAAACTCACGTATCTCAAATACACAACACAAATACAAATCACCCTCTCATTTTTTCCCTTCACAACCCCTCGCCTCCCCCTATACCCCCCCCCCTCAGTTCTTCACCCAAAAGTGGAATTTTGCGTCGTGATAATCTGGGAGGCATCCGGGCAAATACCGCACTCATCAGGTAGGCGCAGATCGGCAGATCAGGATATCGGGATATAGATTTTTGGAAAACCGGAAATCCCGGATATCTCGGAGACGGTGCGTCCTAGACAAGTTTAGACGGAAATTTCAACCCCCTTTAGTAAAGCCCCAAACCTTATTGCTAAATCTTACTGAACCCACTTTTACCCCCCCCCTCCCCAAATTTTCCTAAAATACCATATATCTCCTAAACGGTACGTCCTAGACGATTTCCGACTGAATTTCCATCCGCCCTGTGGAACTCATACTTGCAACATTACCCAATCTTATTGGGCCCAACCTTAACCCCCCCCCCCCTCCCAAATTTTCCGAAAACTCCTTATATCTCCTAAACGGTGCGTCCTAGACGATTTCCGAAAGGATCGAGTAAAAGTTGTAGCCCATAAAAAGATTGACATTTTATGTGCCATACATTTTTCTTGTAGAGCAAGTGGTTTGGGAGGAAAGTGCGAATTTCGTTTCTCATAATTTATTATACTAGACTATTGTCAATATTTTGTTTTGTAAACCAACAGAAAACAATAAAGAATTCGTTTTTAACATTCAAAGAATAGTGTTCTGAATATCTTCTTTTTACAGCTGTAATCATTTTTGTGTATGGATTGTATTTACCTTTATTTTTACGTTATCTTTTGTATCACGACGCGACATATTTTTATTTCCCAAAAGTTCAGAAAATCCCGGTTCTTTTATTTTGTTTCCCGGTTCTTTTATTTTGTTTCCTGGTTCTTTTGAAAAGTACCGTATTCCTTTGTAAATCCCGGGATTTTCGGTTCCGGGATTTCCCGGTTCTATACCCTCCGATTGATTTGAATTTAGGTATACTTATGTATTTCGACGCGCTGCGAATATCGCAGGCAAAATGGACGCATATTGCATTTTATAGATCACCTTGAAAAAACGTGATTTTTAATTTTTCACGTTGATTTGCCAAAATATTGATTTTTGCAATATGCATCTATTGGACATCTTTATTGTGATGTACCTAAGTAGGTACCTAAAATTTATTATGTAAATAAGTTACCGATAATGGTACTACTACATTGTACTCTTAATTGTTATATAAACTTATATTGTCACAAACCAGATACATGTATGTGGTCACAAAGTGTATAATTAAAATTATATGTTCATAATTTTAAAATTTTTACAGACTGACTTTTATGACTGATGTAATGAAAACTGGCCAAGTCAAATCTAACCTACTTTAAGATCTCACTTTTTTAAATAACAGCAATTGTTATAGGTATCCAATAAAGCAAAGAAATAGAGTTTAATACTTGTTCATAATGTTATTTTGTTCCTATAAATACATATTTAGATGTTGCATAGAACTCGATACTCATTTAGATCTCCTTTCTTTTTGCGGCTAAGCCCACAGCCAAGCATAATTTTTGTATTGAACTTGGCTCTCCTTTTTCACATTTATGTTTTTGGTGGGATATCATTACTTTTTGTAAAGAAAAATATATCCTGTTCACAAATCTTAGAGACTAAATTGACGTTTCATGGGTGGAAACGCGTTAAAATTACGGGTGGGGCTGCAGTGCGGTCTACAACAGCTATGTTCGAATATCTATTTGGCGGACACTAGCGCCATTGATTAGGGTGACATAACTCAGCAAAATTCACTCCGTTTACAACAGCCATGTTACCCTTTTTTTTCCCCGAGGGGGGAAAATGCATTACGCATTCCACCCGGGCGCAGGGGGTACCCGAGTGGTTATGTGGGACTCCCGTATAGGCTAATGAGACCCAAGGTATACCCACTAAAAACCCCCTCATCTTCCTTCTCGCCGCCTTGTGACGGGGTTACGGGAACGCTTTCGCACACATCCGCGACCCCGCCAGCGACAGCCGCCTACAAGCGGCTCCATCGCGAAAGCCCTCCACGATGGGCGCACCAGATGGTAAGGTGCGCCTCTCCCCTCGGCCTCCACCAGTACTTTAGCAGACTCCCCCCAAGTCCGCTACTAGGAGGCCATGGATAACTGATAACTGTTACCCGGTGGAAGATTAGGCCTGTGGTACTTCCACCGACCACACCTCGGCCGCAGAGGATAGGGCAAGCGGCGCACCGTAATACCGACATGGCTCTTCTTCTGCGATCCCACCAGTGCCGTTTCGGCGGAACGGCCCCGCCAGCTCGCAGGGGGTAGGGGGAGTGGCGCACCGTAATACCAACACGCCTCTCCCCCTGCGATCCCTCCACGGCCGCAGAAGATAGGGAGAACGGCGCACCGTAATACCAGCACTCCTCTTCTTCTGCAGTCCCACCTCCACGCGCGTCCGCAGTGAACTTGTACAGCCCGCTGGGAGCGCCCTCCTCAGGCCAAACGGCGGCCCAAACTGGCCGGCCATGGTTGCCTCTTAATTTCACCGTGGGTGACCAGTCCACGGTTACTAAGCCCCCGCGCCACGACAAGGCGGGCAACCCCCGGGGGGGAGCCCGCGGCATGCTGAGTGCGTACCTTTTTTTTGAGCAGTGCTGCAGCAGGTTATGTCGATTTTATAACTGATAATATTTTGTAAATGATTTATTTAGTGTAAATTTTATAACTTGTTGCAGTGCTTAGCAAAATAAATAATTTCTTTCTTTCTTTCATATATCTATTTGTCACACACTAGTGCCATTTAGAAATGGCCATTATTGCAACCTCTATTTTTTGTAAACAGCTGGAAACTTTTTCAACTTTCCCTTCATATGAGGTGGCCCTCGTTCTACCTGCATACTCCATGCGCTGAAGTATGTCATATTGAGCCCCGCGTGCACAGAGGCCTTAGTGCGAGTTTTACGTGACATAACGGGCTCACAATGTAAATGCGAGTCGGCTAAGATTTGTATGGGACCGAAGCTTTTCTTTTCACTGCCGCTAGATGGCTCTGCTTCGGTCCCATACAAATTTTGTATGGGGACACCACTTATTTTTCGACTTTTTTTAATATTTTGATTTTTTCCTACGCTTACACACAATTACCGAGCTGGATTCCAAATTTCATCCTTCTAGGTTATCTGGAAGTAGGTTAGATTTAGGTACTATATGTCAGTCAGTCAGTCAGTGCTAAAATTTACGACTTTTTGACCTATCTTTGTAACCGTTTGAATTGCTTCATGAAATTTAGTCTTCTACATGTCCATATGGATATAATTAAACACACGTAGTTTTATGTGTTTACGTTAAAGAGGTTTTGAGTTATAAAAGGGTCAAAAGTGGCACCAAGTGGTTCGTGTAATATTACACTCGGCGCTGGCAAGCCAGTTCCTTTGCTTGAACTTGGCTTGACACGCTGCCGCGTGTCTAGATTCGGTATACAGCTAATTTTATAATATTTAGCCGAGTACTAAATATCTAGGTAAATATGACAAACAGGCGATTCTTACACTGTTCCGCGCCCCGCCACACAGCGTAGATCTGCCTCACCGCGCATTGTTTTAATGGTGTACCAAAGTATATCAGCTTCTATGGAAAACACGCATGGTTTGTTGCGTTGAATGTGTTGTACATTACAACGACTTTCCGCGAGTGACAGAAAAGGGAAAAGTGTCCGTAAAACGCGTAAAATTACGGGTGGGGCTGCGGTGCGGTCTACAACAGCTATGTTCGAATATCTATTTGGCGGACACTAGCGCCATTGATTAGGGTGGCATTAATCAGCAAACTTAACTCCGTTTACAACAGCCATGTTCATATATTTATTTGTCACACACTAGCGCCATTTAGAAATGGCTATTATTGGAACCTCTATTTTTTGTAAACAGCTGGAAACTTTTTCAACTTTCCCTACTTATGAGATGGCCCTCGTTCTACCTCAATACTCCATGCGCTGAAGTATGCAATATTGAGCCCCGCGTGCACAGAGGCCTTAGTGCGAGTTTTACGTGACATAACGGGCTCACAATATAAATGCGAGTTGGCTAAGATTTGTATGGGACCAAAGCTTTTCTTTTCACTGCCGCTAGATGGCTCTGCTTCGGTCCCATACAATATTTGTATGGGGACACCACTTATTTTTCGACTTTTTTTAACTTTTAGATTTTTTCCTACGCTTACACACAATTACCGAGCTGTATTCCAAATTTCATCCTTCTAGGTTATCTGGAAGTAGGTTAGATTTAGGTACTATATGTCAGTCAGTCAGTCAGTACTAAAATTTACGACTTTTTGACCTTCATATCTTTATAACCGTTTGAGCTAGCTTCATGAAATTTGGTATTCTACATGTCCTTATGGATATAATTAAACACACGTAGTTTTATGTGTTTACGTTAAAGAGGTTTTGAGTTATAAAAGGGTCAAAAGTGGCACCAAGTGGTTCGTGTAATATTACACTCGGCGCTGCCTAGCCAGTTCCTTTGCTTGAACTTGGCTTGACACGCTGCCGCGTGTCTAGATAGTTATTGCTTTAGTAAAATGATGCTATAAAATTGTGTATTTAATTTTTTAACTTACACGTATTTGCACTGTCACATAAATATCTGCCCCGGCCGGGAATCGAACCCGGAACCCCTCGCTTCGCAGGCAGGGTCGCTACCAACTATGCTACAGGGTCGTATATAGATGTATAAATATAAGCTTGTACGTATACTGTCACACTGAGCAGGCGTTACGCATTTATGGTGAATGTATGTATTGGAATAGTTTAGTTTTCATCCACTCACAGAGGTTGCTTACTCGCCTAAGATTTTGCTTTGCACGCGTAAAAAGTACCGATGACGAGACAATATGATGACGATGACAATACGACCCTGTAGCCTCGTTGGGAGTCACTTGAGACTGATAAATGTTAGTTCTCTCGTTGTGGGTACCTAGGTGTTGTTTATCATCTGTTATTTGTCGGTTCATGCCACCCGCGAAGCCAGGACGAGTATATTCACGTTTGTTAAAATAAAGATACTGAGTCACTACTCACTATATTATAGAGTTGTCATTGTGGATGATGTTGTGGATTAAGGTGTTCTATTTTATTACCCGACTGCTAGGAAGGTTTATGTTTTTCGCGCGTATCTTGTATGTATATGTATGTTTGTATGTATGCGTGTAATATTCTTTATTACCTCGTATCTTCAAACCGCTGAATGGATTTATATAATTAAGATATCGTTAGATTCGTCTTCATAGTCCAAGTGTTCTTCTTGTTCAAACACGGTGGCTGTGAGATGTCATTGTTTGAAGTATCAAAAAATAAAAATTAATCGAATAATGCAATATGGGTATCAAATTAAAGAAGACATCATAAGGATTTCAAATAAGTATATTATCATGATAGCTTTTTTGGTAGCAGGCGGTTTTTTTTACCTAATTTTAAAATGTATACCAGTCTTTTACTCAGTTCACCACAATTGTTTGTCACATACATGATAATAAATGTATTTGGAAGTAGAATTCAGTGTTACAAGTATTACTGTATCACAAACAATTCACAATTGGTAGCATCATGACATGAGACATATGAGTGTCCGCATGAGTAATCGATGCCACGGAGCACTTCAGTTCAGAGGCTGCAGTTTTAATTTTTATTTTAACCGACTTCAAAAAAAGGAGGAGGTTCTCAATTCGACTGTATTTTTTTTTATGTTTGTTACCTCAGAACTTTGGACTGGGTGAACCGATTTGGATGATTCTTTTTTTAATCGAAAGCTGGTGCTTGTCGTGTGGTCCCACATAAATTTAAACGAGATCTGTCAATGGCATCCATGTCAAAATCACATAAGTCTTTGCATTAAGTAGGTGCGCGATAAATGGACGAATACCTAACTCAATATCGCGCCAACCGATTTCGATGATTCTTTTTTTTAATTCAAAGCTGGTGCTTGTCGTGTAGTCCTATATTTTGAGCGAGATCTAACAATGGTATCCATGTCAAAAGTACAATGTACTTCATTTGAAGTCGGTTATTTTTTTGTTAAAATGTTAGATTATTATTTAAGTGATATGATGAAGTGATGATCGACGGAGTTCCTACAGTAGGAGTATATATTCTACCGTTAAGTAATTTTTGTTTCATTAGTTTTATATGTTTTCACGCTAGAGCCGGGAAATGGAATTGCGGTAAATTATTAAGCATTATCCCCAATATAGATAGCGATGTGAATATGGTTAATTAAAATATATGACTGGCTGTTTTCATGTTACATTTTTTCTCTAGTCGTCTTAACAATGAGTAGTCATACAGGTCGTACTAATCATCTGAGTAGAGCCATGCACGTGCGCCTGCGCAACTGACGTCACAACTCACATCAGTTCCCACCGCCCACGTTACCACCGACCGACCATACCTTTTCAAAACAACTTCAAAAGATACTTTATTTTTAGGCTTTTCTACACAGAACTTGGTACCCATTTAGATCTCAATTCTTTTTTTTGAACATGGCTCTCATTTCACAATTATGTTTTTGATGAGATCAATAATAACAGGTATTAGATTCATACCCAGCGTACCTAATTCTTTTGCCAACTGTACCTGTAGACCCTGTAGTGTACATACATACAAAATTCACATAATATGGCTTCGTATGCATCTACTCATGTATGAAGTATGAAGCGCTCATAGCCCTGCGGCTTGCGTCGATCTTAAGTGAGCGACAAAGTTAAGCAACAGCGGGCGCGGTCGGTAGTTGGATGGGTGACCGCTAGTGGCAAAAAATTCTTGAGCGTTTCCGTGCTTCGGAGGGCACGTAAAGCCGTCGGTCCCGGTTGTTATCATAAGATAACAGTCGTTAAGCCATGTCGGAGGCCCTCGGGCGGTTTGAAAACTTCCGACACTCGGGTTGGCCACTAACCCCTCCACCAATCCACCAATCCGCACTGGAGCAGCGTGGTGGAGTATGCTCTAGGCCTCCTCAAGAGGAGAGACCCGTGCCCAGTAGTGGGCCATTAATGGGTTGAAGCCAGCCAGCCAGCCATGCATCTACTTCACTCTAGTAAATGGTATAGATCAGTATAAAACAGCTTCTCGACCTGGTCTACGGATCATAAAAATCTGAACATCGTATTTTATTCTTGTAGAATCTTTCTCTTTACTACCATGCAAGACATGACGCGATGTAGATTAAGGAAGAGGCTGTAATAGCGCATTATATAATGAAATACGAAGTGTGATGCCTATGATGGCCATGCCATGTTTAATGCGAGATAATCCTGACATTCTTGACATAACTTCCCTAAGTAATATTACTACATGAAGCGACTGGTTCTTTAATAACATAATCGCTGTTTCTTGCTACAACTGCTGTTTGCGCAGTAAATTAGTTTTGTATTTCATTTTAACATTTAGCGTAGATACCTATGTAGGTATAGTGTATACCTATATTATGAATTCCATACGAATTAATAAGATTTCGTATTGATGTCATATTATGTAAATTTTAATAGTTATTAGGAGGAAATTGCGGAAAAATTAATCAAAGCCTGAATCTTCATAACTTTTCCAAGTAGGTATCTCGTCTGTTCGTTTGTTGGCAAAGTGTGTGAGTGAGAGAGAGAGAGAGAAAGAGGGAAAGAGACAAGAGACTTTCACTTTGCCAATGGTTGGTCCAGGAATCAGTATGAAGTAGATGGCCATAATGTCCTTAGATAAGTAATTAATGAATGGCGCCCAACATAATTTTGGATTCCCTCTAACCAAATTGGTGGCCAAGTAAATAATATGGTAAATTCTCTTGCCCTTATTGGATCAATATAAAATATTCAATTCAATATAAAAACAACCTACTTGGCGTTATGACCTACATTCCTAATCTGAAGACTTACGAGTATGCAAGTACCTACTTTAGATATCTTCAGGGTCAATAACCTGTAGTATAAAACATACGTAAATGGAAACCGTATCAAAATCTCTTGACTAATTAAAATTATATCAAAGTTTATCGTTGTCCGTATTGTGTCACAAGTAGTGACACATTACCTACCTACCTATTTAAAATTAAAATTGTATTAAATCATTGGGAAAACAGTAACATAGGAGTTATGTTTAGGTTTATTGATATAATTTATTTACTACGCATAATAAAGCAAAGTCTGAGTATGCACTTGTGCAGTAGGTACACCGATCTGCATCTCTATCATGGACTTTACATTTAGCTAATCATACTACTATATGATATAATAATGTGACTGTTAGTTATTTCCTTTCTATAGATTCATCAATAGCAAACCTAGAAGAAATATTTTACCATTGACTAAAATCACAATAGGTAACTTGACTTTATCTTTGCGTAGAGAAAATACTTCTGTGCTTACGTCGAATCTATTTAGATATAAAATAAATTTCTTTATAAATTAACCAATATCGTGGAAAACTACACTATTTTTCACAGCAATATATTATTCGTAATATAAATAAATAGATACATCCAGGACTTTTTTTTTCGAATGATAAGTTGCTGTTGGCCCTAATGGCCTTTACAGCTTCACGCGGACTGGGGGCGGGTCCTAGAGGACCCGGCCGACTTGTGCTGCGGGGTGTGCAATGTCAGCGGGAGTGGACCGGATTCGACCGAACCTAGTACAACATACCGCTTACTCTACACGAGGAGGGACTCCGGTAGTCCCCCCCGCTGGTTTATCGGGACCTAGTACACAATGTCATCGGACTATAATAGCTGTTACTATTTATATCAACAGTCCTTCTTCAGTTCAGTCGTAGTCCTCTTTATAATAAGTATTATCCCTAGCAGTCGTTTGTTGCTTCTGGTAGAGATTGGGTTGGATTGGATTGGAAGGCGATTAGCGAAGGAGATTAGCGAGGTTGTGTGTGTGTGTGTGTGTGATTCAAACTAATAATAGGTAAACCATCAATTATTGACAGTCTCGTAGTCGGAGCACAATGTGATGTGACCGGTTCTGCCAGCCTCAATTACCGCACTGACTCGAATGCCTCAATACGTACATTTACTTTTTTACCTACTATGTTATATATATTTGTCCCAATAAATTACTCAGTTTCTTATTGTTCTAAGTAATTTTAATTTTAAATACCAAAGAAATATCTTTTCACGGTCGAATGAGTTCGGACGCATCAATCAATCAAAACCCGATTCGCAATGCCAATACATTATGAATCGAGATTGGTTGCAAGTTGCAACAGTCGTACTCATTAAATGTTACTCAAAAGTACAACACTATACTCAAAATTATCTAAGAACGCATTAATGACAGCTGCCATTTATTAATATGAACCAACCTTGTACGTACGTCTTTGAGCAAAATGGAATAATTATTTAATTGACATGAATAGTTGGTTACTTACGAACACAGGATTTTGCCAAAATTTGTTAAAAATCCCTATTCGCATTGTATCGTATTCGTATTGACGTTATTTATAAATCATATTAAACGTTATAATCTAGTAAAAATCCCATCACATCATAATTTATGCAAAATTGAATAAAAAAATAAGGCGTCGAATCAATGTTATATGAAGATGACAAAATCTACACTGACGTTAATTGATGTGACGGCATGAAGCCACTTATAAAACCATAATAATCGATACATTACTATAATCGAAACTTAAAATAAAAATGAATTTATTTTATTTCTTTCTTTGTGTTGAACAATTTAACAATTTAATTTCTTCTCTTCTATAAGAACATGACCAAAAGTGTTTATTACGATAATCTCTAACCGCAGCCATTTGAACTGATTAAAATACGGTTAGAATATTCATTATTCAACCGAAACCCAAATTTCATACGCTGGATGCGGCGCGGACGAATTAACAGTGAGTTTTTTAGGACAAAAATATTTTATTATAGTCGTAAATACATAATTATTGAGCGTATAGGTATGGTAAAGTAACTTAAGTAGCTCAATGGAGGCAGTATCATTCCAGTTACTTGTGGATATCTAAATGTTTCGGTTTTTAGAATTTACAATTTAATTATTGAATCGATTAGAAAGTCTTACAATTTTGAATCGATTTGTTGCAAAAATTGGTTCTTTCGTGAGTCGATTTTTTTTGTACATCTCTAGTGTCACTGCGATGACAAACGACAAATATGCATTCTTAGTTCGTGGGGACTATAGTATAGTTTTGGCAAACGGTTCTGCATGATCGGTTGCCGGTGATTATGGTTACACAAGTACACAACCAAAGGTCGGCAGTGTCGGCACTCAACCCGCAACTTATCGAGCGGCAAACGCCCAGTTACTCCACTGGAAAAACGGTATTAAATGTCGCGACTCAGATTTCAGAGTATTTTAACATCAAACACGGTTTATGCGTGTTTGTCACGGCACGTACTATTACCGCGAAAGCATAATATGCGTAAAATTTCAGCCGAAACGGGCAAAAGTCATGAGGTTAACGTTAAGGAAACAATGGGTCCCTTGTCGTGGGCTCGGCGCGCCAGGTATGCGAGGCGCGGGCGAGTCTCCAACCTCCATTGTACGGATTGTACCGTGCTATATGCGCGGGCTCGCCACGGTATCTCGACCGGTTCTCAGAATATGACGAGACAATTTAGGGTGCTCCTATAAACCGATCAACATTCATGCATAGATTTATTGTGTACCTACCTACGCGACGCTCTATAACCAGCATTCACTTCAGACTCGAGAAATTATTAAATTTCAAATAGTGGTAGACCTACTTGGAATTATTATGAAGTTCTTGTTTGATCCAGACTCGAGATTAAATCAGTTAATGCTTAGATTGTTTTTTAGGAGTCATTCACCACCTGATTTGCTTACTTATAAGTACTTTGTAACATAACTTTTCAATTAATGTTTTTTACTGTTATAAAGTAGGTAATGTGTTTAGAAGGTATTATTTACGTATAACAGCTTTTTGCCTTTTATATTACAAAATTATACTGTCTAGCCTTAAATATCCATGGTGAATCAAATGATTTAAATCACCTAAATCGTTACAAAACCTCACGGTGTTCTTAGTTAACAATAGACTATTGTTTGTTTCCTAAAAAACGCAATAAAACGAGGGATAAAGAATTTAAAAACCACAATAGGATTACAGTTTTTTGGTTTGAAGAAACAAAAGTAAAATATTATCACAGATTTTATTATTTTTAGCAGGTATTGGCTATTTTCGGTTCAGGAATGCTTGATTTAGTTTCATAAGCTAAATGTTTATTAATTCGAACGTTTGAGAATCGTGGAAAAAATAACAAAGAAAACTTCTCATGGCGCCATGTGCTGACAATATTTCTGACAAGTGAATTAATGTTGGGTTGTCAGGTTTTAAGTGCTCTTGAGATTTTTTCTTTCTTTCAGAGAATCTGCGTAATGGTTTGCAGATGTTGCCAACTTGACGACTTTGCCAACCTCGCCAGGATTGTCAATTCATCAAACATTTTCATGCAAAATAATTTTGCGATGTTTCCTTGTATGTCCTGCTAAGGTACGGCTCATTTTATTATCTTTTTGACGTAAAAAAATCCGTCGATCCCTTTAACCATTGCCGTTAGTGCAGTTTTTGTTTTCAACAAAAAGTCGGTAAATTCGCAATACATAGTTGTCCATCAGGAACTAAGTATGAATGCACAACTAAGTAGATATATTGTGTCATTTTAATAACTAATCCCATTGGCACAATGCACGGACGATGAGGATTTTCAATATTTTCATCATCTTCGTCATACGTATAAAAACTGTAATCAATGTCTCTTAAAAAACTATTAGTAGGGATCCTGTATGCGTTTGTTCCTGCTAAATGCCTCAGAAACCGTTAAACCGATTTGAATGGGGTTTCACTAATGTATTGCAGTATGCTTTGCTTGAGTTAACATTTAAGTGCTTTATTTCAATCATAAAATAAATGACAATTTAAATAATCCCACTATTATTAAGGTAGGTATTTAATTAAATCACTTAAAATATTTTGAATTGACTTTTTCAATAAGCCATGTAAAGCATAGGAAATAGGATACTAGGTTCCTATTAGATAACTACCCATATCCTATAATTGTTGTTAATACATTCCATAAAATGTAATCATTCATCCTCACGTACAATTGTGAAGATTCGTAGCAATGATGCGAGGAAGTAAAATGCAAGCAACATGCAAGGTCGGCCGCTTCCTACGAACAATACTACATACCTATGCGAAGTCAGCACACGCTTAATAGGTGAGTATCTAATAAATATAAAATAATTAGATGGGTAAGTAGGGACAAACATACATTTTACTCCATTTTTAGACGAATGTTATTTATTAAACAAAACAGGGTCTTTTTATCGTAACTTGTAATTTAAAAATTATGCAGATATCGCACGCTCAGTGGAAAAAGGCATAAGTTGAAAATTGCAATTTTACAGAAGAGCAAAAAAACTGCTAATATAACAGTAAGTAGTCAAAGGAATTTATATCACGATTTCTTGCAAAAAACCGACACGATTAATGATATAAATTTCAAAAAAATTGAGCACATGCAGCTTTTGTCCCACTTTCCAATCATATTAATAACTAAAATTCAACGTAGCGAATACAAGAAAAGAATTTAAGAACAAATTGTTATCATTTAATGCTAAAATAAATTTAATTTTCCTAGATATTAATTATTTTTTTTAAAAAGTATTACTACCAGTGGGGGTGTCTATGGTGGTAGCAAATGTGAATAACCCTGAAGATTTGTACCAAATAAAACTCTAAATGTCTAAAACGGACTAGATTATTTGAATTCATACGCAGAAAACTACAAACGGCCATCAAACGACAATAATTTTTGGAGGACTACCCACATTTTGCAACTGAATAATGTTGTAATCAAAAATGTATTAGGAATTTAGGTACGATACAAAATATAAATTCAGGGTCATTTTCGGTGAATTCATAGAAATTATATCTCATTTGAAATTGTGGACATAACGTATTCATATATGAACCAAAAAGTGTGTCGTCTACCTTATGGAATTGTGGCAAGTCGTGCATGAATCTGGTTTGACCGCATCTATGGTAGTTACTAATGCTGCGACTATTTCGAATTATTCACTAGCAATTTATAATATTGTCGCGAAAGTGGACCTCGATCTGACGGATCGTGAATTCCGCAGAAACGGACATTAGTGCAAAAACAAGACGGGGCTAGGTGGGAAAACATCAAAGTGTGATGATATCCATTTAATGTTCTATTCTCCGTTGTTGCAACAAGATGTTACGTATAGTGTGACTAATATGTAATGATGTGGGCGTGTATTATAAAGGGTAGTAATCATGATCACTGTGATCAAACAATAAACAGTCTACGTTATCAACAACCAATGAAAATGCGTGGAAAACGCGCGAAAACTGTTCGAAGTGGGGCGAAACCGTCGGAGGCATGCACAACTGACCTGTCCCGTAGCTTTCTTGTACCGGAGCGTGGCCTCCCGCACCAGGTCCCGGACCAACAGGTCGCCAGCCCCGCAAGGCACCAGAACCCGAACGGGTCCGAAGCACACAGTCACCTTCATATCGACACACCACTATGATTCACAATCACAACACCGCTTCTCGCTCACCACGCACCACTTTATCCATGAACTACCATATTAGTTTGACGAAAAACTAATACGAGCACGACACTATCTGACGCACATGGTTAAGGTAGCCCTGCGTCGAAGCCGCTCACGAAGCACCGTTGAAACAAAAAGGACAAAAACACTGGATCCACCGTGCGTCGTCATAGCGTCGTCGGGACCGTCCCGGTCGCGTGCTGTCCTCGGGCACGAGTCGACTTCTATCAGAAATATTTACTCTGATAGAGGAGACGTGGACGTTGGAAACATTTTGATAAGATTACGCGAAATACGGGCTGGGTGCGCGCGCTCAACGACTACAACGGTCGTAGCGAGCTAGCGAGTAGCCAGCATGAATAAGAATTCGTTTGTAAGTGGTGTCGGCTGTCGGCGGCGCGCGGGGGTGCGGGGTGCGGGGCGCGCGACCGGTTCTACGGGCAGCCAATGGACGGCGGCGTCATGACAGCTGTGGCGCGCGCGCGGACTGGCGTACTGGCGGCTCACGGATCGCGTCGCGTCATACGGCATACCTCATACCTGCCTAGTGCTGAGCTGCCCCACACACACTTATTTCACTTGCATACAACGCTTTATCATAATTTGAATGAAACTGCCTCTGGCTACCGGGTAACTGACTCATAGACGCTACGAATTTACTCAGTAGTAGCAAAGAGGAAATAACAAAATGATTATAAAGTAGGTATTCAAAGAAAACATACCCACAAAAAATGTAATTAGTAGTACATCGCATAGGAAGAAATAATTATAGTCTTGATGACTTTACTCTGTTATCGTACCACCTTACACAAGACATTGTAATATTAAACCCCAGGAGGTTGCACATAAGTTTGTGATGGTACATCAATATCTCCATGACAACCGTTACTGTAGAGTGGATTTTATGCAAATGAAGGAACAGCCACGACCCAGAACTGTCTAGAAAACATTTTAAGAAATATATCTTACATACACCAACAATATTTGACCAAAATTAAAATGGTAATATTCATTGATGTACACTACTAAACAAAATGAGAAATATGGAAATGGAATTTAAAAAAATCAAATCAATAAAAGACCTTCCTGCAAAAGTAAATCCTGCAATGCATTCAACACAGTAATTATTCTTTGTAGCTATTGCATTGGAATGCTGTTGTTTTCAAATGGATTGTATTTATCGAGGGTATGTGGCTCAATCACCATTTCTACAGCCATTATGCGATTACAGTTTGCGCATAGCTTCACCGTATAAATAACGCTATGTGATTAACGATTTTTTAACGTTTACTTGAAATATGAAACCGAATTCAAATTACTGGTATGTTATGCAGTGTGATGCGTGGAGCTCGGTACTTGGTTCAAGGCTATTACATTAATATGCGGAAGACGCAACCATGACCATAGCTCTATCCCTTCCTAACCGACACAAACTTACGTTTATATTTAGTTTTATGGTTTTATGTCACTTGAATATAAAATCCTTGAAAAGTTTTAGGGGCAAAATATAATATTAAAATTAGTGTAAAAATGTGATGTGGAATCCATGTGATACCAGTACAGGCAGACAGCCAGACAAAATGATAAAAATTTTTGAAAAATATATTTTGCTACTAGTTTAACTGAATTGCCCACGTTATTTTATAATATATAAATAAAATAATAAAATAAAAGACATAGTCCGGTAATGTGAACCACTTTAATTTATAATAAGTAATTAATATTGCTTAATTGAATTGAAATAAATAGATATACACAATACATTATCTAAATACGTCGCAATTTAAATATCTACAAAAAATAGGTAGTTACACATTTTTGCTATTAAAGTTAATAAAACCGTTTATTCACATTAATGCTGCGCGAGAAATTCAGAAATTTCTACGTCACTGAGGAATTTGTGTAAAATGAAATAGTCTAGAGACGGCTTTTTCCAGTCTTACTTCAGTTAATTGCTTCACCATAAAAATAAGTACAACACATCCGTAGCATTAATGTAGATAATACAGCTTATCACAATTATTGGTAATTCAGCAAATGGAAGAAAGCTATGCTGCATTCAGTGGAACGTTTAAAAATATATTTTATAAGTACCCTCGCTGTCTAGTTTCGTAATAGCACTATCCCTCTCATTATAAGAAGACACAAGCACAGCAATGGGTTATCTATAGTGATGAATGATGGTATATTTACTAGCATACAAAATATTAGTGATTAGTTACATGATAATAGATCATTCTGGAATAAAAATATCGGTACCTAGTTACTCGTACATAATCTTTCGTCCACTTTGATAAACTTAAAAATGATTATTATATTTTGGATCATAAACTGGAAACTCCTAGAGCACCTAAGACAATATGACAATAGGAGCGTATCATTGAACTACCTCACCATCACACACAGTACAGGGCATATCGAATATCATGTTAAATTTTAATGTAAAGAAATTCTAAATTCCGACACAGATTCAGATATACAGATATTTCGTATTAATCGAGACGTAAGAAAATAAACATTTTGATTAGAAGCAATACTCAAAATATTTGGCACTACGTCTACAAGTTATTCAGAATGTTAAATTGACTAAAACTGAAGATCGTATGAACGAAGTCGAAGCATAAGGCTATCATAAATCAAGATCTCTAGTCAGAGCCGTAAACATAGTCACTAGCAATATTTACAACGATTAAACAATGATTCCGAGCACAGCAGTTTATAAATACAAGTCGATTTAAATTCCCTTGATGAAGACTCTGTAATGAATTAAATAATACTTCAAGCAAGACATAAGCGCTATTTTTTGTCAGTAAACTTTTGTTAACATACAAGTAAAAATAAAAATCGCTTGATACAAGCAAAGAGACGTAATTCGCGTTTACAATAAACCATAATGTTCCACGACCGGCAAACTGAAAAGGAGTGAGTCAGTTGCCACACCCCCTCATATCTAATAAGTATTTGAGGACAAACAAACGCGCTTCGCAACCGTCGACTACATGTGCCTGAAGTTAATGCGTTAAATTGCAATCCGTTAAACATTTAACTTGACATGAAATTGACACATATACTTATGTTACTACTATTTTAAATAACTTTATCGAGTCTAACGGAGAATATTCTACAACAAATATTCACTACTCATGGTGTTTAGTACTTATATCAGTTGTACTTTAGTCTCATTGTCTATCTACATTACGGCAGCGAGGCCGTTTAATGAGTAATTAAAACTGAATTTTAATTAAGTAACACATGATTTATAATTAAGTCGAGATTAATATGTACGTATAATAAAATATACATTAATGATAATATGGTATCATTTAACTTTTAATGATTCTGTAAATGAGGAGTATTAATATTGACAAATATTATACTGACTAGAATTATGTCGGGGTCAGAACAGATGTCACTTTTACTTAGTTCAAATATATCTTACCCTCATTCAATTGCATGATATTCTCATGAAAATATCAAAAGTAAAATATAAAAACTTTGTTTATCTTAAAAAACGATTTAATTCGGTCGGTTTATACTCGTATAAACTCAGATAAAATCTAGTCAAAGAAGAAAACTAATAAATATGTATGAACTACTTGTCTGATATGATACAGAAAATAGATAGAAATGAGAATATAAGTAACTAAGTCAAAATTTCAGATTTATGGTAACAATAATAATATATCCTTATTTTTACTGAAATGCAAGAAATCAATACTTATCACTACTATATTACTAGTTCAAACTGTAATCAGATCACGAATCTCTTACTCAAGTACACCGCCATTCGAGACGAAGTAGAATTAAGGTAATTGTACAGTGACGGGGCCAGCCCATACGATAAAACATCGACGTTACAGATATTGGTCGCTCGAATTCAAAACCTTAATTCATATCACAAGACAAACAACAAATAATTCTAAGTCAGAGCACCTTATAATTGTAGAGATCATCGCATATCAGTAGATGATTCCAGGTGCCATCACATGGCACTCAACTGTACATGAATATTATACAGTGTTATATTAAGAGGTACATATCGACAATATACACAAACGGGAAACAATAAAACCAGGCACATTCTTTCAACATATGAAAAATGGACACTCATGAAACATTCAAACTTAACTATTCCTTCACGATGAACAACACTTAAATCAACATTAATGGGTTGGCAACAGATTAAAAATTTTGAGTATTCTTCACGATTTAGAGAGCCAAAAAACGTTTCACATTATCCATACTTCCTTATGTCCACTTAAAAGTATCCATCACAGTACGAAGAGTTTAAATAGAACGGATAAACCGCACGAAGGAACACAAGTTCTACCGTAATACCGTTACTACACTATCACATCACTATCACTACACATCACTCTCGCCGTCGGTGACGTGGGTCGGCTGGCCGAAGTTCCTAGTAATAGATTCGGTGACCGTACGAATGTTCGCCAAGTACCTGTGCGCGGGTTCGTCGGAGTCGTAGATGGCGCTGAGGGACTCGAGGGAGACGAGGGCCTCGGAGTCCAGGAGGCGGGAGGAGGCGCGGGATGATACGTCATCGTCTCTGTCGAAGTAGCAGGAGTTGACGTCACTTAAAGCCGCCTCTGCGTCAGTGAGGCCGGCTTCGTTCAACATGGAGACGTTTTCCAGCGCGGGGTCATCGGTGGTGTAGCCGGTGCTCTCGGGCTGCCCGCCGTCCCCCTCCCCCTCTCCCTCCGAGCACGACGAACTCCACTCCGACTGACTCTCCCCGTACAGCCCCAGTTCTCTATGATTGGAAGTGGGAACCTGTACCGAAGAGAGGATTGAAAAGAAATAAGACACTTGCTGCATGCCTTGGAATACTGAGCAGTATTAAATAGGTGAATAAAAGATGGCATAAAAAGTGTTAGAATTATATTGTAGGTAGCCTACCTACCTACAATATACTTATCATATGTTATAGAAAGACAAAGACATGGCTATTGAATGAAATTATATTTATAAAGAATCCAACATTTTGTATCACTCACCCGGTTATGTAGTCGGTCCTGAACATCCTTATCTTGTTTTTCTTTGGTATTTGCTGTATCTGCTTTCCTTGGGTTCGATGCACTAAAACAAATTCGTGTTAAGTAAATGTGAAACAAAAGAATATGTTATTAAAACTCAAATTAGTTATAGATACTATTGATACCTCGTGTTTTGATCCCTCGAATGTGATGGAGATGGTAATTCTACTATGACGTCAGTGGGTAAGACTCCAGGGAAGTCAGTGGCGGTGGGCCTGAGAGGCGAGGCCGCTTGCGAAGCCCTGCCCGGGCTGGCGAGGTCCTGCCGCGCCAGCTGCGTGATGGCCGCCAAGCCCACGGCGTGCAGCGGACTGCTGTTGTTGTTGTTACAGTTCCGAACTGGCTCCAGAGATGGATTTTGACCCCTGAAGTATGTCGCAAGTCAGTCTTTTCACATAACACACAGTCAGACGAACGATCACAAATTGAAATAAGAGAAATGTTGTGGGTTTATTTAAGTCGTCTTTCGTACATAGTCTTTGAAAAATCCTTATGAAAATATTTACAAGACTCCCAAATATATTACAGCTCTAATTACATTTTCAGAAACATAATTATCTAATACAAAATAGCGCTAATAATATTAGTTCAAATTAACTATTCTTATAAATTTGTAGTATCAGGAGTTCTGTTACATAAATTAAAAGCTCAGTAAAACATCTTACCGCAATTCAAGTTTCAATTCCTTTCGGTCCGTTTTCGGCGGATTACTCTTAATTAAATTCTTATCATCGAGCAGCCTTTGGATCTCTCTCTCGAAGGGTTGGACGCACGCCACGTCGGAGGGACTTCGCTTGCTGAACACTTCTCTCGAGTCGTGGTTGAGATGCTTTAAGTTGGTGGGCCGACTGCTCGAACTCGAGAATGAGTTGGTGCGTTGTGAGAGCCGTGGCACATCCTTCTTGTCCGTCTGACTGCTGCCGTCACGCTTCGCGGACGCCTGAAGCATGTTTATTATACTCCGCTGCAGCTTCTCCTGTTCCTTATGGAAGTTAATGCTCCCGTCCAGAAGCTTATCGTCCAGCGACGGCTTCTTCATCATCTTGTGTTTGGCGTAAATATCATTTATCATGCTAGGAGTCGGCTTCGCACCCCTGATAGGAGGGTAATCGTATCCCGAGTTGCTGTCCCGCTGCGGGCGTGCGGGGGGCAACCAGGGCGCCGGCCGGGGAGGGGAGGGAGACGCGTCTGTCGTCCGAGAGTAACTCTCGTCGGAGGAACTTAGACTAGGAGATCTGGTGAGAGAACTTAACTCATCAGCGGAGGAATGAACCCGAGGGCTTCTCGCCAACGGCAGACTTTCACTGGATCGAGGCCTCGGCAGCCTAGTGGGTGGCCTTCTCTTGTGCACGGCGGGAGGCCGCGGTTCCTGAGGCCTTGGCCAGGGCGGGACTAGCGCCCGGGGAGGAGGCCACCTCGGGTTCGCTGATATCCCGTGGGGTGGCGGAGGCGGGGGTGTTTCTTCGGGTTCCTTGTTCCGGCGGCCCTTGCTGCCTTTGTGATTGTTCCCGTTTTGCCCGTTGGGTGGGAGAAGAGGCTCATTTTCTCCGGCTACGGAAGATTCCCTCAGCGGCGGCAACCTTGAGGGCTGAGCGGCCGCTCTACGCGCGGAGTTCTGCAGCATGGCGAGGGGCGTGGCCACGCCGCCGTACGCGCTCGGAGGGTTCTGCGAGGGTCCGTTCGAGGCTGTGTTCTGTCCGTTACCGTTCGCGGGCGCTCGGTCCGTCAAGAAGTAGGTTGTCATCTCGCCTTTCCCCTTCACTTTCACCTTCCCTCTGCACACAAACTGGTACGGCATATCTTTCAGCACCTGGTACACCTCCTCGGTGACCTGGGTGTGATTCGGTAGCCCCGTGGAGTCCATGCGAGACGCTACATTGACAGTGTTGCCCCAAATATCGTACTGCGGTTTTCTGGCTCCTATCACTCCAGCTACTACGGGACCCACGTTAATACCTGATGGAAAATGCATTCAGTTAACCTATAATCTTAACCTTTATATTTATTCATCCTTCAATCATTCAATTAATTTATCCAAACGGCCTTTCATTTATTAGCCTTAATCATTTTATTAGACTATGACCTTGGCGCCACTGATTTAATTATGAGCAATTTGCACCCAACACCAAAGACATATTAACCCTTTAACCCCTTTGTAGGCTGACTTCATATTATGTAGTTTCCTACTACACTTATTAATTTTATTATATAATTTGTAAATTGTTTCAACTTTAATTTTTTTATGGAAATAGCCGGCAAACGGGTTGACGATCCACCTTATGGTAAGTGGCTATCGTCGCCCATGAACATCAGCAACACCAAAGGCATCACTGATGCGTTGCTGGCTAAGAAAGAGAGAAGAAAAAGAAAGAAAGAGAGAAAAGAGAACTGACACTCAAGCCAGCCAAGAAGTGCATACAATAATATTTGCCAAACACCCAAATTTAGGCGCTGGAGTTCATTAATTCGTTTAAAAACTGCTACTTCTTTAAATCTTGGAGACACTTACCAACTCGCAGCATGAAGTTATTATACGAGTTGTCGTTGATGTCCTTCAGTTTGTCTCTCATGGCGAACACGAACTCGACGAGTGTTGCCATCAGTTTCCGAGTGTTCGCGTCGTCGGCCATCTTTTTATCCGGTATCAAGCCCACGGCCGCCATGTACGTGGAGCCGACTGTTTTGATCTTGTCTATTGCGCTGAAGCGATCCTCACCGAGCAACTGAATGTGAAGGTATGGACATTTTAAACTATAACATTTTATTTACCTTGTTATGTTAGTATGTCTGTATTTAAACTATACTAATATTATAAATCTCAAGAGTTTGTTTGGTTGAACGCGCTAATCTCAAGAACTACTGCTTCGAATTGAAAAAATATTTTTGTATTTGATAGTCCATTTATCGAGGAAGGAAGGCTATGGGTTGTATAAGATCATATATTTTAGTAGTTAGTTTTTTCCACAAATTAACGCGGGAGAAACCGCGAGACACATGTAGTACCTTTATAAAGTTTTTTGTAAATTAAATTTGGTACTTATTAACGTTACAGCTTGGAGGAATCTCCATAGATATAAATTCTACATAATGCTTAACTTTGTTACTTAAATAAAGAATCAAATTATACACGAAACGTGTATTAAAAATTCAATAAAATTACCTGAAATAAAGTTACAAATTTAATTTATGATCCTGTATTTAATTTTAGTGAACCTGCCTACGAACCTTGGAATCCACGGCTTCAATTCCCGGCCAAAACAGAAAATGAGGCAAATCTATGTGGTATTTTCTCCTTTGTATTACTTGTCAAAGCCTATGAATATGTATTATAATAAATAAAAAACAGCTACTATACCTCATCAAAATCAGCAATGATCTCATTGAGCAGTCTCAGACACTCCATCCCCTGGTTGTTGCCGTCCAGCTCCATGTAGAACTCGTGGTAGTTGGTGATGGAGGCGAACACCACGCCCACCCGGTGGTACGACTGGTGGTACAGGTCCTGCCAACGCTTCTTGAGTCAGCGAGCGAACGAGACGAACGAGCCGAACGAGCGCGTGCGAGCGAAAGCCATGCAAGTCGATGACAAGTGCACTTTATGACATGAACGCGTGGCGTGTGCTTGGTCCTTTTTTTAGGTTTATTTGGTAAACTATCTTGGTAGTACTGTTTATTAAAATTTAATTGTAATTACTTTGAAAATAGTTAATCCTATATCATAAATGTGAAAGTTTGGATGTTTGTTTCTCAATCACGCCACAACCACTGTGTACTTGACCGATTTGGCTGAAATTTGGAATGGAGATAGCCTATACCCTGGATTAACACACAGGCTACTTTTTATACCGGAAAAGTTCACGGTTCCCGCGGGATTTGTAAAAAAGGATATCCTACTAGCTTTTGCGAGCGGCTTCGCCCGCGGTAGACTGGTTTCGAAACGAATTTTTTTAATTAATTAATTTAGATTTATAGAACCATCTATATTAGATGATGCTCGGCTTCGCGCACCTTCAACATTTACGAGACAAAAAGTAGCCTATGTCTTAATCCACGGTATAGGCTATCTCAATTCCATATTTCAGCCAAATCGGTTAAATAGTTGTGGCGTGATTGAGGAACAAACATCCAAACATGTTCACAAACTTTCATATTTATAAAATTACTTAATAGGATTACAAATTACGTAATAGGACACTGTAAGATTGTTTACCAAATAGGACTTGTCCTAAAAAATGGACTATACATCTATTTGATTACTAACGGCCGTTCTCGATGCTCTATAAATCCATAATTCTCAAGTTATAAAGCAACTGAAAAAGTTACAATGTTGTAAAGTTATTACTTAGTTATCCAGAGATTATGGATATATAGATTATTGGAAATGGCCGTAAGTTGTCACAGCATTGAAAACCAGCATCTAGTGAGCACAACCCGTTTTAGTTATTTTGAATACATATACATATTATTAATACATACACAATACATAACATATAGATATTCCTACATTGTACTATCTTCATAAATTCTTTTTTGAAGCGTCGGATAATGGTAGTCTGGGTTTTTACAGGAATTGAACTCAATATTTACGTTGTGATACATTTAACAAACACATATTTGTTTAAAATCAAAATTATACTTATTTGAACATATAACAAACAACTCCTGGTAGGTTAATGTATACAGTTCAAAATAGTTAAATTCAATACAGAGTCACATGGAGGCTCAAACTAAATTTATTTTCTTTACATTTTTTTCTAGAACTTATAAGTACTTGTTTTCAAAATGTCATCTATTTTTTTCTAAAAAATTATAATTATTCCAGTATACAGTTTTCAGTTACACCCTGACATTTTATTACATTATATGAAAAGAAAATATTACTACGATCTTCTTATAGCAACTAACTGCGCATCCTATGTTCAGGTTATTGAAAACCAATTCACTGAACTCCCTAAAAATCTTGTGCACAATGCGAAAGCAAATAGCAATGAATGGAGAGTTTAGCGTGACTGTACTGAATGTACACGAATGATTGATCGTGGTAGTGAATGATATCAAGATATCTAGGCCATGTATTTTATGCAGCAATGACGATATTCGAAAATTTCAAAATGTGAAGTGATTTAAGCGGCATTTATATCACTTCACATATTTCATTCTATCAATACAAACGAGCTTCGAAGGCTCATTTTCAGGATAACATTTGTAAAGGTCACTCTAAAGGCTTACTTTGAAGTTCTTTCTGTGAACCTTTCTTTATGTTTTAGGAAGGTAATAAATAATAAATAAATAACGCTTCACACTCGTTTTAGGAAGGTATGGTCCTATACTATAGGAGTAATATAAATAATAAATCGACAACTGTCAATTTGCTATTTTTATATTACATTGCATCTTACATAGAAGTACGAAGTCTGTCCACGGAGCGGCCTCGTCGCGTTTGTTTGTTGCCTATGTTTAATTATGCAGCTTACATGCAATCTTCAAATGAAGTGCCGTGGACAGCATGCCTAATCTAACTTCATCCATTAGACGTTAGCGAATATCGTCATAGCTAATAAAATGCACACAATCTCTCTATCTATGATTTCAGGTAGCTTACTCCCGAAAATAATTTGTAAATTATTTTTTGTTTCGATCCTATCTTAAAACCTAACCAACTTAGTTCCCATTTGAACCAAAGGTTGATAAAATGAGATTCCAAACTAGTATTTGTCGAAAGTAAGCACCCGGGTAGTTGGAGCCAGTGCCTTGCCACATGCACATGAGATCCCCACACAACTATACAGAAGCACACATAGTCCCTTAAGCAACCAGACATTTTTGCGATAATGAGTCGATGATACCAGACACCCTATTTGGTTAGGACATTACCATGTTCGTTCTGAACTGATTATCCAAGAAATGTGTCGCTACGTGAGCTGGTAGTAAGTTGAACAGGATCCTTCGGTTTGAAGCCTGCAATAAAATTTCAGTACTGAATAAGTTGTTAATTAATCGATAATGCGGCTTGTGCCTAAGTGATCGAAAAAGTTAAGCAATAGCCGGCGCGGTCTGTAGTTGGATGAGAGATCGCTAGTGGCAAAAATTTCTTGAGCGTTTCCGTGCTTCGCAGGGCGCGTAAAGCAGTCAATCCCGGTCATTATCGTAAAATAACTCGGGCGGCATGAAAACTTCCGACACTTGGGTTGGCCACTAACCCCTCCACTATTCGGCAATGGAGCAGCGTGTTGGAGTATCTTCTAGGGCCTCCTTGAGAGACCCGTGCTCAGTAGTGGGCCATTGGCTTCAATCCATTAATGGCCCACTACTGGGCACGGTTTTCTCCTCTTAAGGAAGCCTAGAGAATACTCGACCACGCTGCTCAAGTGCGGATTGGTGGAGAGGTTAGTGGCCAACCCGAGTGTCGGAAGTTTTCAAACCACCCGAGGGCCTCCGACATGGCTTAACGACTGTTATCTTATGATAACCATCCAACTACCGACCGCGCCCGCTGTTGCTTAACTTTGTCGATCGCTTAGGATCGACGCAAGCCGCTGGGCTATGAGCGCTTCAGTGGCCATTAATGGATTGAAGTCTCGTCCGTACCTGCAGTGCGTCCATGTCTCTCTTCTCGTCTCTCGCCTGCGCCTGCCAGAGGAAGTCCAGCCGCGCCGTCCACTCCGTCTGCCGCGCGTGCAACAACACCGCGAGCGCGAGGGCTACCGTCCACGCAGACGATATATACGCTGAGCCGATTGTACTGGTACTGCAATAATATCAGCGTTTTACCTTACCAATAAAACGCTTATTAAGCGATAACCTTATTTGAAGCCTAAATAAACATATTAGAGAGTAGCGTATTTGATTTCCGGTAGCAGGTCGGTATTATCCTCGAATTCTCATTGGTCGTCCCCCACCATTTTAGTTCTCTGGCTGTACACCAGGTGGCGCCGTGTGCACGAGGAGGTTAGACTCGGCGCATTGCTTCATTGGATCTCAAATATTAGATAAATGTTTTCACCAGGCAGGGTTAGAATGTTAGGCTTCAAATAAGGTTATCGCTTAATAAGCGTTTTATTGGTAAGGTAAAACGCTGATATTAAGCTTTGAACCGTTATTTGAAGCCTAAATAAACATATTAGAGATGTGTCTGTTATCGCCTGGTGTACAGCCATCGCCAATGTGACGATATCCTGAAAATTACTTTAAAGCATTTTTAGCCTTTGAGTACAGTATACATTACTGTAGGTTAGAAAATTATGTACCTAGAATCGGGATACATGCAAACATAAGTAATGTTAGTATATAGTTTCAATTGAAAACTACATTAATTTATCGTAAATGCTATTATAATATTATAAATGTGAAAATTTGTGAGCATGTTTGCTACTCTTTCAGGCACAAGCCGTTGAAAGAACTTTCGTGAAGTCCAGCACACAGGTAGGCCAATCTGGAACAAGACAATAGGCACAAGTTGTTCCGGAAAACACAGCAGTGCTGCCGGTAGAACGCTAGTATTCAAATAATTAATGAACTAAATTAACTGTCGTATATAAAATTATTGTAATTGATAATAATATTATAAACCTTTCATTACTTATAATTCGTAGCATCAGTTAACCTTTTAGCATCAATTATTGATTAAAAAGTTGTGATACAACTGTAGGCTAGATGGTATTGGTGAACTTTGAATCGCTGTGCAATAATATCTCAGAAAGCTATTTTCTAATCCTCAGTTACCCCTAGTTAGTAAACATACTTAAAGATCATACCCCACACGGTAGAGAGCAGTTTTGTATTAGATTCTTGGGCGCGACTGCAGGTCGATAACCACCTGTGTTAGCCTTAACTTAATACCTGGTCGAAGTACATAAAAACTTCTATATTAGTATGTGTAGCTGCCTTTGTTGACCCCACATTCTACGTAATAAGCTAGAATTTTTGCAGATATTGCGCTTGGCTTAGGTTCAGACAGGTCTACAACTGTTAGTATTTAAAAATAGGATCTAGGGCCTCACAGTCTATTTATATGGATAACGTATACAATAGGCGGTTTTGCACCATCACATATTTCTTGGTTAATAAGCAATTATTAGCTCCAATATCTAGTAAAGTGCTACTTAGTATATTTATTATTTAAAAATATGTACTCGTATTTGAATCGGCCTCGTTTGCCTTAATTACAGGAATTGGATTTTCTTTCGCCAATGTGACTCATTTATACCGTAGAGGTTGGATTATTAATGTGAAGTTTCACGATGGTTTTGCTGAACTGTCAGATCTAGCGTGCTGCAACCTGAGACTACACGAGTTGTTCATGAGGCAAAATGGCCTGTAGCCGTAAACCAATCTGGTAAAAATCACTATTATAATCTGGGAAAAGGTGCCTTTCTGGCAGCGGAGTTAAGCAGTATAGCTGGTCAACTTTTCCATTGTATTGGCCATGAATATAATGAGCTTGAATTTGAATACTGAAACTGATTGAACAGGCTTAATAAATAAATAAAATTGTTTATTATGTACTGAGTTTGTTATTTCTATCAAAGACATTGATTTGGTACTTCCTTTTCGTAGGTACTTACCGTTCGGTTAACGTTTTGAGTTAACAGTGACTGACCTACTAGGTGCGGATCGAACCTTAGAGCGTAACAAACAGCGCGCATGTTTCTTAAAATGGACTGTAGAGCCGTTTGGAGCCCAATGTCAGTACAAGCGGTTGTTCAGTTTAGCACGTTATTTCAACTGACATATCTATCACTAGGTAATCCAGTATTGAAGGATGTTAAAGTTTCAACGGAGTTAGGTTGGCATTCCATCAATTCGAATCATTAAAGGCACTCGCTGGTATTGTGGATACCGATGACGAGGATTTTACGTAGTGGTACATACTCTTTGGGTAAACACCGCTATGCCTTAAGAGGGCTTGATAACGTAAGTGATCCCTGACTATCAGGGAAATAGCAAAGGTTACTTATCCTATTATACGTTGGATACCTTTGCGACCAGCCGTTTCTACCTTTCACAAAGATAAAATATTCTTGAAGATCATCTATGGATCCTTTTACATATGTTGTAGTAAAATATAATGTTGTTATATTCCTAACTTGTGTATTATGTCCATTAAGAAACTATGAGACTTATTCGGTTGCATGACAACCAATCATAAACGATTCCTAGATGCTAAATGTTGATCTGTGGTACCAAAATCGACTTATCAAAGTTAATTTGCCAACCCATATGTTTAAAAATTATTGTGGCTTGCTAAATCTGATGTTTTAGGGGACAAGGTCCTTGCAGTCTATTAGATTATCTGCCGTTATATCTGTGCAACACAATTGATCAGATACGCCAAAAATATTTGGTGTACCTACATGTGCGCGAGGCCATTAATCTTTAGTGAAGGTCCAGGGACGCACATCTTTATTCTACAATGCCCGGCCGATGCAGAGGCTGCCATGTAAGGAATGTGTTGAAGAAAAACTAAGTAGTAATAGATTATTATCGATCACGTAGTGTTATGGTATTTTGGAATATTGATGTGAACGTTAGGAGAACTGAACGTACATCATGATGTAAAGTAAAAGGAATATTATTGAATAACCAACACCGTAGAATACACCTTCTCCTATATATATCTACGCCAATTGCAATAGCGGGCTATATTCAACGAAGCATTGATGTGTTTTGGTATTGATGGGTATGTGGAAATATACGTTGGATAATTTTGCTTAACCAATCCAATGGTTGTAACCAGTTTACTACTCTGTATCATTATGAGCTTGTACTTACTTAATCAAACACGATAATTTAGGTTATTTAAAATATTGGGAACACCAAGCCGGTACTAAAAAGCACGGGTTCTGAAAACACTCTTTTCATTAATTAGCATGAATCCATGGCCTTCGAGGTAGGTGTTTGAAGGAGGTCAAAGCTGGGTACTGTTCGGCACAGTAGGTACTGCTAACAATAGCGTGGCCAAAAATGGAATGCGAAAATTTTATAAAATTTTTAGTTTGAATTTATAGTTTCCAGTTTGTGGTGCTTGTAGAATTTGATATTGTTCTAGAAATTCTGATAAATTAACCGCTCGATAAGGGTCATGGACCTTTACTTGTGTTTTGAGTGCATTTCGGGGCCATGAAAATTCTCAGGGCCAGATCTTTGTTGTCATCAAGAAAAGTTATTTCTTGATGGGTGTTTGGGGGTGAGGGTAGTCACGCCCGTGGTTCTTAAAATTGTATGCATTTCCGATACCTTGAAAAGGCAGTTTACTTAAGTAATCTGAATGAGGGTAATTATGATTCAATAAATATATATTTGTACTGTACTTTAAAGCATGACTAGACGTGACCTGAGTCTGTTAATAGCACTGTGCTTGCGCAGCAGCTTTATTTTGTTTCGGTGCTCGGAGCGGCCAAAACTAAAGATATTTCATGGGGCGTGGGTAGTCGCGCCCGTGGTGCTTAATATTGAATGCATTTCCGACGCCTTGAAAAAGCGGTTTTAGCTTACGTAATCTAAATGAGGGTAATGATAATTCAATACATACAATATATTTATACTGTGCTTTAAATCATGACTAGGCGTGACCTGAGTCTGTAAATAGCACTGTGCTTGCGCAGCAGCCTTATTTTGTTTCGGCGCTTGGAGCGGCCAAAACCAAAGATATTTCATGGTGCGAGGGTAGTCGCGCCCGTAGTGCTTAATATTGAATGCATTTCCAACGCCTTGAAAAAGCGGTCTGCTTACGTAATCTAAATGAGGGTAATGATAATTCAATACATACAATATATTTATACTGTACTTTAAAGCATGACTAGGCGTGACCTGAGTCTGCTAATAGCACTGTGCTTGCGCAGCAGTTTTATATTGTGTCGGCGCTCGGAGCGGCCCGAAGTTTTTAGATATAGATATATCCGCAGCTTTTTCTATGAAAAAAGAAAGATTCAAAGATTCTCGCTAGTGGGAGGAATTTTACATAAACGGGCCTTCAGAAAATTATCCATAACTGCAAAATGTTAAAAAGTCTGATGCTAATGCAACGAATTAATAACTCTGCACTTCTACCCACACGATAGCTGTAAAACATCATTAACCTCCTTTAACATTTGCTAAGACTGTCAGTGCCTATTATATTTTGACATTGCAGTAGTAATATGACATTTATTTCATTAATTTAGAATTCTAGTTTGTTAAATATAATATTGAACTTGAGTCATATCAAAACTTAATATTTTAGAAGAAAAGTACACGACTTTTTGGTCGAAAAATGCTACTATTTATGTTGTAATCAAATTCTTATTAGTATTACCTTATCTTTATTTATTTTAGTATGTAGATTATGATTAATTGATTATGTTGTACGCCGTATGGTAAGACATAGCAAAAAAACTATCCACTGTCACCTGTGATTGTCACCTTATGTACCTTCATATTCACAGTAAATATGTTTGAGTTTGAGGTTGTGTTTTATTATTTATTAGAGCTATGTGTGACAGTTTGCATGCCCAAAGAGGCGGAACGTAAGGTAATCACGTATTTTTGTGAACCACCTATATGTTTATTTATTTATTTATTTATTACACTTTATTGCACACCAAATTTACAGAGTCAGTAAAAGCTTTTCAATGTTAATATTACAAGTGCACAAAAGGCGACCTTATCGCTAAGTAGCGATCTCTTCCAGATAACCTTTGGGAAGATGACGAAGGGAAAAATTGAATTGAATGTTGGTAGGGTGCAAAGTGTAATATCCTACTCATAATATAAAAATAAATATATATATATATATAGTAATAACCAACCATATATACCAACGTATAAATATATATATAACTATATCATATTAATATATACATATTTTAATATATATATACATATATATGCATGCAATATAATAGATGATATAATACACATATACACTACACACGCTTTGTACTACTATGTTGTACTACTTCTGGCAATCAATGATTTTTCGGATTTACTTTTAGTAAACTTTTGTGCCCGTCTGTCAAGGATGTGAAGGCGCTTTGCGCAGCTAGTATATATCTCTTGGATAATAGCGGCAAAATCTTGCTCACTAAATAAATGTAAGTAAAGTATACGTAAGTGTAGTATACGGTATCATTTCATCCTTGATCTTTCAGTAGGGTAAAATTTAGACTAACGGCAAAATTCGCCCATTTGTCTAGGGCCATGTCCCTGTGCTGCTACATAGCACTACAGTAGATAAGTAGGTTGAAATGCAACGCTATTCTTCGCAATATAATTTAGTATTGTAATAACCACTTACCTTATACGCCAAAAAATGTACGAAGTCAAAACTTATTCTTGTCGTTTCTTACTGTTCTTTCCTGAATTGAACTTTCCATTTTTGCGGCGCACGTGGCTAGGTGCTGCAGCAGTATTGGCTCCGAACGTTACGAGAACTCGAGTCATAAGAGGAATAATTTCACTCATACTAAGAATAACTTTTAAATAAAATACGAACGATAAAATCGTTAAATTAAAATTCTTCAGTAATATACTTCTTCTAGTAAGGTTAGGAACTGCTTGGATGTCTCTTAAGACACAACCGACTGTTACGAAAAACAAATCGCCAATGAAGCAATGCGCCGAGTCTAACCTCCTCGTGCACACGGCGCCACCTGGTGTACAGCCAGAGAACTAAAATGGTGGGGGACGACCAATGAGAATTCGAGGATAATACCGACCTGCTACCGGAAATCAAATACGCTACTCTCTAATATGTTTATTTAGGCTTCAAATAACGGTTCAAAGCTTAATACATGATAATACAATACAATACAAAACTCTTTATTGCACACCAGAATAAAATATACATGTACATAACAACAGCTATAATGGATAGTATACAATAGGCGATCTTATCGCTAAAAAACGATCTCTTCCAGATAACCCAAAGTGGAAAACTTATCTAAGTTGACAAATAAATTGCTGGTAGAGGTGTACAAGCACAACTAACACAAGTATGATGTTCATGAGGTCTGCGAAACTAACATAATGCGAAGAGAGGGAAGGATAGAGTAAGATTGAGATGATAAATAAATAATAAATAAATAACGCTTCACACTCATAGCCCCACACTAGGATTCCCTGTGTCGCGGGTGCCATGGACAACATACAAGACAAGGACACTCACACCCAGACCGAGAACAGAAATTCAAACTCATCATTCAAATTTCTGCCTCGCTGGGAATCGAACCCAGGACCCTTAGCGCGGCGATCCGGCATGGTAACCATTGCGCCACACGGGTCGTCAAATACCGTCGATATGGAATATAGTTACACTATCTGTTATGGAATACAAAATTTACTACTTCTATAAGTTTCTGGTCGTAAAACTTGACAAGTAGTTGAAAGAAAGATTTGATATTTCTATGGTCATTTTGAGCAACAGCGAAGCGTCGGATTAAGGGTACATTACGATAAAAGTAATTCACTGCTTTATAAAAATCCCACAATTTGCATACACTTCGCAGTCACCAACATGGAAGAAATTGTCTCTTTGAGTAATTACATTAAACAGTGAGACAAATGAACGAATAATTATACTAAATACTCACCCAATCATCATATCGTAGCAGTCGAATATATCCTTATGGTAGAGCAATATAACCGCGACGTATCCAGCCGTCATCACGGCTAATAGCACCCCCTTGACCAGTATAGGTAGTCGGAGGAACACAGCCACAGTTAGCATGCTAAGACAGCAACCAAGAGTGATGTATAGAGGCACGGGGCACGCTCGATGGTCGTTGCTACTCCACAGATCGGCAGCGATCGTTCCCGTTTGGGAACGGATCTGATCCATTGTTGTTACGTTCAGTGTTAAGTTCCGGCAGATATTCATCTCTTGACATGTCACCTGGAAGTTGTAGGAATTAAATGAAAAAATTATTTATTCAGCAACCATCTTTATAATAGTTTCAGTGCCACTAGCTCCCACACTAGGATTACCTGTGGGAAGTTAGGATTCACTTCCTCATAACAAAATTGGTTATCAAATCAATGTCTTAAGTTAATTATAATTAATTAATTCAGTTATAGCTCATAACTTTTAAGTGTACAATGTAAATAGCCGACCAGTGAGCAGAAGAGCCAAAATATGGTAAATGGTCACCGTCGCCCATGCACAATAAAATAAAAACACATGAAAATTAAAATAAGTGACAATTATTTTAATTTTTATGTGTTTTTATTTTTGTGTGACAATTATCCTGCTTTTATTTTATAAAAATTCTTAATTTACACTGGCGTGTACTTTGTCAGTATAGTTCCGTATTTCAAATCAAATTATCACAAAATTACTTACAACATTGACTTGTCCAACAGCATATCCCAGTACAATAGTGAACGTAGTGATA
The DNA here is from genome assembly GCA_963932265.1 of Thymelicus lineola. Lineage (NCBI taxonomy): Eukaryota > Metazoa > Arthropoda > Insecta > Lepidoptera > Hesperiidae > Thymelicus > Thymelicus lineola. Next base: position 7,698,988 of record OZ010686.1, read on the forward strand.
GCGTTTCTGAGAGCAAACGGCCGTGATACATCACAGGGGATGAGTCGAAGCCGTGCCGCCAGGGTGAGGAGTAGCACAGCGGCAGACCAGGCGAAGGCGGTCACGAACAGCAGTAGCAAGATGGTGGTGCGTGGTAGGATCGCCGCTTGGAGCGCCCCGGCCGCCGCTAGAGCGCCTAGGGCTGCGCTCAGAGACCCTGCCCATCCGCCGTCAGTTGAGGCACGGTACTGGTGAATAATTTGAAAGATTGTTAAGGAAGTTGTTTTTTTTTATTCATTTTATTGTATCTATTGCAGCAAAAAGTATTGTAAATGTGAATTATTGATTTATAGGTTACATTAGGTACATGGTAGTTGGCGTGGTCGCAATAGCCGGAGTACTAGAGACAAACCTGTTTGACTATGTGGCCAAAACAGCTACCAATGCAAGGTGAAATTAACCAAATAGGATTTTTTATGACTCACAAAACAAAACCGAAGGTTACATACACACTCAACTTATATGTGCATATGCGTACGTATTTGTGCGTTAATTGTAAAGTTCGTTAATTTGTCTTCACAAATTGGAGATTACAATGTTTCGATATACCTGCGAAATATTCCACGTCTATAATAAATATAATTCATGTCAATGCATTAAAAAAAACAATTACTTGCGCTTCCTTCTCAGCTTCCTTAAAGCACAGCGTCAAGAGATGCACGTGCGTGGCCTTCTCCCTGTGCACAGAGCGCGCGTCGATGGCCTGCGCGAGGTACTTGTTGACGCGGTTCGTGGGCTGGTGGTACACAGACGAGTGACGCTTCTTCAGGGGCCGTTTGAACTTCTCCGTCACTTTATTCTGTGGACATACACCAGCAGTTCAACGCTACTGACTTTGAAATTCTCAAGTAATAGGTAGGTAATTCGACTTGAGACAACATCGAGTTAAGGTCGGGGGACACCTTGGGCCTTCGAAGGGTCAGAGGGTCCATGCTGGCGCCATGCTCCATTCAAAGTTCGAACTGACCTTAGAAATAAAAGTTCCGGTCCCCAAAGCAGCATCACATCATTAAAATGCAATTAAATTGAACATAACAGAATTGAACATAAAACTTCAAATTACAATATTCATTTCAATTATTCAAGAGAATTTGCATTTTGGAAGAAATTCTTTCACAGTTATCTTACTTGTAGTTATCTTATTATAATAAAAATGTTTGATCATTTCTCGACTCCATCACTTATTTGTAAACTTATACTTAGGAAAAACTAAGTTACTAAAATAAGCACAAACCAAGAAATAACCAAGCAGTAGGTATAAAAACCATTGGTCATGATAACTCCATGCGGGTTAGTGGGGGGAGGAGCCATGCCATGCCGTGCGAGTGAGAGGGCAGCGAGTGAAACACAGTTCAGTGCATTCGACTTTATTTTTGAAAAATAAAATATAAAATCAAATAACTTCTCAGGTTTTACATATTTCAATAATTCCACTAAGAGCGGTGAGAGTGAATGATTTCGTGTGCGTACTTGCGCATATCGCGGTATGAGCGTACATTGCGAACGAGATCATTCGCGAGTAGGTGTGATCCACGGACGTAAACATCGAGTACATTGTACCTACTATAGGGTTCGAGTGAGACCCATTGTGTAATGGTAAACAATAACACAAGAACAACATTCGGTCTGCGCTTACTGTTTCAGCGGGTATTTGTTGTGGAACTAATGTCCAAGGTCGGAATATCTGAAAAACAACGAGCAGACGTCTCATTAGTTGCTGTTGAACTTGGCTCCACACATTGTTTTAATAAAGGTACGACAACTATCGAGGATTCACGTCACAATAACGGTACGAACTCACCGAACTGTAAGCAATGGGTGAAAGCCTAACAGCAACTAAATGTGGAGTAATATTTACGACGTCGAAGTAAAGTGCTGTATAATTGAAAAAAAGGACACTTAGATTCTTGTGCGAGATAAAACTGACTTATACTAACACCGAAAAGTTTAATGATAATGCGTAGATACCGAATAGACCATCCCCTTATTAGCCTAGTGCACTTGAATATGAACTTAAACCTTTTTAAGAATTTTAGAGGAAGCAGCACAGATTTAGTTTCAAAACCACCACTTAAAACCAGTCTAACTACCAAATAAATAAGCTAGGTTATCAGTTGCCACGCATTGCCTGAAACGCATTGATATGACGGTGTAAAATGCGTTTCATTAAATCTCAAGCGAAAACCAAAAATCGCAGGGAATATAGCAATGTGGATGCCTGTTTTAATTGCAGGTTCATGAACTAATCACTCTTAAGAGTTGTGTTGAACATAGACACATTGTATATTTCGAAGTTACAGCATTATGTGGATAAATGTGTGTATGTTCCATGCATGGTGTTGCGTCAAACCTATTTAATTGTGCGTTTGTTTTCTCACTCATTCATTGGCATCATTTGTCAAACCGTTGCACGTCCACACAAAATGCGAGTGAGTTTTGGAATGGAGTACCAAATACAATGAGTCTTTTGTATTATGTTCAATGACATATTTCAAGTATAGACTAGACCAGTACTCTTAACAATATATCAGAATACTATTATATAATTACACAATGATTTCACAAGTTATTTTTGATAGTGTGAAGTATATTTGGATGCCCTACTTTTGTGTTATGTTTTTGTGTTTCGCATTTGTATGAACGTGCAACCCGTTCGCTAACTCTGGCCGCATACGCAAGGTATCTAATCTGTCAGATTCTCAAGCAGGATTTAATTAAGATAAAATGCGTTAATTTTTCTGTTTCATTACATTAATTTTATGTCAAAAGACTATTCATGAATTCGTAAGTCATTTATTATAAGGCACTTTCAAGGACAAATAGAACAGCAAAAAGAATATTCTCTTCAATAAAATGCAAGTAGATCCTGAAATTTCATCAAACTAAGCCTTCCGGATAGAACTCAGGTTACATGGCTCTGATCTGAGGATCTGACGTGATTTGAACATGCGGCCAGCATGAACCAGAGACATAATGTACCAGATAAGCACAAAGAGAGTTGTGATCCAGTGTACTTCAACTTCACTAATTGGAGCAGCGAGGTGGAGTATGTGCTAGGCATCCTCAAGAGAAGAGACCCGCGCTCAGTAGTGAGCCAGTAATGGGTTGAAGCCACGTACTTCAATTCATTGCACTATAATTTTCTCTGGTCTAGTACATTACACCCCAGATAGAGATAGAAATACAGCGTCGCGATAAATGCGGGTAATGCGCGTGAGTCGTGACCGTTGCGTGCGCTCGCAGTGCGTGGTGCTGCATGACAGCGTCGAAGGTGTGGTGATGCGGGGCGGAGGCGGGGCAGGGTGGGGCGGGGGCCGTAGGGCGGAGCGCCGAGCTCACGTCCTCCGCTCGCAGCGCCGCCAGCCGCAGCGCGTCCGCGGAGCCCGGCTCGGCGTGCAGGGCGCGCCGCAGGTCCTGCACCTGCCAACACCATGCTAATGTTCCTGACGTACGCGACCGTAGTATTTAAGGGTGTGTGGTTTGAAGCCAATTGTTAATCGGATACGGATCCACTGATTACAGATTCAACAGTAGTATTATCAGCTTCTTAAAATTGGCAGTCAGTGGAAACAGTCGAAATTTTGAGTAGCGGACATACGATATACGCCTACACATAATTCGTTAAATATTTCGAAGGATATAAAATGTATGGTACACAGCAATGGGTTTTACCCTAATTAGAATGATGAAGTATATTATTTTTATTATATTATATTATTATAATATACATGTGTTAAAACGCACATACTAGTAGTAGTGTCCTTGTCCGTGAATGTGAGTATATGAGCTTTTACGTGCGAGTCCTTACTTAAAATGTCTATTTTATCTGCGATACAGAGAAACTAAATGGTGAGTTCGAGTGTGAAATTAAATAATTTATTGAAGAATAGCAACAACTTACTTCAAAATATTATATTGATGTTAACATCAGAAACAATATTGGATTCTTGCTTCACATTGAACACAAATACTCAAGTTAGCTCCATATAAAGCAAAGCAAGCGACAACTTACATAGACACACAATTTGAAGTGAAATCACTCTCTTCCTTATAATATATCAACAACTAGCTTCATAGACATCTTACAATACAAACTGACATGGCTCCCTTCCAATTAATACCAAATTATTAACATAAATACTGTGTCGTGAATGTACAGTACACTATACTCAAATACTACGGTGTTACTTACTACGTTAAATACTCGGAGCAATTAAGATAATAACAATAACAGAATTAAGAATCGGTATAAAATTACTTAAATATCATTGAAAATATAAAAGAAAAGAAAACTTACCTGTCAAAGCAGAAGTGATCGCCTCGAAACAAATGTAAACACTTGAAAGGAAAGGAGAAGCCGTGGACAACGAGCTTGTACTGTTCGGCCGTGTCCATACAATCCAAAAGTAGTGCAATAAAATGCCATAGGTATTTGACGTCAAAGTGCATAAATAAAATATAAGTATTCATAATTGTATGTATAGTATTGTACAGCCTTGAGACGATCGATAATGTGAACAGTGACATTACAATTCAGTAGGTTGGGCACATTGGGCAGCACAATGTCCCTAAGAACGAAAGTATACGAAGAATGTACAAACACATTTTATATATTAAAGTGTCCTCATCCAGTTGTTGGCTTGTTGAGGATAGAATAGAAGCCAATAATTAAGTATAAATCTTAAAATAGCGAAACGTACCAAAACAGTGATACATTTATGCCGAAATACCAGTTTAAAATTCCAGCTATCGCGAGTACCATAAGTAAAACCAGACTAATATAGATTTAATGTAAAATTCTACCAATCTTCTCAAGGCTATTTAATGCTTACACTATTGATGTAACGTGTAAGTAAGAAGTACCTTCCTAGAAACATTGGCCTTGAGTTCCTGCGGGGAGGCGGCCATGTTGGAGAAGGGCACGTCCACATTGAACTTGATAGAGTGGAGAAGTTGAACCACGACGTTAGATACATTTTTGAAGGACAGCTTGCGTCGGGATCCCGTCCCTAGGCCTACGCCCGCTGACAAACACATCTAAAACATATATAAATATAGAGAAATACATATAAATAAATATACACGGTTCCTGCTCAAAGGACCAAAATTCAACCCTCGAATCTTCTAATTTTGATAACGTTGTTATAGCAGGCTTCATATTTAATTTTTTATTTATTAATTCATGCTGACGTCCCATATTGGACCTATTTAACAGTTATTGCACCCCTGCTTTACCTTGTCCGATACTGGATACGGGTTTATTACAGTTAAGGTAAGTGTAAAGGAAAACAATACAACTACTTTACACATATACAAATATAATAAAGTATAACAGGAATAAGTTGATTATGAGTATACAGGGGCATTACAATTGAAATCCAGGTTGAATATACCAGGGTAGGGGACACTATACCAGGTGGGCTGTAGACATGGAGTACCAACAAAAGTAAACTGACCTTTCTTCTCCTCGGCGGGGGTATGATGAAGTAAGTCTGAATGGAATGGTCCCGAAGATACGCGTTGCGGCTTGCCCCATGACCTGGTTCCACCTCGTAAGCACCACCCAGACACTCCAATGTCGCTTGGGTTATGTGCACTCGTCTGAAATATCCAATATTCTCCTTGTAGCACGATAAAGCAAAGCAAAGCAACAACCCATAATTGTCCCACTGCTGGGGGTCTCCTCTCACGATGTGAGAGGTATAGGCAATAGTCTACCACGTTGGCCAAATGCGGATTGGTAGACTTAACACCTTTGAGAACTTTATGGAGAACTCTCCGGTGTGCAGGTTTCCTCACGATGTTCCCTTCACCGAAGCAAGTGATAATTAACTAACACTGCACATAATATTTGAAAATTAGAGGTGCCAGGATTTGAACTCGGGTCCCTTCGTTCGGGAGACCAACGTTCTAGCCACTAGGTTATCACTGTTATATGCTGTAGCACGATAAAAGGGTTTTATTTGTGCTAAAAGAGCGTTTCTACTTTTTTAGCAAAGTTCGTTTCCACCGTGTCGTAAGCCGCAAACGTTACCCCAACCGTAAATCCTGAATGTTTGGTCACGTTCACGCAAAAGCGAACAGAACTTTTTAAGCGGCAAATATACCCAAGTGACAAGAACAAGCGTATTATTTATTTATTTATAATAAATTATACCAAATAAACTTTACAGATTTATAATCCAAATTTGTTACTTAGCTTACGACTTACTGACTAGACAATGAATAAATCATCTGGTCGTCATACGACAGATGGTGTCGAATGGAATAGTTTGATTAATTATCCGCACTTTACCAGCTCAAGTGGCGGACTTTGGTAGACGACCACTTAAGTAACGTTAGTTCAATCGAGCCCAAAAGTGGGATTTATGTGGGTTATAGTGATGATGATTTTCACGTGTTTACACCTCATAGGTATGAGTATGTAGTTCGCACCTATGCAAGAAGATTCCTTCTTGCGGAAAACCATAAACATTTCTCCAAACGAAACCAATATAATTCATCATCATAACACATAGTTCTAACATCCTAATACGTACCCAGGTTCGCCTCCAGCCTCCATGTTGTTGGCAAGCGTGACGTCATTGGACCACACGTCGTATTGCCATTTTCGCAAGCCCAGAACGCCGCACAGTACTCTCCCAGTGTGGATGCCCACTCGCATATTCAGCTGCACATCTGTCGCTTCGACCACCGATCTGAAGCAAAAATATAATCGGTTAAAATAATAACTAAAACATAAACGAACGAACGAAATAAACAAAAACGAGTCTAGATAAAAATGATAATTACGAGTTTATTTTATTTATTTACAAAATGTCACCTCTTAAAAAGAAGAAACAAAGGGCAAACTTAATGACTAATGGCACTGTCCACCAGTCAGCTCTGGGTGAATGTGCAAATAGCTGATGGCAGGTGTTAACACAAAAGATACATAACAAGAATCCGTACAAATATACATACATACACATAACTACATATACAAAAATATATATAATATACTCTTATGTACTATATACAGGAGGTATTCTATGGTCTTGGTTATGAAATGATGTTTTTTTACTTTGCTCCATGATATATTTCCAATTCTCCTAACGTTCACATCAATAACAACCTCTACTACTCCATGATCAATAATAGAATCTTTTAGACTGTTCCAAATATTAAGTTTTTCTTAAGACTATTCTTGTATGACAGCATTTGCCAATGCAAATGCTTTCAATGCCGATGCATTGAATTCATATATTGAATTACAATTACACACAATATACAAGCAAAAAGAAATCTAGTAAACATTGAATTTTACGAAGTCAATTAAAAGAACGTTATCGCAAAAAAGCAGTTAAGAGTTGAATCAGAAGACGTGGACAAGTAATAAAAAGAACTTCCCTCATAAAACGACAAACATCGCGGGGGAAGTCAATGACACACGCAAAATATTTTGAAGAGATAGAATTTTATGTTACCGACGCTGGAGTATGCTGATTTCGTTATATTTTTTCCTTCTGAACGCACAAGTTTTATTGTATAATGCCCGAAATTCCGATCAAATTGAATTACATCACAAAGACCTTGTTACCATAAAATGTAATTGCAAAAGTCATAACGTTTCTGACAAAAGACATAAATTCTCATATTGTATCTCAATACGTTAACGCCCATCATAAACAAAACTCTTCAAGCAATAAATAAAACACTTTCATTAATGATATACTGCGCTCCGAGAGAGTATAAAATAAATCATAGTTATAAATTTTATATTTAGTCCGCCCATTACTTATCCAGAAAGAGCCAAGGTAAGAAGTATTTAGAAGTGTGAACACAAAATAAATCAAGGAATCGCAAGAAAAATAAGCTTACGTCTAGCGTATTTATTTAATACGTAAATCACTGAGTTTCTTGATGCCGTCTACCGAGTTGATAAAACAAACGGTAGATGAATGGTTTAAAATTTGGCAACAACCGCCCTACTGTTCGCATCACATTGAAATGCAGAATTGAAACACTGGCTATTACTATTGGGATGAAACGACATAGATTAGAAACAAAAGCTCGTGAACGCTATATTCACGACAAAGTAAGCTAAAAGTTTCTCTGCGCTATGACACCAACAGAATTGGTGATATTTAGCACTGTCGAGTTTAAATTATCAAGGTTTTGATATGTAACAGGTATTGTTGTATATAATAGTAATGTTTGAAATGTATAAATGTAGCAAGTGGCTAAAATTCCCACGTAAAATCTTTATAGATTCAAGAAGCAGCTGATAGTCAACGTTTTTAGTTTCTTCATTGCGTTTAAGAACGACACAGACATTGAATGGAGCTGAATAAGATCTGAAGGAGCTAACGTATGCTGGCTTTTGACCTATTCCCACTGTTTTATATACGAGAATCTTCAAAGCACAGAGCATTGAGTCCTTCCGACACTCTGGCAAGGCATAGCTACATGTGGGAGCTACGAAGTAGTAAGCTGACATTGCCAACTTACAACAACTCGTAGAATGGAAAAAGGTTACTCCTATTTATAGTATTCACAGTTTTTTATGCATTAGTTGTTTGTGCACAAAATCCTAAAATATAAACAAGAGGAAAGTCGTTTACAAAACATTACTGGGAATTTCTCATTTATTCTGTTCATTATTATATGTATAAAGTTATATTGCATATACATATATCTACTATTCAACCAACGAACAGTGGGGAGTGAAGAAGGAACACAATATGTAGGAATTTATTGAGGTAGTCGAGAACTACGAGTAACATATTTCTCTTTGACAATAGACGGCGCAATTGGAGCGTGGATTCTAATCCAACGTGGTAATTTATAAGCAGCACTCAATGTAACTAGATTAATGGAAACAATGTGTAGAAGAAATAGATCAAAAGAATAAAATAAATATTGTCATTCGTTTTCGTGGTCGAATTACTATCAAGTATGCTTTTATTTGCAAATAAATAAATAATAATCTCGAGAGTTATCTCGAAATATCCCGAGCCTTGCTATAATGTCTATTGCGGATTAGCATTTAATTAGTTATTATTAGTACGAATTGGCGATTTCACATAACTACGGAAGTATTATGGAAATCACTCAGCAATGCAAGTTTCTTTTTTAGGATGTTCACGTCAACAGTGTTAGCAACGAAGAAAGTGATAATTAATTTGTAACACCCACCATAATTATGTAAGATAAAAAATAATACATAAGTGCGTCAAAGTTCGAACTAAAGCCCACTTTAAATACAAATCGTTCTTAAAATATTGAGTGCAGACGACATTTCTAGAATAAATTAACATCATCTTGTTTTTTGTTGATCAATAACACAACAGTAAGACTGTAGAAAAGTTCCAACACGCTCTAAGTATAAAAATTATAAATGTAGATAGATAGGCAGGCAACCAACCTAAGTAAAAAAGGCAGTAACCTTAAACGATGATAATATTATATCGGATCAACACCATTAGGTATAGTGAGTGTTCCATTTGCGTGCCTTGCTCTCGTAAATTTTGTAAATATAAATAAATTGTACTTCACACCACAACAACTCTTAACCTTATATAAAGCACAGGTTCGGCCGTGTATGGAGTACTGCTGTCACATTTGGGCTGGTGCTGCCAAATGCCACCTGTCAGCATTGGATTCAATGGAGAGGCGTGCTAAGAGACTTATTGGTGACCCTAAATTGGTTGAGACCAATCTTCAGAGCCTCGAGCACAGGCGCAGAGTTGCTAGCCTCTCGGTATTCTACAGGATACATTTTGGAGTGTGCGCAGGAATTATATGATTTGATTCCGCCATCCCCATTCCACCATCGAACGTCCCGACGCACGGCGGGTATCCATCCATTCGTCGTTGACATTCCCCCTGTACGGACAAAGCGCTTCGCTTCGTCATTTATTATGCGTACAGCGAAGGATTGGAATAAATTGCCCGCGTCGGTATTCCCGCTCGATTATAATGTGAGTGTCTTCAAGGCAAGAGTGAATAGGCTTTTACTAAGTTAATGCGCTTTAACACCAATGACTACATCGCCACTTACCATCAGGTGGGATTGTAGTCAAGCTTTAACTTATAAGATATATAAAAAAAAACTGATGTTGTTTATGTTTTATGTATGTAGGTTAATGACATTTAGAAGAGACAGAATGGACCCTAGGAAAATACTCAAAATCCGAACGTTTTATAATTACTATAGCATTTTCTGATGGAAAAATACCGCGAAGTGTTACAAAAAGCGAAGAGAATTAATCAAAGGAATTGGATTAGCGAAACATTCTAATGACGTCGTTAATTCTCATTAGTCCCATAGAAGTGTTATTTCATTAAGTCGATATCAGTCTTACTGTCTTTTGTTTTCATTAACAAAGTATTAGACGCTAATGTATTGTAGATGAAAGACTGATAAATGAATGGCTTTAAATCATAGAAAATATTTCCAAGAGTAAGGATATTCAGTGAATTTACAGCAAGAATTATCTGTCAAATACAGTCGGGAATCACGACCACAAGCTGTGGTCGATAAACAATGCCATTCATGAACTTCAGGAATTGTTCCAGTTTAAATAAAGCAAGCTAATATCTAGTTCTAGACGTTAGAGTTTAGACTTTAGACGGTAGTATACTCGTATACTGTCCTAGGGATCTTCGTAAAATCTGCATGGCGCAAGGCTAACATTTAATTCTAATTAATCAGTGGTGAAATTATTTATTCAAGCTCACTTTATTTTCTTGAATAAATGTAAAATTTATTATTCCATTGTTAAAACTATTATTTTTAAATAATATAATATTAATTCATGAATTACCATACCTAGGTATTACCTAGTTACTGTTTGACACAACAATCTCAGTTCCATAATACAATGTAATAATCCATCGCTATACTACACTAAGCCAAGTACAAATAACTTAAGAATTCTGGATTCGTTGAAATTTAGGATTGAAAAGGCTTAAGGATATAATTAATGTTTTTCATTGTAAGCGTCATGCGCTAGAGGGTCTGCATCGAACAAAAAGGACCAAAAGACGGAAATTTTTCAATAAGAACGTTCACCAGCACTTTTAATGCCTTGAATTATATATTATTGTAATAAATTGCGGGGTTATTGTTGATAGCAGGGGAAGGGAGAAAAGTGTCTCGCGTGTTTGGGAGTTCCTGTATTGTGATTATTGAAAAGGTTTTCCTTTGTCGAAGAATTTTATAAAGGTAAGAAGGGCAATTTGTGAAAACGCAATGCTGAAGAAATAGGAAAACTCAAATGTTTTAATATTTTAGAAAAATTCAAGTAATAATATTATTAATAATTTGATATGTAAATAGAAAGGTATACTAATTAACTTATTACCAACACCCCTTTTAAATAAATTAGTGACAGTTAAAAATGGAAAGGGTGTAAAATTTATAGCCGTAGGGGATATAAATGAAATTTTTCATTAGACAAGTGCTAGTTATATCATAGCTTGAAATGTTATAGATAAGATCAGACTTAACACGATTAGTCTAAATATCAAAAAAAATCTCACACTTAAATTACTTTTTCCCGTGATATTCTTACAAGTAAGATTTTCAACTTTAAATTTTTTAGTATGTGATAAATTATATTTGGTTTATTTTTCTACGTTTTTCAGAACTTATTATTACACTCTTACATCTATAAGTAACATACAACCCATAGTGATAAGAATCTGTGACACACTTTACATTATTGTTATGTCATTATTATTACATTATTGAATATAGAAATCAATAAACTATGGCATTTACTTATAAAGTATAAAAAACTGTGTCTAAACATTGAAATATGAAATGATAAAATGTTCCTGTAAATTTAATGAAGTAAATAAAAAACATGTCAAAATGTTCGGTGTATAAATCTCATTTATAATTTCGTCCAATATCCAAAGTAAAAGCGACGCGATAAAAGTAATCCTCCATTTTCCATTACGTAAATTTGAATACAAAATTTTTACTGAAAGTTCACTCGTATTTCGAATACGAATGAAAAGATAAGCAACTTAGTACGTCTCGTTCCCTAAGGGACACGATAATATAACCTATATAATCGGTTTAATTCCAAAGGGAAAGGTTCTGCTAATAAAGAGCCATTGGACTTATGTTAGTTGATCCTTAAACAAAGTAGATTTTGCATATTCGTAGTTTTATACAAAATAATAGACAACACAAAAGCCAGGATCTCTTGAAAATAGGTATAATGTTGTTGATGATCACAAAATTTGGAATCTTCAAAGTGTTTGGAAAAACAAATGAATGGTATCTATATCAATGATTTTGGTCAGGTGAAGTTCGTTACGCAACTATTAGTTTATATGTTTGGAATTTCTTTCATAAATGGGTGAAAAAATTCACATCTTTCCGCAGTCAATCCATATACCTAATAAAGGGGGTCCTTTTCATTAAACTAAAAACTGAAAAAATACATACAAATATCGCTTATATCTAGTAAAAAATGTTTTATTACTTTCACAATATTCACATTAAACTATAATCTATGTTTGGATCTATCCTAGTAAACATTAACAGCTATGTGTCAGGAGCAGGACACTCCCTTCTATCGTAACATAACATAAAATTAATTACTAGATTGACAACATATACGAGTGTCTGGTTCTAACAATCGATTACGCGATGCATTATGTAGAGAACTACATACACAACAAACATCATTAGTGCAGTCATTGAAGCATTATTGCTCCGAATTTTTTTACTGTGAACCGATTTGCGTGAAATTTTGGAATTAGGTTCATCTTACCCTTAACTTCAAAAGTGAAAATGATTTAAACTCCGCACTCACCCTGGGGGTGGTTGCCACCCCTTCTCGGGGGTGGACATTTTTTTTTCAAAATAACCTCGGATATCGATAGAAGGGCTAATTTTAAGCAAAAAATCACCTATAAAGTTTTTCGAAAAATCCAATACTTTTCAAGTTATTGGCAATTGAAAAATCGCAATTTTTTCACGTTTTTCATCGGTCTTTTGCAAATATCTCCAAAAATATACGTTTTATCGAAAATTTTATAAGAACCAAAATTGTAGCAGATAAAAAAACGAACAATTTAGTTTTTTTTTAATCATTCTAAGTGCAATATTAAGCTAGATATTGAAGATCAAAGCCGTTTTTTATTTTGTCTGAAATTTAATCTATGTGTTCAATGCCATCTAGCGGCGAACAGATGCATTTTATGCATTCTGCCATAAGAAAGTTTTTGTAGTTCTTGAAATAAGCTTTAAAATGAGCACTGTTAAAGGTCTTTTGCACGTAAAATAAGTGAGCTGTATTGAAAATAAGAAGACCATTTAATATTTTTTCTTTTAAATCAATGGGTTTCATAAGTGCCATTTCCGCCAAAATGAAAATTAATCGTATTCCGCCTAGAAATAACTTTATTATGAAGAGTTTGATAGATTGTATCAGTTTGGCTGCTTCAGGACACATATTTAAAAAAAAATCAAGATTAAAAAAAGAAAACAAATTTCAAATTTACAAAAAAAAACACCTTTTTTTCATAATATCTCAAAAATGACGACAGATACGTAAAAAAGTGTAGGGATGAAAAATTTAGGTATTTTTCTGACGAACAATTTGGTTTTTTTTTTATTTCTGTCAAACAAAAATTGACGGAGATATGATTGTTTAAAGAGCGCGCGGCAGCGCAATCACAGTCTCTCTTAAGCCCTTTAACCCTTCACCGTTTTAAAAAAAGGTTTTTTACTATATATTGCAATGAAGGATGTTGTAGCTCTGTTAATTACCTTTAAAATGGTTTGTTATAAATAGTGATAGCATGAAAATTGAAGGAGTTATGGTCCAAAAACTTATCATATTTTTTTCTACTTAGTAACTGAAAATTTCGGAGTGTGAATATTTGGAGCAATGTAATACGCAGTGTATGTGTACGCAGTATAATAGAGACCCAAAACTATTGTAACGTGTATATATATACATAATATGGCTCATATATTTTGGAAACGTAGGCATGAATACATACCAACGTTCTTACATGTATATATAACACATTTGAGTGAAGGGGCCAACGAAAAAGCCAGGTGATCAGCTGTGCGTGCTCCGTATGTAATCATATATATTTACTGTTTTAATTTAGGGGTAGTTTTAAGGGTAGCAATGTTGAAGATTATGATAATCACTTTCGAGAGTGTAGAATAATATTTAAATCCTTTTCATTTAATCAAAAAAAAAAATTTTAACAATTTTTTATCAAGGGGTTGTTTTTAAGGGTTGAAAGGCGGTTAAAAATTTGACTATTATTATAGAGAACAAAATAATACTTACTCTATACTTACATCTTTTTATGTCATACCAAAGTAATTTTTTGTGATTTTTTTAATTTAGGGGTTGTTAGCAAGGGTTGTAAGAATTTCAAGGGGTTGAAAATGATTTTAATATGAGGTAATTGTGTTAGAAAACACTTTACAATTTCAAAACTTACTATTACACATGTTTTCTAGCGATAAAATGGCTCAATGTTAATTTTTCCATTAAGGGGTTGTTTACACCCCTTAAAAATAATTTGCGGAGTTCAGATTATTTTCACTTTTGAAGTTAAGGGTTAGATAAGCCTAATTCCAAAATTTCATGCAAATCAGTTCACAGTAAAAAAATTCGGAGGTAACACCGTATTTTTCGCTTCAATGACTGCACTACATTATAAATGAAGCCGAGACAGCGTAGGCCGAGTGAAGTTAACATGTATCCAGTCGGATTAATTCATCCGCACTTCATATCGCACGCCCAACTTGTCTCGCTTGTGGAACTCTGAGCAGACTTTTAACTCGATTTGGTTCACTTTGAATATGGAACTTTCTTTCAGGAACTATCATTTAAAAGCTTTCAAAGTTTGTCACTGAGTGTTTTTACGTTTTTGAGTATTCACAACGAATTTTTGGCACTTTTGGTGGTTTGAAATTATAACATGGGCGAATACAAGAAAACCCCGGGAAGGTTGAAGTTGTGAAGTCTCAGGCCAGATACTGGGATGCTGATTATGATGTTTCTAATTATAGAAAAGACGGAATTACATGGCAATAAACTATCGTGCCTTGCTAAGGCGCTAAATTAAAATAACTTCTAGAGGCACTACAGGACGAACCAAGTAAGACTTACAAGTTTGGGAGCTCTCCATACAAAGCACAGAAATGAAAATTACACATAGGGTAAACGGCCCAATATCCGTGAAATTTTGATATTCGCTGACTTTGCAGGTCTGTTATTTAAAAACTAATAATCTTAATAAAAAGAGATATACATGACTTGGTAGGAAATTTATTCTAGTTCTCAGATTATTGTATCGTTTTATATTAATACAAAGATTTATGCACAATAATTTCAAAAAAACTAAAAATAGGCCATTTGTCCCAGTACCCGTTAGATTTGTACTAGTGTTCGGTAAATTGTCCTGGAATCCGGTAAATTTTACCGCGAATTTAAACTCTATTGCTTGACATTAAAGTTCACAGAAATATTGCATTTTTGTCTTAAAACCCTGGTACTGCCGTATTGGCAGTAAAAACAGGTTTTATACCAATGAATACACGTTAATTTTAATAAAATATACAAAATAAATAAGACAAATTATATATATATATATATATATGAATCACATTATTTTAAGTAATACTTACTGCAATTATTTGTGAAATTGTAAGTATTAGGTCTTTACCTATGAAATTGGAGATTTATATGAATTTATATATACAATTTTGCCATTTTGATGGCAGTTTGTTTATCCCTTTACTGTAGAAGTCTGCCGGACGGGACGCGATGAAGTCCGTGAAAGCGTTTTGAACTACCTCTCGGGTGTTGAACTTTTTCCCACTTAAAAAATTGTCCAAATTTTGAATAAGTAGAAATCTGTTTTGGCAAGATTCGGTAAGTACGGCAGGTGACGGAGAGCAAGAGCAGCTGTAACTCTTGTAGCTTTGCGATGGTCTGTTGTGAAGTGTGAGCTCGCGGTTTGTCGTGGAAAATCAATGGTGAAGAACGATTGGCCAGTCTTGGTTCTTGAATTGCGAGATTCTCCATCATTGTTTACAATTCGTGGCAATAGACATCTGACGTTAATATTGTGCCATTCGGTAAGAAGCTGTGATGTACAAGTCCGGCACTGGTCCACCAGACAGTTACCATCACCTTTCTAGGAGTAATGTTTTTTAGCGCACTGATTAGGTGCTGTACCCGGGTCCACCCACTGAGACGAAGACTTAGGGTTGTCGTACAAGATCCACTTTTCATCGCAAGTAACAGTTCGATTTAGAATTCCATCGTTTCTATGATGATTTAATAGTGCTATGCATGCTTCGACGCGCAAGTCTCGCTGTTGGTCGCTTAGTGCGTGTGGCACCCACTTATCTAGCTTATTTATCTTTCCGATTTGACGTAAGTGCTTCAATATTGTTTGAAAGTAACTCCAAAGCTCGCAGCAAGCTCAGCCATGGATTGAGTTAGATCCACTATCGCCTTCAATTCGTCGTTGTCGACAATGGTTACAAGTCGACCGTGAGGCTCGTTCTTCAACTTGAAATTTCCAGATTTAAAACGATTGAATCAATAATGGACCACGTTTATGCAAGCAGTGTTACGGACGGCATGTACTTGTACGGGACATGTCATTAATGTTTCGTGTTGTTGGTGCAGCGTAAGAACTCAAATTCGAAAATTGTACGAATCTTCAATTTATCCATGGCGCCAAAAACTACCACAATTTCACAAAAACAAATCACTATCTAAAACCAGATGACTGAATTTGAAATTAAAAAAACACGGCTTTGAAATAAAATTTATTTGAATTCCGAATTGCTCGCCAATACACAAATAAGTAAATCTGAAAATGCTGGTTATAAAATGTCCAATTTCATAGGCAAAAAAGACCTATTTTATTATAACTTTGGTAACAAATATCTATCTAACAGGCTCTTAAAGTCCACTGCTGGACATAGGTTTTTCCTAATTAACGCCACACCAACCGGTCCTGGGTCTTCTAAATCTAGCGGCTTCCCGCTGTCTTCTTAATGTCATCTGGTCGGGGGACGACCAGTGATTTACCGAGACGTGGTTACAATTTGAGGACTTTGTGACCCCATCGGTTATCTGTCCTTCGAACGATGTGGCCTGCCAATTGCCACTTCAGTCGGCTAACATTGTGAGCTACTTCGGTAAGTTTTGTTTGCCTACGGACTTCATCGTTACGAATCTTATCTCGTAGTGAAATACCTAACGTAGCTCGTTTCATAGCGGGCTGCGTGACTTAGAGCCTTTGAATGAGGCCAACGCCACGCCAAAAGACCACGTCTTGGGTCCATAAGTTTACACTGGCAACATACTCGTACATTGCTCAAACACTTTCGACTTCAGGCACTGAGGAATTTTGGATGAAAAGATATGTCGTAATTTCCCGAACGCTGCCTAGCCGAGTTGGATACTTCGAGTTAGTCGTTCGTTCGAGTTGTTCGAATCAGATGTTGGACTTACCCATCTGGATCATTTGTCCCAGGTAAATGTACTCGTCGACAATTACGTGAGCAGTGCCGTCAACAACTATCGGTACGTGTGTGACATGGACATTAGACATGATTTTTGTCTTGTCCATGTTCATTTTAAGGCTCACCCGTTGGGAGGTACTGTTCAGGTCCCCTAGCATAGTCCTAACATAGGATTACTGTATCGTCGGCAAATCGAAGATGTGTGAGGTGTCCACCATTGATGTTAATGCGGAGCCCTTTACACTCCATTAGCTTGAAAATGTCTTCCAAAGCAGTGTTCACCGCTGCAGTTTCCGGGAAATAACGTCCCCTTGCCTGACACCCCTCTGCAATTGGATGGGGTTCGTAATTCTATTGTGTAATCGGACTGACATGGTGGCTGATTTGTATAAATATACATTTCAACACCTCGATATATCGATGTCTGGCACCGCTGAAGAGACTCCAGCACCGCCCAGGTCTCGATAGAATCGAAGGCTTTTTCGTAATCCACATAAGCTACACAGAGCGGCAGGTTATACTCTTCGGTCTTCTGTATCACCTGCCTGAGTGAATGTATGTGGTCCATGGTGCTATAGCTATAGCTTTTTCGGAATCCGGCTTGTTCGGGAGGCTGGAAGTCGTTAAGTCTGCGTGCTATGCGATTAGAGAGTACCCTTGAAAACTGCTTGTAAAC
This sequence comes from Thymelicus lineola, assembly GCA_963932265.1. Lineage (NCBI taxonomy): Eukaryota > Metazoa > Arthropoda > Insecta > Lepidoptera > Hesperiidae > Thymelicus > Thymelicus lineola. The sequence goes on from OZ010686.1 coordinate 7,717,221, forward strand.
GTGGCTCAGAAGTGCAATGGGCCTATAGTTCTTCAAAACTGCTAATAACGGAATCAAACAACTTCTGAAGCACTAGTAAGAGAGACTTTCCTCCAGCTTTTAACAGCTCAGTTATGATTCCGTCATCGCCCGGTGGCTTGTTGTTCTTAAGCTGCTTCAGGGCCCTTCCAATTTCATACAGACTGACATCCGGGGTATCTTCGGTATAGTGTCGGGTCAACTTAGCTCGCTTGTCGTTAGCCTATCCTGCGATCCTGCGAGATCTGCTTACTGAAGCACCTGTACTCTGCCATAGAGGCTGGAGACTGCATACACAGTTCTCGTCTATCCCTCATAAGACCGAGTGTATGTTCTGAGAGAATCCGAGAACTACCACGAAGGCGGGTTTTACAGAACTTTAACCCTACCTCGTGGACTGTTGCTACCATCCTGTTATTGTACTAGTCAACTGTATCACAATAATATAAGCACGCGAATCGATTCTGCAACTCCAACTGAAAGTTCTCGGAGCCTTGAATTTGGACAGCTGTTGGGCGGAGAGTTCATTTCATTAGGTGAGACCGCTTGAGCTTGACGTTGATATTTAATGTGCCTCGTACCATTTGGTGATCGCTCCCGGTTTTAAACCCACTAATCACTGAGACATCATTAAATATGTGCCGTTTGTCGGCTGGCAAAGATAGTTTTCATTCTGGCTAGAATGAAATCTATCTCACTCTTTGTAGAACTGCCAGGGCTAATCCAAGTCCACTTGCGCTGAGGCTTCTTCTTGAAGAAGGAGTTCATCATATATAGGTTTTCCTTTTCTAGAAAGTTAGCCAGCAAGTGGCCTCGTTGGTTCCGACATCCAATGCCAAAAAGCCTCACCTTTTTTTCGTCGCCATTTCGCACGCCTATTTGAGCGTTGAAGTCCTCCATCACAACTGTGAAATGAGATTTAGAGGTATGCATGGCTCTACTACAATAATATCCTCACATAACCTCCACCTCATCGTCAGAATGTGTCGAAGTCGGATCGTAGTACGACCTTCAACGAATACCGTTTGGATATTGTAAGTGTAATATACGCTACCCTGGTCGACACGCTCCGAACTTGTATTACGTTGTTGATGAGGGACTTGTGGATAAGAAACCCGACACCACCTTGGGACAGTTGTTCGCCCTCCCGGTGATTAAAAGGTTGCCGGATTTGAGTATTATCATGTCCTCCCCCTGTCTTCGGACTTCGGATAATACCAATATGCTCCAGTTCAACCTGTTCATCTTAGCTTCCAGCTCGTAGGTATATCTTATCATTGGTCTTCATTGTCCTGGTATTGAATGTTGCCAAGTGCAGAGGTCGTTGTTGGTTGTGGTGGTAGCCCGATCTCTTCTGGCGAATCTTCGCATCCCCTGCCCCACCGTTACCGTGACCGCTACCGTAGTCAGGAATAGTGGGACTGCCGGGGAGTGGGACTGGGGACCGTGGTTTTTCCGTGTATGCCATAAGTGATGACCGCAGGTAATATGCCTGGTATTTTTTCATCTATTGGATTTTAATCCTATTAGTCGCCTTTTACAACATCCCAGGAAAAACGGGAGTGGTGCTATGCTACAAAGTGAACCCGGACACCACTTGGGTCGTTAGTAACAAATATGTATACCACTAACCTTACATGAATCAGTATACCTATCAGATAGAAAACGCTTAAATACCCGTACAAAATAGAAGAAATTGAACTTGCTATCTATCTAGTATTCAAAATAAGGTAACTATGCTTTAACTTATGGCTTCATATCAACTTATGGCTTCATTTTAACAAACTTTACATTTGAATACAATCAGGCTTGCTGAAAGAACTAGATATAAACAACGTTGAACTTGGGATACTGTACTGCCTGGTAGCAGCTGAAATTAAGGCCCCTTTTTCGACTGCCTCCATGGCCTTTAATATGGCCTTCTGCTTCTCAATAATGATAAGCCGAAATTTAAAAATTAAACATCTCTTGCATGTTATGTCACATGCCTTAATATCCATCTTAATCTTCTAGCAATAATATAGAATTACTAGAAAAAAACGAAAAAGCAACCAAAATAAACATGGTTGGTACATATTATTAATTCCAAGGAATGTGAGACTTTAACTCAAGGCAATAAGGACCATGACAGGTTTAGGGGCAAGTGTTAATGCACGTACCAGTATCCGGCAGAAAAGTGTACAGTTTCAAGCTAAAATGAGACTTATGTGAAGGCAATAAGGTTCAATAACGATACTTTAACGGGTTATGGTTCAAGTTTGATGCGCGAACCAATATCCGATAGAAAATGTATGATTTTGCCGGATACTAGGTCCAGTAGGGATTTATGAGTACCAATAGATGTGAAACGTTAAAATATTAACATTCCAATTAGATTCGTTTAAAGTTGCAGGTTATATCGCTAGATAATTTATTCAAATATTTAAATAATGTAATCCTCCTATCGTATTGTTATTCGCAGCAGCATGGAAAGCTCAACAGTATGACGCGGTGACGTCCTAGTTCAGTGACAGAACTTTGCACTTTTGTAATAAATTCCATTATGCCACTTTTAATGTTTAACAGTTTCGACACCATTGCACTTTTTAGTCATTGTTGTATTAGCATTTGTGCAAAATATTACCAAGAATATGTTGCCAATAACAAACTTTAAGGTAATATCGGTAGAATGGTGTAATGATAGAAAAACTGACTAGTTACCGGTTACTCGGACCTTATAACCGGGAATACGTACTTCTACCCTACTTTACTACGAATTTTCGGGTGAATATTCAAACTAACCAAATCTACAATTTCTAGTGAATAAAAAATTTTAACTTAGTTTGAGACTCCTTTCAATAATTTTATATAATATATACCTATGTACTTTAATAGGCGCATCGTTTATTTAATACAATTTATGTGTAAATTATGTATATTTTTAAAGAAAATGACATCAAAACTCATTACAGGGACCTATTAAACTGTTAGACCTCATATATTTAACAGAATTTCAGTAAATCTAGCGTAAATAACGTACATTTGCCAACTGTGTCCAATAAATTGGTTATCATTTATTACTTCATTATAAACAAAAACGTAATTTAAGGTATACAATACATATAAATTCGTTTTCAAACTTTTGTCACGCTGCAAAACTCATCACCAGAACCATCACTAAACTTCGATTTTACTCAGCAAATACCCTTGATCATACTGCCACATAGTAAATCACCGCCTCTCCGCACTTCAGTCAACCGGCAAAAGTAGCAATAGTAATTCTAAAAAAAAATTTCGTGCCAAAAATCTCGATTATTCTGGGTATTGACCGTGTTTGGTCCAGTTTGTGTTTCATTACAAGTCCACTTACAATTTGGTTTGTATTTAAAATTGATATCTTGCTATTACATCAATCCATTACATTTTGGTTCAGTTTAAATTTTAAAAGTGTTGGAAGTATATACTGCTTACAGAAAAATGTATATTAACCCAAATGTATGAATTTGTCATTACCGTGTACTTCATTACCGTCGTTTACCGTAACCTTTTAGACGTCACGGTAATGAATGAAAATTTACGGTAATGACTTTACTATTAACTATTTAATACTATGTGAAACTAATTTTATTTATGTTGGTCAGGAAATTACAATTAACATCGTGCTAATAAATGTTTAATATCTCAGATAAAATGGCACCCCCTAAAAAGACAAAAGAGGACATTTTAGCTAGAAAAATAATAGCAAAACGTAAACGCTATACTGCTTTAAAAGAAAATGTAGAATTGTAACGTAATAAACGCTAACACACTCATACTCCCGCAGTAGTTTACCTGTGTTGCGGGTGGCATGGACGACAATCACACCAATGACCCGAGTAGAAATATTTATCTGTGACATATTTATCTTTTTTACATATTTATCTGTGGCAGATAGTCTGCCTCGGCCGAGAATCGAACCAGGGACTCCCTGAGTCGCAGTCAGGATCGCTACCAACTAGGCTACAGGGTCGTTGTGCAATATTGAAAAAGAAAAAGCAATATACTTGAAGAGAAAATCTGAAGAAAATATACTAGCATTAAAGATTTAACCCCCCGTTCTCAAAGGGATAGATGCAGAAAAAAAAGAGCAAACAGCACGAAATATAATACTCGTAAATAAAAAAGACATTTTTTACGATATCAAAGAGACAAATATGTAAAAAAAAAACTGAAAAACTAACTTATCAGTTTATAAAAGAAATGCAAGAAGTTGAAGATACTTTCAACACTTAAAAAAACAAGATAATACATACTAAAATTAACACTGGAAAGGAACTTCTGATAAGACACAGGAAAAAGAAACACACGAAAAAATATGCCCAAGAAACAATTTAACACAAAAGAAGAAAAAGAAATAGTAGAACAAAATTCAGGTAAACGAGCAGACGGCTCACTTGATTGTAAGTGATTACAGCCGTGGACATTAGTAACACCGGGAGCGACACCAATGCGTTGCAGGCTCGAAGAAAACAATAGACCCGCTTCTTGAAGGACCCCATGTGATAGTTTAGAAGAAACACTGATGCAGGAAATTAATTCCACAGTTTACACGTGTGGGGTAGAAAACTACGCAAGAACCGAACTGTGGACGAACGCTTTCCAGGCACGCATGCATAACGCAGATATCCAAGTGGTGTTGAACCAGGGACCTGATACACCGTGATGTGCGGTGACGAAAACTAACCGCAGGGATTAAGCCAAACAGTTCTTCAAAACAATCCCCATTATACAGACGGTAGAATACGCAAAGAGAGCTTACATCTCTCCTCAACTTTAGCGACTCTAGTCCATCTGTAAGCTTGGGATCTTTAACAAGACGATTGGCTCCCGTTAAATTCGGTTGAACTTGGCCAGCTAGGGCTCCGGTCCAAAGGTGGGAGCAGTAGGCGGGTGCTCCATGTGTGGCCGAATTTGCGCCTTAGAGAATGCTCTAAGGCTAATAAGCCTGTGCTTGGATATGAAGTACTGCTTAGCTCTGTTGAGCACTCCCAATTTTTTGCAGCTAGAGTGGAATTACTGCCCAAGTGGTGCCGACTCCCGAAACTGAACTTCATTCGTAATGTCGACACTAAGGATCCCAATACTTTTAGAGATGTTAAGAAAAATGTTCTGGAACTGTGGTGCTATGATGAATGGGGCTTTTTTAGCGGTTAATGCGCAAACTTGTGTCTTGTCGTCGTTGAAATGGACTAAATAGACTAATAAACTAGTCTACTCCATTCCGAGACCCGCTCCAAAGAAGTCTCGACTTCAGACTCAAGTTTTATCATCTTCTTCTCAATCTGCACCCGAGAAAGATTTGCTCGGCCTATATAACGAGCATCACCCGTACTAACATCAGCATAGCAATCGACATCCCTGATATCAAACAAATCATTGATATCATTGATATTTTTTCAAATTCAATTTAAATTCAAAATAATTTATTCATATAGGTATCACTGATACACTTATGCACGTCTTTTTTTGGCTTTTCGGAAAGGTGCTTTGTCGTGGAGGAGAAGAAACCTATTGATTTTGAATTGCAAATTGGAAGGCTGATGTGTCACGAAAAATATTTAATTAAGGTAGAATAATTTCTTATTAATTGACTTTTTTTATTTAACGATATAAAGTATGATTATTTACAATATGTTTATTTTTTTAATTAATACATTATTTTATATCATTACCTTGTCTTACTTAATATTTCATCACCGTACCCTCAAGATTCATTACCAAGTATAGGGTACATTACCGTAGCTCGTCACATATTTTAATTAGCAATAACTCTTCGAATGTTTTGAGTACAAACGTGCCTTTTGGTAATCTACGAAATAAAGTTACGCCAAAAACCATAACGCGATCAAATCCAAATAAAAATGAAATTTATCGTTTATCGAAAAAAATGCGTAAATATTGTCTAAACTGAAGAATCACCCTTTCCTCTAAAATTCGATCGGTAAAAGTACGTGCTCGCTTTGCCTTTACTTATTTACAAAGATAAGTACCAGTAACGACCCAGAAAAGCAGACATAAGACATTAACATGTTGCCATAAACATTAATATTTGCTGAAAACAATATCAACATGAGACAAATAAACCGCATATCATGTAGTCACTTGCAGAGAAAAGTAACCCATCTGTATATTAAAACTGTTTAACAGATGGGTTACTTTTCTCTGCAGGGGACCGTACGTAACGTAACGTGCAATAAAATGTGACAACTGAAAATTCTTGAATAATTATTAACGAGTATTATACACGTAACACTAACATCACGTTGAAATGGCGTGACCGGGTGTTTCGGGAGTTATGATGTATAAATTCACACGACAGCGCTATTTTACACTCATGTCTCCCTAGTAAAGATATATATGTCACCGGAATATAATAAGAACCGTAAGTTTATAAATTTCCTAGGAAATTTATAAACTTTCGTAGGATTCTAAACGAGAGATAAATTGTATTATTTTACGGCCACATTTTCGGAAATTTATCAATCTGCGACGTCTCGTGGTAAATTTATAAACTAACGGATTGCCCATCCGTAAAATTCTAAACGGCTCGACCAATCACAGAAGAGCTTTTAATTTTACGCTTCTTTAAAATACGGAAAATAACACACTGCTTTCTGATTGGTCGATGTTGACAGTGGCAATGCTTGTGTCCATAGACTTAGGTACAATCAGACTTGCCAAACTATAAACTAAATCTATCAGTTTCGATTACCTACCTAACAGTATTTTTACTTTAAATCTATTTAGGTACCTATAATACAGGTTTACTTTTTTACATAATATGCTAATAACCTCTACTTAAGGCGAAGCACCTCGCCATGAAAAAACAACTGAACTCAAATCAAAAGAAGGATAGGTTAGGTTATGGTTGTCTGATTTTATTGAAGAAAAATAGGAACCCCGCAAAGCGGGGTTCCGTCGACATCTATGGCGAAGCCCCTCGCCATGAAAAAACAACTGAAATCGAAAGAATCTGATTCGCCAACTTCGATTTCGTGTGCAATCATGTCAAAGTTTTGGTCATGACCACTTAAAACTTTCATAGCTCTATGGTAAATTTCACTTCGTCAACAAAGGAGCGTTTGGTTATTGGTCACTTATTATTTTACGAGTGAGCTCGGTTAGTTTATCAATTTCCGAAAATGTGGCCGTAAAATAATACAATTTATGTCTCGTTTAGAATCCTACGAAAGTTTATAAATTTCCTAGGAAATTTATAAACTTACGGTTCTTATTATATTCCGGTGACATATATGCCTAATAAAACACAGGAATGCCTCCTCTCTAAATACACAGCATTGAAATTCTGTTATGTTTTTTAAACTTAAGTATTGAAATAAATTTGATATAATAAGATATTATAACATTTATAAAATGCTTTTTCAAAAGCCGGTAATTCTTGTGTATATTTTTGTAATAAAAATAAATTGAAGTTTGAATTCTCAATGAAATTTACTTCTTCCTCAATCGAATTTCTTATTAGTTTATATTATACTACCTATTATCGCACGGATTGACGTATTATTTCCATTTGACTTCCTGAAATTCAGTCTCCTCGTGAAAGCGTTCTATGTACATAACCGCTTTGGGAACTCGTCTGACTATAAAGGAAATACGTGACACACATTATTGTGGAGACCCTATAGCGTCAGTTATTAACAAAATTCTTTGTTGAGAACTTTTTGTACTTACAGAAGACTTTTTGTATAGATTACATCAAATGTTCACGACGTTACTTGAAATTCGATTTACCAGTAGCAAGGTGTAAGTATGCCACCCAAACTCTACAATTTCGAACATTTATCGAGTTACGGCAATTAACTACGACCACGTTTTCACTTTACCTAACAATATTTTTTATAGTAGATGCTTGTTCGATGTTTTTTTTTATATGATACGTAATTACATATTATACGTCCTATTATCTACCGGATATCAGAATCAAGTCAAATTGAATTGTTAAGTTAAAAAATAAAATGACATATTTATGCGGTCTCGTGGTAACTTTCTTGTATCTGTGGTAAATGAGATGGAACGGGAGATCTATCAAAGTTGACAAAGAGAAAAACCACAAAGTACATAGAAAAACATTTTCCACGCAAAAAAGGGTGCGTTTATGCGGGTATAGCGTAAATAAACAAAGTTTGCTAACGTAACCGCGAAGAGCAAAAAACAAGCGACAAGTATTACTATAGTTCACAGAAAATAATATCATTGTACAGCTTCAATGTTTGTAGAATCCTGTGTTTTATTAGGTATACTGCAATCCTGCCCTTCGAAACCACACACGGAAAAACCCTTGTTTTGTCAAGAACACCTAATCCGATTAAAAAACCATACGACTGAATATCCCGCTGTTAATCCCGTCATGTATACCTACAGAAAAACACCTCGTAATCACACTCATCGACATATAACAGCCCCTCACTGAAACAGGTCGGTCACGACGCGAGCTTGTTCAATTAAGATAAGACCTATCAGCTAATTTAGCCATACCACGACGTGTCAAGTACGACGGACAAATTCTCAAACATCGCTACCTGCGACGTGCAGTCAGCCAACGTGCCAGCCGCTATGATTAATGGAAACCCGATGAAGTATGACAGCTGTTAAATTACCCGTGAGTAATGTGTCCTAATGCTCTCAAGGTTTATTAGCCTGTATAGAGCTTCCCAAAAAACTTAAGTGTGAGATTTTCATGTAGATAATAGTATTAGATACTTTCAAGAAATCACTTGTTAAATTATTATTCGTTCATTCGTCATACCTATTTTAGGTAAAAGAGTTGTGGTTGCGAATAATTCAAAGTAGACTGATAGGTACTAACGTACCATCTCAATTTCAAAGTTTCTAACGACTCCTTTTCTCCGAGCAGTCCTTCATTTTGTTTTCCATCACTTATTTTAAAGAGAAGGGGTAAGTGGCCAATTGGAATGTCGGTTGTTACAAAAGCTCTTATAAAATTAAAGGAAAGGTACACTTAATGGCTTCAACCCATTAATGGCCCACTACAGACTGGGCACGGGTCTCTCCTTTTGAGGATTGGTGATGGGATGGGGTTAGTGGCCAACCCGAGTGTCGAAAATTTTCATACCGCCCGAAGGCTTCCGACATGGCTTAACGACTGTTATGTTATGAAAACAACCGGAACCAACAGCTTTATGTACCCTCTGAAGCACGGAAACGCTCAAGATTTTTTTTGCCACTAGCGGTCACCAAATATCTATCACAAATCCAAAAGAAGTATTATCACAAATTCAAAAGAAATTAATGTGATTAAATTCTTTCAGTCAGGAACCCCAAGAATAGCTTCAGAAAAATATTCATAAAATATAGCAGTAGTAGATATCCATTTAAAGTTAAATACTACGAGGCAACGTCACAACCTTGCTTTTAATTTAATTAGCACTTAACACTATGAAATCTTATACCCTTTGGAAACAAAGGACGATAACAGGATCGATAATTAAACAAACATTACATATACCATAGTTACGAGCTACGGATATTGTGGGGCTGTTTGTGATACGTGACATATGTCATTATCGCCGGCTAACAACCCTCGAAAACGGCGCCGCGGCGACTCGGAGGCTCGGGTCACAAGTCACAAGCTGGCAAGCACTCTCCGTCACGCATGACAAATTTTATTATGACAACTCAAATAAAGTCCTATTTGCCTCACAATAAGGGGAACCCGAGTCCTTTTACCGAACCATTTCGCTGTCCTTCGCGTAATAGATGCTTATAATTATGTAAGCTCTTTTTGTGTCGGTAAATGAGACTGAAGTGAAATTATGCTATCGTATGGTTGCAAGTGGAAGAAAGTTTTAGTTATAAATACCTACTTTGGATAATTATCATAATTTAAAGGTACCTTATAAGGATAGACAATTATATTTCAGATCCATTTGATTTTTAGAATGCTGAAACAATGTAATTAGAAAAGGGAGATCTTTCTAAATTGTATTCAGCAATTATAAACAACAACAACAATTCTCCTACTGTACGCTTAAATTAAACTTTCACCGTTATACAGAACCCATGTTATGAATTATGTATTAATCCGTCCTCGCAAAATTGGCGAATAAAAGCTATAAATCGCGCGGAAAATATGAGCGCCCATGAATGTCTGACAAGTGTGGGTCGAGAGATTGACATCAATAAATACTACACAGTAATCTTCAAACGCTGTGCATCACACAGCTTATGTGTTGTTTTCATAGACGTTGTTTTAAGACTTTACAACAGAAAATAAATTAACCAGCTGAACAAATTGACGTCGTATTTTTAGGAGTGCATTGATGGGTTAGATTTCGTCTCAATTCGACCTATGTCTTTTATATCACGGCTACGGCTATCAAAGCTTTTATATTTGCTGTCACTACTTGGGTACGTATTATGAAGTAGCTATATAATTATGTATTACTAGCTGACCCAGCGAGCTTCATATCGCGTTTTTTTTAAACTATTTTTTTTTCTTAAAATAAAAGTAGCCTTAGTTAATCCCTGTTACATCAGCTATCTGCCAGTGAACGATTAAATTACTAAAATGACTATTAAAAATAAGGGTTGGTGATAGATGGATGAAAATTTAGGGTTGTATGTATTTCTAATGCTACATTATAAAAATAAAAAAAAATTGTCCACAAAATAAAATGTTAGGGGTGGACAACCCTTATCACTTAGGGGTTATGAAAAATAGATAGTAGCCGATTCTCAGACATCTATACTAATATTATAAATGCGAAAGTAACTCTGTCTGCTACTCAATAACGCCTAAAACACTGAACCGATTTTGATGAAATTTAGTACAGATATAGAATTGAGCTCGGGAATGAACATAGGATAATTTTTATCCCGGAAAATAGACGTGTTCCTGAGGGATAACTATTCCACGCCAAAACCACTGAACCGATTTTGATGAAATTTGGTACAGATATAGAATTGAGCTTGGGAAAGGACATAGGATACTTTTTATCCCGGAAAATAGACCTGTTCCTGAGGGATAACTCTTTCAAGCCACTAAACCGATTTTGATGAAATTTGGTACAGATATAGAATTGAGCTCGGGAAAGGACATAGGATATTTTTTATCCCGGAAAATAGACCTGTTCCTGAGGGATAACTCTTTCAAGCCACTAAACCGATTTTGATGAAATTTGGTACAGATATAGGATTGAGCTCGGGAATGGACATAGGATACTTTTTATCCCGGAAAATAGACCTGTTCCTGCGGGATAACTCTTTCAAGCCACTAAACCGATTTTGATGAAATTTGGTACAGATATAGAATTGAGCTCGGGAAAGGACATACGATATTTTTTATCCCGGAAAATAGACCTGTTCCTGAGGGATAACTCTTTCAAGCCACTAAACCGATTTTGATGAAATTTGGTACAGATATAGAATTGAGCTCGGGAAAGGACATAGGATACTTTTTATCCCGGAAAATAGACCTGTTCCTGAGGGATAACTCTTTCAAGCCACTAAACCGATTTTGATGAAATTTGGTACAGATATAGAATTGAGCTCAGGAATGGACATAGGATACTTTTTATCCCGGAAAATAGACCTGTTCCTGAGGGATAACTCTTTCAAGCCACTAAACCGATTTTGATGAAATTTGGTACAGATATAGAATTGAGCTCAGGAAAGGACATAGGATACTTTTTATCCCGGAAAATAGACCTGTTCCTGAGGGATAACTCTTTCAAGCCACTAAACCGATTTTGATGAAATTTGGTACAGATATAGAATTGAGCTCGGGAAAGGAAATAGGATACTTTTTATCCCGGAAAATAGACCTGTTCCTGAGGGATAACTCTTTTAAGCCACTAAACCGATTTTGATAAAATTTAGTACAGATATAGAATTGAGCTCGGGAAAGGACATAGGATACTTTTTATCCCGGAAAATAGACCTGTTTCTGAGGGATAACTCTTTCAAGCCACTAAACCGATTTTGATGAAATTTGGTACAAATATAGAATTGAGCTCGGGAAAGGACATAGGATACTTTTTATCCCGGAAAATAGACCTGTTCCTGAGGGATAACTCTTTCAAGCCACTAAACCGATTTTGATGAAATTTGGTACAGATATAGAATTGAGCTCGGGAAAGGACTTAGGATACTTTTTATCCCGGAAAATAGACCTGTTCCTGAGGGATAAATAACTCTTTCAAGCCACTAAACCGATTTTGATGAAATTTGGTACAGATATAGAATTGAGCTCGGGAAAGGACATAGGATACTTTTTATCCCGGAAAATAGACCTGTTCCTGAGGGATAACTCTTTCAAGCCTAAAAAACTGAACCGATTTTGATGTTTGGTACAGATATATTTTTATCCCGGAAAATAGACCTGTTCCTGAGGGATAACTCTTTTAAGCCACTAAACCGATTTTGATAAAATTTAGTACAGATATAGAATTGAGCTCGGGAAAGGACATAGGATACTTTTTATCCCGGAAAATAGACCTGTTTCTGAGGGATAACTCTTTCAAGCCACTAAACCGATTTTGATGAAATTTGGTACAAATATAGAATTGAGCTCGGGAAAGGACATAGGATACTTTTTATCCCGGAAAATAGACCTGTTCCTGAGGGATAACTCTTTCAAGCCACTAAACCGATTTTGATGAAATTTGGTACAGATATAGAATTGAGCTCGGGAAAGGACTTAGGATACTTTTTATCCCGGAAAATAGACCTGTTCCTGAGGGATAAATAACTCTTTCAAGCCACTAAACCGATTTTGATGAAATTTGGTACAGATATAGAATTGAGCTCGGGAAAGGACATAGGATACTTTTTATCCCGGAAAATAGACCTGTTCCTGAGGGATAACTCTTTCAAGCCTAAAAAACTGAACCGATTTTGATGTTTGGTACAGATATAGAATTGAGCTCGGGAAAGGACATAGGATACTTTTTATCCCGGAAAACAGACCTGTTCCTGAGGGATAAGGTCAAATTTTGTTATATGTAGTTGATAGATTCGTTATATTTTATGAAGCGATTTTTATGACCCTTTTTAGGGTTCCGAAGTCAAAACAGAATTCTCATAGTTTCATCATGCCCGTCCGTCCGTCCGTCCATCCGTCCGTCCGTAGCATAGCGCAGAGGCCCTTAGTGCTAGAAAGCTGTAATTTAGCAAGGATATACATGTTTATTTAAACTTCTGGTAGAATAACATTTTTAAAAATATGTTTTTAGTTTTTATTGCGAAATATTCGTAAGTGTTAGACACGTAAAAAAATTCATGGCAATAGCATCAAAAGGAAAACTATCATGGCTATATTATTATTAGCATACGTAGTTATTGAGTTCTATAAACTTAGAACTTCGAAACCCTATATTACCAGTGACCTGACCCGCTATTAGCCGGTTTTTTAACCAACTTCAAAAAAGTAGCAGGTTCTCAGTTCGACTGTTATAAACAAAAATTAACTTTAACATATTTTGAAAAATCAATCTTTAAAGGGTTAATTCAGGGAATTTTTATACGAAACTCCGTCATTTTTAGGGTTCTGAAGTAAAATCGGAACCCTAATAGCTTCGTCATGTCCGTCCGTCAGTCTGTCCGTCTGTCCAAAGCAATGCGCCGAGAACCTTAGTGCTAGAAAGCTATAATTTGGCATGGATATACATATTTATTAAAACTCCAAAATCGTAGAATAAACTACTGAAAAAACTTTTTTTTCGTGGTACCTCCACTACAGGTAACGTGAGTATTATTTTTTTATTCATCCCTATAGTGTGGGGTATCGTTGAAAAGTTTTTTCAAAAATATTATTCTTTTGAGACCATTTTTGGATGTAGAGTTCCGTTTGCGAAATATTTGGCTTGAAAGTGCTAATTTTGGGTACCCAAGTCAAGTCAAGTGTCCCCCCTAACGGCTAAACGGTTGGAGTTGGACAAGTGAAAACATTCTCAAAAATAGGTTATACGATGGATTTATAAGGAAAACTATCAAGGTTATGTTAACATACGTATCGTAGTTAATGAGTAATAGTCAATAAACTTACTACTTTGGAACCCAATATTGCACGTGGCCTGACACGCATTTGCCCGGTTTTTTAAGGTAAAACTGTGAAAGTTGGTAGTTAGTATGTTACATAAAACAAAAATAACTGTAACATGATTGTTTGGTAATACATTACTTAAGGGCTAAAACTGGAGGTTGTAAGCTTAGAGTATGTTTGGAGTAAGAAGTTGTAAAACGAACAGATGAGTCACCTCATGGTAAGTGGTCACTATCGCCAATGTACATTAGCAACGCTAAAAGAATCACTGATTTGCTGCTGCCCAAAAAGAAAAGAAAGATATTTTTTTTGTGTATTCTGTAAAATTACAATGTAAATTTAAAATTCAAAAACTCTCAGGCCCTGACTTAAACCTCTAAATTCTAAAAAGTTCAATTATTTTGGGACCTTTTCTATGGGTGGTTCATTAATGGCTCACTACTGAACACTCACTCTTGAGGACGCCTAGAGCATACTCCACCACTTTGCTCCAGTGTGGATTGATGGAGGGATTAGAAATCAACCCAAGTGTCGGAAGTCATTACGCCAGGCGAGGACCTTCAATATGTCATAACGACTGTTACCTTACGACAACAACCGGGACCGACAGCCTTACGTGCCCTCCGAAGCTCGGAGAGCTCAAGAATTTTTTGCCACTAGCGGTCACCTATCCAACTACCGACCGCACTCGCTATTGTTTAACTTCATCGATTACTATTAGAACTGACACAAGCCGCTGCGCCCGGTCTATGAATTCTTCTCCCGATGGGTAATTAATGGGTTCTAAGAACATGTCACTTTTGCTGTAATTTTGGTGAAGAGTTTAGTATCTTGCTGACTACCAATCACGCTACAATATCATATCGTAGTTATCATTTCATTATCAACACTAAAGATTTGTTTAATATTTTACTCATTTACATAATACGATATATGTACTAAGTATAGGTGTTTTAGCTTCAACCCATAATGGACTATTACAAGGCACGGGTCTCCTTTCTTGATAGCATGGACAAGTTTGCTGTCAATTTATGAACAACATGTTTTATACTGAAGGGATCTTTATTTTCGGCGTACGAAGTCGCGGGTAACAGCTAGTACGATATATGTACTAAGTATAGGTGTTTTAGCTTCAACCCATAATGGACTATTACAAGGCACGGGTCTCCTTTCTTGATAGCATGGACAAGTTTGCTGTCAATTTATGAACAACATGTTTTATACTGAAGGGATCTTTATTTTCGGCGTACGAAGTCGCGGGTAACAGCTAGTACTGAATATGCATATAAAATTTCATAAAAATCGGTCAAGCCGTTTCGGAGGAGTATGGTAACTAACATTGTGACACGAGAGTTTTATACATAAGAAGATATATAGAAAAAATAATATCGATGAGGCAACGAGTACATCCTACTTATTTTAGCGTTTGCATTTGATTCATAAACGAAGCCTTTAATTTTAAAGATGGGCATGGTGGAGGTACTCCTACAGAGCTTTGAAGCTCCCTTTACCCGGAATATACTCCTTACCTTTCCTAGTCACCCTAAAGATAGTAATTGACACTATTGGAACGAAGTTCCTTATCACGCGTTGTGAAAGGGGGCTAGACGGAAAATTTCGACACTTTTTGATTTTGCGAATGACGACACTTTTTTTGAAGTGATTCAGTTAGTTTTACAGAGATGGCGCTGTACTGTACAACTTTCTGAATCACGCTATTTTTTTTGTGAAGAATTTTAACTTTACACAAATTTTTAATGAAGTACTAGGACATCATGAGCGACTAGGAGGTTCAACTGAACGTATTCACTGAACACAGTCGCATTTAGTCGAACCTCCTAGTCGCTCGTGATGTCCTAGTAACTTATTTAAAATTTTTGTGGAGAATTTTAACTTCACACAAATTTTTAATGAAGTACTAGGACATCATGAGCGACTAGGAGGTTCGACTGAACGTATTCACTGAACACAGTCGCATTTAGTCGAACCTCCTAGTCGCTCGTGATGTCCTAGTAACTTCATTAAAATTTTTGTGAAGAATTTTAACTTCACACAAATTTTTAATGAAGTACTAGGACATCATGAGCGACTAGGAGGTTCGACTGAACGTATTCACTAAACACAGTCGCATTTAGTCGAACCTCCTAGTCGCTCGTGATGTCCTAGTAACTTCATTTAAATTTTTGTGAAGAATTTTAATTCACACAAATTTTTAATGAAGTACTTGGACATCATGAGCGACGAGGAGGTTCGACTGAATCACGCTAGCGTGATTCAGAGAGTTTTACAGTACAGCGCCATCTCTGTAAAACTCATGGCGCTGTACTGTATGCTCTGTATAATGTATACATGGCGCTAGCGTGATTCAGAAAGTTGTACAGAGATGGCGCTGTACAACAAAACTTAAATCGAAAGGAACTTCGTTCCATCCGGGTGTCCCTTGACACCTCTCATGTTTTTTATTTTAATTAATTAATTTTATAATGAGAGTTCTACTAGTGCTCGCAATTCGACCATTATTATAAAAGAAAAAATACAAAAACTTCATTCTTTAATACAAAAAAAGTTCAGCAAAATAAATAAATAAAAATATTTTTTAATGATAAAACAGCAAGTCAGTAGCCGCGAAACATAAGAAATAAACAAAAGAAGAAACGGTGTAACTGGTTTCTCATTATATTTTTCTATAATTTTTTGATAAGTACGCAGCTTACACGCACTTCATGCTCTAACACAACGTCAATACCAAATTTAATACAGATAGCTAAAACCACTCGACCATAATTGATCATTTTGATCAAACAGCGATACACAAGTAGTATTATGTTCTAGTATGATAAGATACTCGTAAATGTCAACCATTGAACAGATATGACAAAAACATAAGTGATAACAAAACCAATTTACGAAAGTCGCTAAATGTTTTATTATTAATTAAATAATAATTACACATTATTTTTTTCTGTTTTGAATTTTTAAATAAGTAGAAATGTAAAATGTGGAGTTATGTAAAATGTCGATGTGTATCTGACAGACAAAGCGTAGGTAATTTCTAAATGACTTGATCGATTTTATTAAAGCGATGAGGCGGTTCATAATTATATTGATAATAATCTAAAAGGTAACGGTATAAATTATAGCCCCTTAAATCGAGCATCTACAATTTTACGAACCGTACATTTCTTAAAATTATAATTAAAGGCATCATCAAAAATCTAAACGTAACAATAATTATCGTAAGAAAAGGTAGTTTGCACTTGTAAATCTTGTAATGTAACATTAAGTTCGTTATTCTCTTTGTAAGGCTTATCAGATCTAGTCTGCTTACCCTTGAAAGTATTCGTGCGGGATAAATAAGTTACTACGCATAATATTCTTGTTCGAATACCGAAAATCTTACTTCATCTCCAAATTAATTCGTAGGAAGCTGAAGATCCTAACTTATTTCGTAATAGACAGACATTAGACTGAATTACTGACCTAGTTGATAATGAAAATATTGGTATTTTTAAACCATCATGGTGTCTTTCACACAGAAAACAATCAGAAAACATTCCAAGTTGTAATTTAATAATCTTAAATTTTAACAAAAAAATCCGACTTCAAATAAAGTACATGAAGTCCTTTCCAATAAAAAAAGAATCATCGAAATGGGTTGGCGTGATATTGAGTTATTTGTCCATTTGTTGCGCATATACTTATTGTAAATTTAAGACTTATATGGTTTTCTCATGGATGCCATTGTCAGATCTCGCTCAAATTTAAGTGGGACCACATGACAAGCACCAGCTTTCGATTAAAAATCATCAAAATCGGTTCACCCAGTCGAAAGTTCCGAGGTAACAAACATATTATTTTATTATTATAATTTTTTTTTTATTAATTGACTACTGATGATATTTAAATGAATTAGTGCTTATTATTATTGAATTTTGTTTAATGATTAATATTTTATTTAAGGATTGCTGACTGAGTGTATTTTATTTAAAATTGTAATGTAAATTTAAACATAATTAGGCACACTAACGAATTAGGAATACCTGTAATGTTAGTTTTTAAGCCTGTGGATTAAATAAATAAATAAAATTATAAAAAAATACAGTCGAATTGAAAACCTCCTCCTTTTATTGAAGTCGGTTAAAAATACAATGCAGTGGCGAGAATTGTACGACATTCATCTCACTTGAACTGCGTATCAACGAATCGATTACTTTAGATTTAGATTATGCTCGGACGTAGTTACTATAGTCGCCAGCTAATATTATTTTAAAGGATTCATTGAAAATTTTCACGAGAAACTTATTTTAGACTTATATTTCAGGAAAGTAAGAAGTTATTATTGTTATCTCCAGTTTCTGGGTTTCACTTAGACGTATTTAATTAATTCCTTTAAAACCATATTTCCAAATCCTGACCCTTATAACAGGGTTAGCAGTCTATTTTCATACTGTTTATTTTCTCATATTGCTGTTCTAACATTGTAACGGTAGCCCGGCATTCCATTCTGCAGCGCCATATGCGTCAAGACCAGGTTTTGTTTTTAATATAACAGTTTTTTATGTTTTTTATTGAGAGTTATATAGTTGCTAAATTTTTGAGACGCTTTCTAGTCAGCTTACATAAACTTAGTAATTAATAGTGTTGTGTGTGACTGGTTACTTACATCTCAAATCAGCGAAGTGGATACGGGTCAGCTAGTTGAAAATAAATAAGAAGAAATATTTTAAGTACTTATAGCAATAATAGCTATAATCATTGTCACTTGAATTAAAGTGTCACAACAGTGCACATCGTCTTATAATATAATTGCATACCATTATCTTCAACTGTACGTCTTTAAACAAGCACTTGACCGGTTTCATCTAGACGTGTTCTACTTCGAAGCACGTCCTTCTACACGCATTTTATTTTACATTTTTGTGTCCTGACCAAATTTAGGAGTTGGCAACACTAGTCCGTGCAGTTTGCAGCTGTGCAATAAATGCGAACATTGTTTATTTATTTACCCACACATTGGTCTCAACACAATCACAAATACAATAGCCAACGCGAAGCGATGTCAACTGTCGATGCTATTTTAAAAACCACTTTTATGAACTCACATGGACTGATAGTTCGTTCGAGATCAATTGACGGTTATTCGCTCCATTAAGCAACGACGTCATGTTCTGTATGAAAAATTAATAATGACTCAACTGATATTTTATGAAAAGTTCTCTGGTGCTTCCGTGAAAGTATCATAATTTAGAAATCAGTAGCGATTAATTTCACAAGATTAATTTTGTCATAATCATATTAAAAGGTATACTGATCTTGGCTTTAACGTTTTTAAAATGATAGTTGGTATTTTGTAATTTCTTGCTGACGATTAGTCTAGAGGAAAACTATTAATCTAAGATAGTAATTTATAGTCCGCGACAAAACTATAGCACACTATACATTTTTGATTATAATTGTTAACAAAATGAAACTGTTATTTTTCAAGTTGTATGTTTAAAGATTTTAGTGAAGGTAGTCATATAAATGTTAGAAAGAGATAGCTATAGTGTACTTTTAAGGGTCTGATTATGATGGTGCCGCCATATCGGTGCGACAAAATTATAGCGCACTTTTATAATATTGTGCGTTTTTTCTTGTCTAGCCGAGTTGTTTTTGTTGCTTTAGTACCATACGAGTTTATATTAATATACCAGTTAAGTATTTAATTTATCATTGCGGAAAAAATAATTATTACCTATGATTGATAACTTAAAAAACCAAAAATTTAATGTGCCACAAAAAGCATATTTATTTAAAATACGCAGAAAAATCATTATGAAATTATTAAAAGATCCCGAAAATGATAAGAAAACATCCAAAAGACTGAATGAAGCCTATAAATGATAGAGATGGAGAAGCTAAATCAATAAGTTCATACAAATTTTACGATACCACTGAGACAAATAGCTTCTGCAACTGGGGTATAAATTAGGTAAGGAATGTTGAAAATGTCCTACAGCATGCCTGACAATGGAGAAGTAAGATAGTATCACAAATATAAAATTTATCTGAAAAATATAAAAATAAGGACGAAAAACCAAAATTCTATTATATGACCTTATTTTTTTCTATGAAATTTCTTGTTTTTAAGACTCGTCGGAAAAATGTAAGTGTACATTCTTATGTTTTTAAATAAACTTGATATCTGTGACACTATCTTATTTGTCTTTTGTCAGGCATGCTGGAGGACATTTTCAACAATCCTT
The DNA here is from genome assembly GCA_963932265.1 of Thymelicus lineola. Taxonomy (NCBI): domain Eukaryota; kingdom Metazoa; phylum Arthropoda; class Insecta; order Lepidoptera; family Hesperiidae; genus Thymelicus; species Thymelicus lineola. The sequence continues at coordinate 7,737,525 of OZ010686.1, forward strand.
ACCTAATTTATATCCCAGTAGCAGAAGCGATTTGTCTCAGTGGTATTGGAAAATTTGTACGAACTTATTGAATTGGCTTGTCCACTTCTATCATTTATTAGGCTTTGGTCAGTCTTTTGGATGTTTTCATATCACTTTCGGATTCTTTTAAGAATTTCATAATGATTTTTCTGCATATTTTAAGTAAATATGCTTTTTGTGTCACATTAAATATTTGGTTTTTTAAGTTATCAATCATAGGTAATAATTATTTTTTCCGCAATGATAAATTAAATACTAAACTGGTATATTAAAATGTAAATTCGTATGGTACTAAAGCAAAGAAAACAACTTGGCTACACAAGAAAAAACGCACAATATTATAAAAGTGCGCTATAATTTTGTCGCACTGATATGGCGGCACTATCATAATCGGACCCTTAAAAGTACACTATAGCTATCTCTTTCTAACATTTATATGACTACCTTCACTAAACATCTTTAAACATACAACTTGAAAGATAACAGTTTCATTTTGTTAAAACTTATAATCAAAAATGTATAGTGTGCTATAGTTTTGTCGCGGACTGTATTTATTTGGGACCATATTCTCGCTATGTGTGAAGTCTCCCAATCCGCACCAACCTGATCGACTAGATATGGTATGTACTCCTCATATTGTCGAAGCTTATTGAAGCACCGCAATGGGTTGCAATGAATGAATAATGATAATTTAGTCGGTCCTTCAACTGCAAAGCATTTTTACCTCAAAAGAGAAAATTGTAACTCAGGAGTTTCATGATTAAAATGTAAATGCTTGACAGCTGACTGAGTACACAAAAACGCGAAACCTAATTTAATTTATGTAGATCTTAACCTAACTCGGAAGATAAATCATACAAATCTAGAATCTTTCGAACTTTTTACTTGCGTTATAAATGAGAACGACTTGAGACTATAATGTATTTTCTTGAAGCGCTGAGCGTCTTGCGCGATATGGATTTCGAACTCATAACTTTTGATACGCCTTGTGGAAGGTCCACATAAAATATAAGAGCTTTGGACACTTTGATAGCTTAAATCAGTGCCATTGAAACGGCAACGTACACTAGATACGCTCTAGGCCTCTACAATCCTGAGAAACTATGGCCTGCCCTGTCGCCAATGAATTAAGTAAAGCCAAAACAACAAACTTCTTTTAACGCTTATTACATTGTTATTTCCTGCTTTTATTATCCATATAACACAATATGTATTACTTCATTCATGTTTCACGAAAGGAAAACCATCAGGTCACCGGTTGTCAGGTTATGAAGACATTCACGTCTCGAGGCGTGTGGTTGCGGTTTCCCCGAGGTGTTGATTGCATGTTTCACCGCTCGGTCTTATGTCGAACAATACATCCATCCATCCATCAGCCCTTGGAAGTCCACTGCTGGACATACGCCTAACTTGCGCTACTCTGACCGGTTGTGAGCCTTCTGAATCATTTTCTATTTACTTATAAGTACCTACGCTTGCCTAAAATTCTTCTGTATTTTCACTGAGCGACTCAATTTCTTTGTATTTCGTATTTAGAACAGTATTTTCTATTTTTAATTTTAAATATTATATTACATTGGTACAAATTCAAAAAATCGGGAGAAACGGTCGCTAAATCGGGATATCGGGAGACGACAACCAAAATCAGTAGATCTCCCGATAAATCGGGAACTTTTGCAACACTGAGAAGAGCGCATAGCTTTATATTATATCAAACGTCTACGTATCTATACTCCTCGTGTATGCAAATACCGCAGCAAAATACCTATCCACTTGTGGGAATTGATATAACAAGGTTTGAGGTGCTCCCATCGAATTGCAATTACTGCTTCGATCAACACTATCAAGCTATGCTATTATAAATAAATATTAAAAGTATTCTCGTTTCATTAAGACGATAAAATTTGTAAAGGAATTGATAAAGGATTTATCGGCACGATAAAAAAATATCGGCTTCACTAATTGCAGTAGTTATGATTGTGATTGTGACGCTGCAAACGGGTAATGAGCTAGTCTAGGAGTGACGAGACAAAGCTCGTTCCCGGAATTTATCCCTTTGAGCCTCCGTTCCGGGCTGCGTTGGAACACCGCAACACTATGTAGTACAACATTGTAGTACATGTACTTCTCTCGTCGGTTACTACGACATGGCATCTTTATTAACATTTTTTAGCATTGAACGGCGTTTTACACTTGTATTGTTTTCTTAGTGTGACAGTGTGTACAGATATATACAAATTACGGCTAGACAGTGACAAGATGGTAGAAAGATTTCTTCATCATCTATACAGAATTCTGATAACAGAGAACAGGGACAAATCGGGTCACTAGTTCACACTCACAGTAAGAAAATGACGCAAATCTTATTATAGCGGGATACAAAAAAGAGCATAAAAAATATATGGTACGTGTTATATTGGATCAAATTTAGGTACAAGCTATAAAAACTAGTCGTCACTTCCAGCTAATTTCGCAACTAGGTCGAGCCACTTTCATTAGTCTCCTATTTTTCGTATAGCCCCAGTGTCAGTCCCACGCAAAAGATAAACGGAAAAAACCAATTGATGAGCACACAGGCTTCGTTTATTTTCAGGAAAGAAACGAACATTTTAACGTGATAACGTTTATAAAGACGATGAGCCTGAGAGGCATTCACGAAAACCGAGTAACGGCCGGAGTAACGTCACGGAAGCGCGCGCAGCATTAGAGAGAGAGGCACGCTAGACCGGCCGTCTCTCTCCCACTCAAGCGTAATCGGTCCGCTTGGAAGGCATTTTTCATTTCATTTTTATTTTATTTTACAATCTTTTGAAAAGAAATGATTTCTCGTAGCTCGTACGTATTATTATTATATGAAAACGAAAATCTACAATAGCGTCATCTCTGTTTATAGGTATGAACTACTTGAAAGAACTTTACACAGTACATCGACTCGGACTTTAGTTGTAGTCAAGAAAATCACAGATGTCGCGCAGCTCCTGATATTTAAAACGATTTAAACCAAATTTTCAACTCAAATATGTTTAAAATCGTATAGTTAGTATGAAATTTAATATTATAATCTAGCTAGATACGCGGGTCGCGGTGGCGCGTCAAGCCATGTTCAAGCTGACACAACTGGCGAGTAGCACCGCGGCTCCGTGCATAGGGCTTCCATTACGTTCTTACATTACATTATTTATATCATAAATTATTCTTCTACGAAATAGACGTTATCACGTAAAACCATTGTCCGTAAACCGACTTTACAACAACCAATTTTTTTAGTTTCGGCCATTGAAGTTTGTAAATTTGAGGTTGTTTCTGAGGCTTATATCGTAATTTCTGATTGTTTTGGACTATAATTTAGGTGTTGATTGTCTTGCTGTTCTACTTAAGCTGTTTTAATATAATATTGTGATGTACAAGTGAGAAATGAATAATATAATGATGATATGTTAAATGTGAAAAAATTGATGATTATGCAAAAGTCTTTGCAAGTTTTTGTGTTACAATGACGAATTCTTCTAGAAGAATAACACTGGATACCATTTTAGATTCTAAGACCGTCTTGTTTAAAGATTTTTGCTGCAAGAATTTAAGTAGGAAGAGAGCATCAGTCTCAATTAATTCATCATAAGATTCATCTTCACATTATTGCAAATCAGTGGTCAAGCAAGGACATAACTTAAATTATCAGGTAGATTTGCACCGGTGCGTTCACAAGAGATCCCGGAGCCTCACCAATACTCACCATATACGCAGGATGGCTGCCGAGGGGGTTTTAGTGGGTAGAAATCCCACATAAAAAGGCGTTAGTGATTTAATTCCGCATAAAATTTTTATGTTAATTTAATTTATACTATTTGTGTTGACAATAATAGTATGTCAATAATGATGACAGTAAAGCCGCTATTACAATAATCTGAAGTAGGCAACATAAGACCTCCCAGCTTGCAATTTATGCAACAAAGAACTATTCAATAGTTGGTGCGATAAGCCGACACCGCAGATAAGCCCTATCACACGGTTGGCACGTATCAGTACGCCTGAATAAGCACACTAGTAACACTGCCTATACGGCACACCTAAACGATTCTAGAATTTATTTATTTATTTATTTATAATACATATACACATAATTAACAGGACTAAACCAAAGCATTATGTGCAGAATTTAAAACTAAACCAAATGGGTACATACATGACTGACAGAACTACATAGTCTACATACTACAAATTAAAACTAAGAAACACTGAACAGAGCAATGTAAACTTATTGAAAGTGTTATAAAATATGTCGGCTTCTGCAATCTGAGCTAGGAAACGATTGAGTAGGATGGGGGCGGCCCTATGCGGTGCAGCGGCCACACGCTCTGCCAGTAGCCTACCCGGCCTCCTGCCACCGTACAAGCCACGCACTAGATTCTAGATACTTACTGTTTAAGTACAGTAGTAATTTCGAAAAGTTACCTTGCATGGCAATTTCATGGCGAGAATTCCACTATATACAGTACTAGCTGTTGCCCGCAGCTTTGCATACGGAAATTATGGTTTAACTTATTCAAACTTTTATCTTGTTTTCCCGGGAAACTTTTTAATTTTCCGGGATGAAAAGTTGTCTAAAATATGACCCAGGATATCAGTAACAAGTTTACAAATTTTCATCGAAATCCGTTCAAGGGTTTCTATGTGATGCCCCAAAAGAGAAACAGACACTTTGAGTTTTATTATAGTATAGATATACATCCACATTATTATTCCACGAATATCTCTAAAGACCAAAAGGTTTCGTTTCCCTAATTGTCTTCTTTAATTAGCACAGATCAGCTTTGAATTATCTATCTTGAAGGATTCATTGTTCAGCTTCTGATCCCTTTATCCCACAACGATCTTCGGGTTAAGAACCTCCAGGACCCTTGTTACATTATGTCGATTCACTAACTAAGAACAGTTGAAAGAGTTACTGAGGAGCATCATAAAACAAAATAATTAAAACATACTCAGTGGATATTAAGATGCTTTGAATCAGCCAACGCTCCTTCATAATAATGGCAAAGAAAACAAGGTAGCACAATAGGTTTAGGAAGGGTTGTATTCCGCTGAACCTCATGGATGGTAACTGGGGCGAAATAGGGGTTGTAAGTACCAACTCACGCCAACTTCACGCCTGCTATCTAAGCATTAATAATGATATGTGGTTAAATGAGAAATTGTAAGTGATAGTAACATAACATGCTTTGATTCGATATTTTTGTATTCAATACTTACAGGCATTTTCCTTTGAAATTAGGCTAGAATTTTTTTCTCGTAATTTCATCAATTCATCAAACTTAAAGCGGGTACGTTATTTGGTTCTTAACTGTTGTTTAAGTTATCCATAAATATATTATTCATATAGTTCTTATGATCAATCTCATCATTGCAACCCATAACCACAAAGTAAATAAACGGAAATACTTACTGCCTCTCTACTCTACTATATACACTCGTAAATACTGTACTACTCAAGTCAAAAAGAAAGGTGGATAACTCTCCGCCTTGAATTTTAGTGTAGCCGAAAAATACCAAGCCACATGCCGAAAAACGTAATCATGTACCTACACTAACCCAAGTTTAAACCAAGTAGTTACTGGCAGGTAAGAGGTAAGTACTGGCAGGAACTGGCTTGGTTTAAACCAAGCCGACCAAGTAGAGTAGACAACAACACGAACTTATAAATCGGAGGTGTCTGTAAATTCCTACAGAACATAATTCTGACACGTTATGAACACATATGTAACAGTGGACATTCAAAGTCATTAGTCTCGGTTTGTAACTTTCAGGAACAATCCATACAGCTCTTAAGTAATTACTCATGTGAATGGTAGAACTTTTTGATAATTACACAACTTAATAACATTGCCTTAGGGTACCCTGTTACTTCATTCAATTCAATTCATTTATTTGTATTAAGTTGTTTGTTTATCTACTAGTGGAACTAGTTAATCACAATATCGAGTTAGTTCGTTCGAGTTATTTCAGTGTTATAGAAAACAAAACCTAGCTGCACAAAAATTAATCTATACTAATATTATAAAGAGGAAAGATTTGATTGTTTGCATTGAATAGGCTCCGAAAATACCGAACCGATTTGAAAAATTATTTCACTGTTGGGAAGCTACACTATCCCCGGGTGAAATTGGCTATATTATATTCTTTATACTATTTTTCCCGAAGCGAAGCGAGGGCGATTTCCTAGTAATATAATAAATGCGGACACCATTTATTTTATACAGTAAAATAATTCTGTCAGATCAAACGAATATAATTAATTTTTACGGCAAGCAGTTTCTAAACTTTAAATTAGTGTTGTTTAATTTCCATTCCCAACATAATTAATTTCCTAAACATACCTACATCCTACTAATATTATAAATGTTACAGTTTCTGAGGATATAATTATGGATGTTATATGGTACATGTGCATAAGTGTATCAGTGATACCTATATGAATAAATTATTTTGAATTTTGAATATTTCATTTAAAATAAAATGGGGTTTTATAAGAAAACCGAAGCAAAACGAGGGCGTTTAGGTACTATTATACCATATACATACGTACATACATATAATGTATATTATGTATGTAAACTGCTTCGAAGACAGCACTAAGTAGATAACAATAAATGACCGTTAAGTCGTTATAAATCCATTTACTTTAGGAATTATTCTGTGCTTTAGGTAATTTACCTACTTATTCATACATAAAGGCACATTACCGATCTCTTACATCGAATATTCTATCCACGCACGATTGTTCCAACCCTATGTCAATCATCATTTATTACCAGATTGACACGACAGGGGAGGAGTAAACCCTTCTAAAGTAATTTAACGTTCACCAATGATTTATTGATTTACTATTACTAACTTCTTGAATACGCTGCCAACAAGCCCAACAATTGTATTACGGCTGTAATACACAGGTATACGCAGGTATTGTGTATGGCTGTACACTCTGTACACGTTACTGCCTTTCCCAGTTATTAATTATTGTGGCTATAACCCATTAATCTCCCACAACTAAGCACGGATCTCTCCTCTTGAAAATGTCTAGGGTATACTCCACCACGCTGCTTTAGTGCGGATTGATGAAGGGATTATTGTGGACAACCCAAATGTCGGAAGTTTACATGCTATCCTAAAACCTCTGACATGGCTTAACGACTGTTATCGATGTTCGACAACAATCGGGACCGACGGCTTTACTTGCACTACGAAGACATTCATAGATAAAATCATTTTAACAAGCAAGATAGTACAAAACTCAATAAATCTAGTACAATTCATGATCCGGCACGTAATTATAACCGACCGTACAAATTGATTGAGTTACAGCCGTTCTTCGAACATAATAATATGACAGTTCATGGACGTATGCGGTACGGTTTAAATATCAATAAATCGTGCCTAATAGATTTTAAGCACCTTATAAATTGAGTGATTGATGATAGGATTGATAGGTGAGATGATCAGTGTATCTAGCCAGGCTTTTTGAGAATATGTAAATATTTGAAGTAGTTCAATATGGAGTGTTTGAAAAATTATATTAATCAAGCAATATACGTTTCTAGAACGGAAGCAAGCACGTAAAACGGCTTGCTTGGTTCCATTAGACTAACAGAAGATAGAAAACCCTGGATAAATCCTCAGTATTTTTACATCCACCAAAAAATGGGCTACCCTCCGGAAATGCACGGGAGTGAGGCGGAGAATACATCATGTATACCAGCACAGCCGGTTGTGTTGGTTATGTGAGACTTACTAAATAAAGCCTTGAGGATGGCTTTGGTCATGCGACTTCTAAGCCTTTATCTGAGGCAACCGGACCCCGCTTGGAGAGGCGAAGCGAAAAGCCTCAGTTAATAAGAAAACGAAGATAAAACTGCTCCCAAATGCTTTGCTACTTCGAATACTGCCATGATGCCGTTACTAAAACAATTCAACATTACTTACCAATTTAATAATTAACGAATGAAATTGTATGATAGATCAAAATTTTACGAAGTGCTCAGTTGAAAAGGGTATTGAAAGATAATTATGATAACATGCTGAAGTTACGAGCTTCTGACGTAAAAGTTAACGCTAAATAGGAGTGGGTAAATGAGTTAGATACTTTGTTCACGCCCGTAAGTTATTTATAGCTATGTAGTTAGTTTATAATATAACTAGCTGTTACCCGCGACTTCGTACGCCGAAAATAAAGATCCCTTCATTATAAAACATGTTTTTCATAAATTGACAGCAAACTTGTCCATACTATGAAGAGAGGAGATCCGTGCCTTGTAATAGTCCATTATAGGTTGAAGCTAAAACACCTACACTTAGTACATATATCGTATTATGTAAATGAGTAAAATATTAAACAAATTTTTGGTGTTGATAATGAAATGATAACTACGATCTGATATTGTAGCGTGATTGGTAGTCAGCAAGATACTAAACTCTTCACCAAAATTACAGCAAAAGTGACATGTTCTTACAACCCATTAATTTACCCATCGGGAGAAGCATTCATAGCCCGGGCGCAGCGGCTTGTGTCGGTTCTAATAGTAATCGATGAAGTTAAATAATAGCGAGCGCGGTCGGTAGTTGGATAGGTGACCGCTAGTGGCAAAAAATTCTTGAGCTCTCCGAGCTTCGGAGGGCACGTAAAGCTGTCGGTCCCGGTTGTTGTCGTAAGATAACAGTCGTTATGACATATTGAAGGTCCTCGCCCGGCGTAATGACTTCCGACACTTGGGTTGATTTCTAATCCCTCCATCAATCCACACTGGAGCAAAGTGGTGGAGTATGCTCTAGGCGTCCTCAAGAGTGAGTGCTCAGTAGTGAGCCATTAATGACCCACCCATAGGAAAGGTCCCAAAATAATTGAACTTTTTAGAATTTAGAGGTTTATCTAAGTCAGGGCCTGAGAGTTTTTGAATTTTAAATTTACATTGTAATTTTACAGAATACACAAAAAAACATATCTTTCTTTTCTTTTTGGGCAGCAGCAAATCAGTGATTCCTTTAGCGTTGCTAATGTTCATTGGCGAAAGTGACCACTTACCATGAGGTGACTCATCTGTTCGTTTTACAACTTCGTACTCCAAACTTACTCTAAACTTACAACCTCTAGTTTTAGCCCTTAGGGAATGTATTACCAAACAATCATGTTACAGTTATTTTTGTTTTATGTAAGATTACATACTAACTACTAACTTTCACAGTTTTAACTTAAAAAACCGGGCAAGTGCGTGTCAGGCCACGTGCAATATAGGGTTCCAAAGTAGTAAGTTTATTGACTATTACTCATTAACTACTTATGCTAACATAGCCTTGATAGTTTTCCTTATAAATTCATCGTATAACCTATTTTTGAGAATTTTTTCACTTGTCCAACTCCAACTGTTTAGCCGTTGGGGGGACACTTGACTTGACTTGGGTACCCAAAATTAGCACTTTCAAGCCAAATATACGTATTTCGCAAACGGAGCCCTACATCCAAAAATGGTCTCAAAAGACCCATAATATTTTTGAAAAAACTTTTCAACGATACCCCACACTATAGGAATAAATAAAAAAATAATCCTCACGTTACCTGTAGTGGAGGTACCCCGAAAAAAAATTATTATCAGTAGTTTATTCTACAATTTTGGAGTTTTAATAAATATTTATATCCATGCCAAATTATAGCTTTCTAGCACTAAGGGTCTCGGCGCTTTGCTTTGGACAGACGGACAGACTGACGGACGGATATGACGAAGCTATTAGGGTCACGATTTTACTTCAGAACCCTAAAAATGACGAAGTTTCTTATAAACATTCCCTGAATTAACCCTTTAAATATTGATTTTTCAAATTATGTTAAAGTTAATTTTTGTTTATAACAGTCGAACTGAGAACCTGTTACTTTTTTGAAGTTGGTTAAAAAACCGGCTAATAGCGTGTCAGGTCACTGGTAATATAGAGTTCCGAAGTTCTAAGTTTATAGAACTCAATAACTACGTATGCTAATAATATAGCCATGATAGTTTTCCCTTTGAATTCATGTTAATGGTATTGCCATGAATTTTTTTACGTGTCCAACACTTACGAATATTTCCCAAACAGACCCCTCAATCGAAAAATGGACTTAGCAGACCCATATTATTTTTGAGAGACCTTTTTCACGATACCCCGCACGTGCGTGACGGAAATTAATCCCCATATTACCTCTAGGAGAGGTAGGTATCCTAAAAACATATTTTTTAAAATGTTATTCTACCAGTTTAAAGTTTAAATAAACATATTGTATATCCTTGCTAAATTACAGCTTTCTAGCACTAAGGGCCTCTGCGCTATGCTACGGACGGACGGATGGACGGAAGGACGGACGGGCATGATGAAACTATGACAATTCTGTTTTGACTTCGGAACCCTAAAAAGAGTCATAAAAATCTCTTCATAAATAACGAATCTATCAACTACATATAACAAAATTTGACCTTATCCCTTAGGAACAGGTCTGTTTTCCGTGATAAAAAGTATCCTATGTCCTTTCCCGAGCTCAATTCTATATCTGTACCAAACATCAAAATCGGTTCAGTTGTTTAGGCGAGAAAGAGTTATCCCTCAGGAATAGGTCTATTTTCCGGGATAAAAAGTATCCTATGTCCTTTCCCGAGCTCAATTCTATATCTGTACCAAATTTCATCAAAATCGGCTTAGTGGCTTGAAAGAGTTATCCTTCAGGAACAGGTCTGTTTTCCGGGATAAAAAGTATCCTTTGTCCTTTCCCGAGCTCAATTCTATATCTGTACTAAATTTCATCAAAATCGGTTTAGTGGCTTGAAAGAGTTATCCCTCAGGAACAGGTCTTTTTTCCGGGATAAAAAGTATCCTATGTCCTTTCCCGAGCTCAATTCTATATCTGTAACAAATTTCATCAAAATCGGCTTAGTGGCTTGAAAGAGTTATCCCTCAGGAACCGGTCTATTTTCCGGGATAAAAAGTATCCTATGTCTTTTCCCGAGCTCAATCTATACTAATATTATAAATGCGAAAGTAACTCTGTCTGCTACTCAATAACGCCTAAATCACTGAACCGATTTTGATGAAATTTGGTACAGACATATAATTGAGCTCGGGAATGAACATAGAATACTTTTTATCCCGGAAAATAGACCTGTTCCTGAGGGATAACTCTTCCACGCCAAAACCGCTGAACCGATTTTGATGAAATTTGGTACAGATATAGAATTGAGCTTGCGAAAGAACATAGGATACTTTTTATCTCGGAAAATAGACCTGTTCCTGAGGGATAACTCTTTCAAGCCAAAACCACTGAACTGTTTTTGATGAAATTTGGTACAGATATAGAATTAAGCTTGCGAAAGGACATAGGATACTTTTTATCCCGGAAAATAGACCTGTTCCTGAGGGATAACTCTTTCAAGCCACTAAACCGATTTTGATAAAATTTGGTACAGATATAGAATTGAGCTCGGGAATGGACAAAGGATACTTTTTATCCCGGAAAATGGACCTGTTCCTGTGGGATAACTCTTTCAAGCCACTAAACCGATTTTGATGAAATTTGGTACAAATATAGAATTGAGCTCGGGAATGGACAAAGGATACTTTTTATCCCGGAAAATGGACCTGTTCCTGTGGGATAACTCTTTCAAGCCACTAAACCGATTTTGATGTTTGGTACAGATATAGAATTGAGCTCGGGAAAGGACATAGGATACTTTTTATCACGGAAAACAGACCTGTTCCTAAGGGATAAGGTCAAATTTTGTTATATGTAGTTGATAGATTCGTTATTTATGAAGCGATTTTTATGACTCTTTTTAGGGTTCCGAAGTCAAAACAGAATTGTCATAGTTTCATCATGCCCGTCCGTCCTTCCGTCCATCCGTCCGTCCGTAGCATAGCGCAGAGGCCCTTAGTGCTAGAAAGCTGTAATTTAGCAAGGATATACAATATGTTTATTTAAACTTTAAACTGGTAGAATAACATTTTAAAAAATATGTTTTTAGGATACCTACCTCTCCTAGAGGTAATATGGGGATTAATTTCCGTCACGCACGTGCGGGGTATCGTGAAAAAGGTCTCTCAAAAATAATATGGGTCTGCTAAGTCCATTTTTCGATTGAGGGGTCTGTTTGGGAAATATTCGTAAGTGTTGGACACGTAAAAAAATTCATGGCAATACCATTAACATGAATTCAAAGGGAAAACTATCATGGCTATATTATTAGCATACGTAGTTATTGAGTTCTATAAACTTAGAACTTCGGAACTCTATATTACCAGTGACCTGACACGCTATTAGCCGGTTTTTTAACCAACTTCAAAAAAGTAACAGGTTCTCAGTTCGACTGTTATAAACAAAAATTAACTTTAACATAATTTGAAAAATCAATATTTAAAGGGTTAATTCAGGGAATGTTTATAAGAAACTTCGTCATTTTTAGGGTTCTGAAGTAAAATCGTGACCCTAATAGCTTCGTCATATCCGTCCGTCAGTCTGTCCGTCTGTCCAAAGCAAAGCGCCGAGACCCTTAGTGCTAGAAAGCTATAATTTGGCATGGATATAAATATTTATTAAAACTCCAAAATTGTAGAATAAACTACTGATAATAATTTTTTTTCGGGGTACCTCCACTACAGGTAACGTGAGGATTATTTTTTTATTTATTCCTATAGTGTGGGGTATCGTTGAAAAGTTTTTTCAAAAATATTATGGGTCTTTTGAGACCATTTTTGGATGTAGGGCTCCGTTTGCGAAATACGTATATTTGGCTTGAAAGTGCTAATTTTGGGTACCCAAGTCAAGTCAAGTGTCCCCCCAACGGCTAAACAGTTGGAGTTGGACAAGTGAAAAAAATTCTCAAAAATAGGTTATACGATGAATTTATAAGGAAAACTATCAAGGCTATGTTAGCATAAGTAGTTAATGAGTAATAGTCAATAAACTTACTACTTTGGAACCCTATATTGCACGTGGCCTGACACGCACTTGCCCGGTTTTTTAAGTTAAAACTGTGAAAGTTAGTAGTTAGTATGTAATCTTACATAAAACAAAAATAACTGTAACATGATTGTTTGGTAATACATTCCCTAAGGGCTAAAACTAGAGGTTGTAAGTTTAGAGTAAGTTTGGAGTATGAAGTTGTAAAACGAACAGATGAGTCACCTCATGGTAAGTGGTCACTTTCGCCAATGAACATTAGCAACGCTAAAGGAATCACTGATTTGCTGCTGCCCAAAAAGAAAAGAAAGATATGTTTTTTTGTGTATTCTGTAAAATTACAATGTAAATTTAAAATTCAAAAACTCTCAGGCCCTGACTTAGATAAACCTCTAAATTCTAAAAAGTTCAATTATTTTGGGACCTTTCCTATGGGTGGGTCATTAATGGCTCACTACTGAGCACTCACTCTTGAGGACGCCTAGAGCATACTCCACCACTTTGCTCCAGTGTGGATTGATGGAGGGATTAGAAATCAACCCAAGTGTCGGAAGTCATTACGCCGGGCGAGGACCTTCAATATGTCATAACGACTGTTATCTTACGACAACAACCGGGACCGACAGCTTTACGTGCCCTCCGAAGCTCGGAGAGCTCAAGAATTTTTTGCCACTAGCGGTCACCTATCCAACTACCGACCGCGCTCGCTATTATTTAACTTCATCGATTACTATTAGAACCGACACAAGCCGCTGCGCCCGGGCTATGAATGCTTCTCCCGATGGGTAAATTAATGGGTTGTAAGAACATGTCACTTTTGCTGTAATTTTGGTGAAGAGTTTAGTATCTTGCTGACTACCAATCACGCTACAATATCAGATCGTAGTTATCATTTCATTATCAACACCAAAAATTTGTTTAATATTTTACTCATTTACATAATACGATATATGTACTAAGTGTAGGTGTTTTAGCTTCAACCTATAATGGACTATTACAAGGCACGGATCTCCTCTCTTCATAGTATGGACAAGTTTGCTGTCAATTTATGAAAAACATGTTTTATAATGAAGGGATCTTTATTTTCGGCGTACGAAGTCGCGGGTAACAGCTAGTTCTATATCTGTACCAAATTTTATCAAAATCGGCTTAGTGGCTTGAAAGAGTTATCCCACAGGAACAGGTCTATTTTCCGGTATAAAAAGTATCCTATGTCCTTTCCCGAGCTCAATTCTATATCTGTACTAAATTTCATCAAAATCGGTTTAGTGGCTTGAAAGAGTTATCCCACAGGAACAGGTCCATTTTCCGGGATAAAAAGTATCCTTTGTCCATTCCCGAGCTCAATTCTATATCTGTACCAAATTTTATCAAAATCGGTTTAGTGGCTTGAAAGAGTTATCCCTCAGGAACAGATCTATTTTCCGGGATAAAAAGTATCCTATGTCCTTTCCCGAGCTCAATTCTATATCTGTACCAAATTTCATCAAAATCGGCTTAGTGGCTTGAAAGAGTTATCCCTCAGGAACCGGTCTATTTTCCGGGATAAAAAGTATCCTATGTCCTTTCCCGAGCTCAATTCTATATTTGTACCAAATTTTATCAAAATCGGCTTAGTGGCTTGAAAGAGTTATCCCTCAGGAATAGGTCTATTTTCCGGGATAAAAAGTATGCTATGTCCTTTCCCGAGCTCAATTCTATATCTGTAACAAATTTCATCAAAATCGGCTTAGTGGCTTGAAAGAGTTATCCCTCAGGAACCGGTCTATTTTCCGGGATAAAAAGTATCCTATGTCTTTTCCCGAGCTCAATCTATACTAATATTATAAATGCGAAAGTAACTCTGTCTGCTACTCAATAACGCCTAAATCACTGAACCGATTTTGATGAAATTTGGTACAGACATATAATTGAGCTCGGGAATGAACATAGAATACTTTTTATCCCGGAAAATAGACCTGTTCCTGAGGGATAACTCTTCCACGCCAAAACCGCTGAACCGATTTTGATAAAATTTGGTACAAATATAGAATTGAGCTCGGGAAAGGACATAGGATACTTTTTATCCCGGAAAATAGACCGGTTCCTGAGGGATAACTCTTTCAAGCCACTAAGCCGATTTTGATGAAATTTGGTACAGATATAGAATTGAGCTCGGGAAAGGACATAGGATACTTTTTATCCCGGAAAATAGATCTGTTCCTGAGGGATAACTCTTTCAAGCCACTAAACCGATTTTGATAAAATTTGGTACAGATATAGAATTGAGCTCGGGAATGGACAAAGGATACTTTTTATCCCGGAAAATGGACCTATTCCTGTGGGATAACTCTTTCAAGCCACTAAACCGATTTTGATGAAATTTAGTACAGATATAGAATTGAGCTCGGGAAAGGACATAGGATACTTTTTATACCGGAAAATAGACCTGTTCCTGTGGGATAACTCTTTCAAGCCACTAAGCCGATTTTGATAAAATTTGGTACAGATATAGAATTGAGCTCGGGAAAAGACATAGGATACTTTTTATCCCGGAAAATAGACCGGTTCCTGAGGGATAACTCTTTCAAGCCACTAAGCCGATTTTGATGAAATTTGTTACAGATATAGAATTGAGCTCGGGAAAGGACATAGGATACTTTTTATCCCGGAAAAAAGACCTGTTCCTGAGGGATAACTCTTTCAAGCCACTAAACCGATTTTGATGAAATTTAGTACAGATATAGAATTGAGCTCGGGAAAGGACAAAGGATACTTTTTATCCCGGAAAACAGACCTGTTCCTGAAGGATAACTCTTTCAAGCCACTAAGCCGATTTTGATGAAATTTGGTACATATATAGAATTGAGCTCGGGAAAGGACATAGGATACTTTTTATCCCGGAAAATAGACCTATTCCTGAGGGATAACTCTTTCTCGCCTAAACAACTGAACCGATTTTGATGTTTGGTACAGATATAGAATTGAGCTCGGGAAAGGACATAGGATACTTTTTATCACGGAAAACAGACCTGTTCCTAAGGGATAAGGTCAAATTTTGTTATATGTAGTTGATAGATTCGTTATTTATGAAGCGATTTTTATGACTCTTTTTAGGGTTCCGAAGTCAAAACAGAATTGTCATAGTTTCATCATGCCCGTCCGTCCTTCCGTCCATCCGTCCGTCCGTAGCATAGCGCAGAGGCCCTTAGTGCTAGAAAGCTGTAATTTAGCAAGGATATACAATATGTTTATTTAAACTTTAAACTGGTAGAATAACATTTTAAAAAATATGTTTTTAGGATACCTACCTCTCCTAGAGGTAATATGGGGATTAATTTCCGTCACGCACGTGCGGGGTATCGTGAAAAAGGTCTCTCAAAAATAATATGGGTCTGCTAAGTCCATTTTTCGATTGAGGGGTCTGTTTGGGAAATATTCGTAAGTGTTGGACACGTAAAAAAATTCATGGCAATACCATTAACATGAATTCAAAGGGAAAACTATCATGGCTATATTATTAGCATACGTAGTTATTGAGTTCTATAAACTTAGAACTTCGGAACTCTATATTACCAGTGACCTGACACGCTATTAGCCGGTTTTTTAACCAACTTCAAAAAAGTAACAGGTTCTCAGTTCGACTGTTATAAACAAAAATTAACTTTAACATAATTTGAAAAATCAATATTTAAAGGGTTAATTCAGGGAATGTTTATAAGAAACTTCGTCATTTTTAGGGTTCTGAAGTAAAATCGTGACCCTAATAGCTTCGTCATATCCGTCCGTCAGTCTGTCCGTCTGTCCAAAGCAAAGCGCCGAGACCCTTAGTGCTAGAAAGCTATAATTTGGCATGGATATAAATATTTATTAAAACTCCAAAATTGTAGAATAAACTACTGATAATAATTTTTTTTCGGGGTACCTCCACTACAGGTAACGTGAGGATTATTTTTTTATTTATTCCTATAGTGTGGGGTATCGTTGAAAAGTTTTTTCAAAAATATTATGGGTCTTTTGAGACCATTTTTGGATGTAGGGCTCCGTTTGCGAAATACGTATATTTGGCTTGAAAGTGCTAATTTTGGGTACCCAAGTCAAGTCAAGTGTCCCCCCAACGGCTAAACAGTTGGAGTTGGACAAGTGAAAAAATTCTCAAAAATAGGTTATACGATGAATTTATAAGGAAAACTATCAAGGCTATGTTAGCATAAGTAGTTAATGAGTAATAGTCAATAAACTTACTACTTTGGAACCCTATATTGCACGTGGCCTGACACGCACTTGCCCGGTTTTTTAAGTTAAAACTGTGAAAGTTAGTAGTTAGTATGTAATCTTACATAAAACAAAAATAACTGTAACATGATTGTTTGGTAATACATTCCCTAAGGGCTAAAACTAGAGGTTGTAAGTTTAGAGTAAGTTTGGAGTACGAAGTTGTAAAACGAACAGATGAGTCACCTCATGGTAAGTGGTCACTTTCGCCAATGAACATTAGCAACGCTAAAGGAATCACTGATTTGCTGCTGCCCAAAAAGAAAAGAAAGATATGTTTTTTTGTGTATTCTGTAAAATTACAATGTAAATTTAAAATTCAAAAACTCTCAGGCCCTGACTTAGATAAACCTCTAAATTCTAAAAAGTTCAATTATTTTGGGACCTTTCCTATGGGTGGGTCATTAATGGCTCACTACTGAGCACTCACTCTTGAGGACGCCTAGAGCATACTCCACCACTTTGCTCCAGTGTGGATTGATGGAGGGATTAGAAATCAACCCAAGTGTCGGAAGTCATTACGCCGGGCGAGGACCTTCAATATGTCATAACGACTGTTATCTTACGACAACAACCGGGACCGACAGCTTTACGTGCCCTCCGAAGCTCGGAGAGCTCAAGAATTTTTTGCCACTAGCGGTCACCTATCCAACTACCGACCGCGCTCGCTATTATTTAACTTCATCGATTACTATTAGAACCGACACAAGCCGCTGCGCCCGGGCTATGAATGCTTCTCCCGATGGGTAAATTAATGGGTTGTAAGAACATGTCACTTTTGCTGTAATTTTGGTGAAGAGTTTAGTATCTTGCTGACTACCAATCACGCTACAATATCAGATCGTAGTTATCATTTCATTATCAACACCAAAAATTTGTTTAATATTTTACTCATTTACATAATACGATATATGTACTAAGTGTAGGTGTTTTAGCTTCAACCTATAATGGACTATTACAAGGCACGGATCTCCTCTCTTCATAGTATGGACAAGTTTGCTGTCAATTTATGAAAAACATGTTTTATAATGAAGGGATCTTTATTTTCGGCGTACGAAGTCGCGAGTAACAGCTAGTTCTATATCTGTACCAAATTTTATCAAAATCGGCTTAGTGGCTTGAAAGAGTTATCCCACAGGAACAGGTCTATTTTCCGGTATAAAAAGTATCCTATGTCCTTTCCCGAGCTCAATTCTATATCTGTACTAAATTTCATCAAAATCGGTTTAGTGGCTTGAAAGAGTTATCCCACAGGAACAGGTCCATTTTCCGGGATAAAAAGTATCCTTTGTCCATTCCCGAGCTCAATTCTATATCTGTACCAAATTTTATCAAAATCGGTTTAGTGGCTTGAAAGAGTTATCCCTCAGGAACAGATCTATTTTCCGGGATAAAAAGTATCCTATGTCCTTTCCCGAGCTCAATTCTATATCTGTACCAAATTTCATCAAAATCGGCTTAGTGGCTTGAAAGAGTTATCCCTCAGGAACCGGTCTATTTTCCGGGATAAAAAGTATCCTATGTCCTTTCCCGAGCTCAATTCTATATTTGTACCAAATTTTATCAAAATCGGCTTAGTGGCTTGAAAGAGTTATCCCTCAGGAATAGGTCTATTTTCCGGGATAAAAAGTATGCTATGTCCTTTCCCGAGCTCAATTCTATATCTGTACCAAATTTTATCAAAATCGGTTTAGTTGCTTGAAAGAGTTATCCCACAGGAACAGGTCTATTTTCCGGTA
The DNA here is from genome assembly GCA_963932265.1 of Thymelicus lineola. NCBI lineage: Eukaryota > Metazoa > Arthropoda > Insecta > Lepidoptera > Hesperiidae > Thymelicus > Thymelicus lineola. The sequence goes on from OZ010686.1 coordinate 7,756,503, forward strand.
TAAAAAGTATCCTATGTCCTTTCCCGAGCTCAATTCTATATCTGTACCAAATTTCATCAAAATCGGTTTAGTGGCTTGAAAGAGTTATCCCACAGGAACAGGTCCATTTTCCGGGATAAAAAGTATCCTTTGTCCATTCCCGAGCTCAATTCTATATTTGTACCAAATTTCATCAAAATCGGTTTAGTGGCTTGAAAGAGTTATCCCACAGGAACAGGTCCATTTTCCGGGATAAAAAGTATCCTTTGTCCATTCCCGAGCTCAATTCTATATCTGTACCAAATTTTATCAAAATCGGTTTAGTGGCTTGAAAGAGTTATCCCTCAGGAACAGGTCTATTTTCCGGGATAAAAAGTATCCTATGTCCTTTCGCAAGCTTAATTCTATATCTGTACCAAATTTCATCAAAAACAGTTCAGTGGTTTTGGCTTGAAAGAGTTATCCCTCAGGAACAGGTCTATTTTCCGAGATAAAAAGTATCCTATGTTCTTTCGCAAGCTCAATTCTATATCTGTACCAAATTTCATCAAAATCGGTTCAGCGGTTTTGGCGTGGAAGAGTTATCCCTCAGGAACAGGTCTATTTTCCGGGATAAAAAGTATTCTATGTTCATTCCCGAGCTCAATTATATGTCTGTACCAAATTTCATCAAAATCGGTTCAGTGATTTAGGCGTTATTGAGTAGCAGACAGAGTTACTTTCGCATTTATAATATTAGTATAGATTAGAAAATAATGTTATTGATAAATGCTTGTAAAAATATTTCATATGGTCAACTTTATTACACAAAACTTGACGTTTCGTAGTAGGTACCTAAAACTGATAGTTATTATTAATTCACGTTAACATTTTATACTTTATCTATCTTACATCAGTAGACCAGGTACTAGGTACCTACTGGCAAATAAGGGGTAAGGTACTGGCAGAAACCAGCTTGGCTTAAACGTATGTGTGTACATGATTGCGTGGAAATATACGAAGTGGCGTAAACCGGCTTGGTTTTTATGAATTTACTCAAATTCAAAGTTATCAAACTTTTTTATTGATCTAACAATAAGATAAAATCTTGCAAGCTTAATTGTCTAATTAGGAAGTAGGTCTTTCCTTCCTTTTATAAGGAATTGGAATTAATAATGTTACTTTAGTGACAATACAACAATTTTTGTAATAAGCACGACCTATACTGATACTACGCTCAGGTTTGGCTCTAGACGAGGGAACTCCTTAACGGCTAACAGCCCAATCACATGTTTTTTATTTAGTACTTTGACACTGTAAAACCGTGTACAAATATGGAGAGTAAAATCAAACAGTAACTTACAATCGCAAACTAGATGGCGTTGTAATAATAATTTTACTAATTTGACGATTGCAAATTAGATGGCGTTAAACTCCAGTCGTGCGTCGGAACTGACATACAATTTTTAACTCTTAACTTGTTTTATACACCGCGCATTTCTGCGTTGATCAACAAAAGCAACTCGGTTTCAGTTGACACATATCACGATAGTTGTCAATACTCACGCGATGGCATCAATCATGTCCAGCCCCATCTCGACAGTACATCGAGCGTGGTCGGAGCGCGGCTCGGGCAGCCCGGACACGCAGTAGTAGCAGTCACCCAGAATCTTGATGCGGAGGCAGTGGTTGTCCTGTCGCAAACAATGGTATATGTATGAACGATCCGTGTATTGACGACCCGTGTGGCGCATTAGTTAGTTACCATGCCGGATGGCCGCGCCATGTCACCAAGGGTCCTGGGCTCGAGTCCCAGCGAGGGGGAAATTTTTATCCTAATGTGGGGCTATGAGTGTGAAGCGTATAAAAATGCCTGATGCTGATGGCAGTCAGTCTGTTTGCCGAATGCAATAATTTTCACATTTTACTCCAGATTAAAAACCTATACTTAAGCCCTTTTCAGCTACTTTTGTAATTACTTTTGAACATAGGTTTCAAAGGCAAACCATGAGTCATAGGTATCCAAAAATTACAAAAATCAAAATTTCTCCTGATTAAGAACCTTAACATCATCTCACTAAATATAATTTTCAAAACGCTGAACACAGTGCAAAATAAAAAGGTCACCAAGTAAAAGGTCAAGATAGGACGTCTGTCCCACCTTTAAGAACCATTAAGGAGAGCTCTCGCGCATAATACAGGTCTCAAGACGTTTTCTTTCTCAAAGAAAGTAATAAAATTAATTAGGGCTCATTCATTTATATAAATAAAAGTATGTGCAGACTTGGTACCCTGGGTCTAGACTACCTGGATATAGAAAACCGAAGTTCAAACTTACTATCACGCTCTGAAGTTTAACCAGGTAACTTACCAACTTGTAAAATGAAGTTAGACCGTATATTCCGTACCTTTAGACGCTAGTAACTTACTCGGTATACGACTAAGCGAGGTCAGATTATTTAAAAGCATTAAGTTTGAAATGCACTTAGGGCGAACATTCCGTGTTCCGAATTTGCTTTCTATTTAAGAGATTCTGGCTGGGTGGTTCTAAGGGAGATATTTCAAAGCGTTGCTGACTATAAAAGCAGCAGAAGTTTGACATGTTAAAGACACGTCTAAAACTAATCAGAATAATGTGTAGATAGTGCCGGTGTTAAGGCCACTGGGGCCCCAGGCAAGAATATTGTGGCGCCTACATAAGAAAATCAAAATCGAACTTTATTGCTTGAAAAATTGTTTGCTGAACCAATGGGAACCTTTATTAAGAATTTTATTTTTCCTTTTTCTTTGCTCCTCACCCCAAATGTGGCACCCCTCCAAATTTGGCGCCCTAGGCCGTCGCCGAACCTTGACTCTCCCCCTAACGCCGGCTCTATGTGTAGAAGCTTTGGATTGGACACTATATTATGTTTGTTGTCTTTGGCATAGAATATATTGAACTTGGCCATGTCATAACGTTGTTTCCAAAGCGGTGAGTAAATCAAACGCTTTCATATTGACACCCCCGCAATAGGATTCTTCAAGTCGCTGCGTCGTGGGAGGTGAGGACATAGTAATACGTCACAAATATCTAAAACTGGTAAACTTGTCTACCAACTGGATCGTAGAACCGGTACAATCAATTATAAGTACCTACTTAGCTATGTTGTGAGGATGAAACTACTTTGTTTGATACTGATGTTTATGGTCGGAAATGACCACTTACCTTCAGGGCAGATGGCGCTTTGTTTGTCGGCTATTCACATTAAAAAATGGATTCGTCAACTGTGATGATGGCTTTGATGTGACTGATAAATGGGTGATGCCGCCAAACATGCTTATTTTAATGACAGTGTCCTTCAACTTAAAAAAAATGTTATGTGATTTTAAAATACTGCTTACTTTTACTTCCATTAACAGATATTTAATAAATATAATCTTTTAATTGGGGCTCTAAATGACGAAAGTTGTTAATTATTATACATTATGGCGCCTTAAATTGCACGTCTTTGAAAATTGTTTTACTTTTATGTTACTTTTACGTTACTTTAATGGTACTTTTTGTAAACATGGCAACATAAACTTTTATGTTATGAAGCCAATTTAGAAATAGAATATAAATAGAAAACATTTATTTCGCCAGTTTTTACAACCAAATTAATGTTAACTGAAAACAAAAGAAAAAAAAGAAATACATAAATGATGCTGCGATACACGACGAAAAAGAAACACACTCAGCTTTAGTTGCGGCGGAACATGTTACATGCCCTTAATGCTGGTTTTCAGTGTGCCCTGTTTTTGTTGTGTAGTTCAGTCAATTGGCACCAACATGCGGTGATTTACAATGCGAATTATTATTTATGCAATCTTAACTAACTAAAAATTTTACTAACAAAATTATGGTGGTTGAGTAGTCCAAATAGTGAACGTAACATAATGTTAAAAAAATTTTTTCAACATAACATTATAGAGCTAATTTAAGAGTCAATGCAAAGATACAATTTACGACCTTACTAAAATTTTTGTTCTTGGGATGGGTAATATAATCTTTTATTTGTGTACGCCAACTGACACACGAATTTGTGTGGCGTTGTGTGAAAAGTGTTTCATACTAACATTGGCAAGCTGATCGAATCGACCGAACAGTTCGTTGAGTAGTCGCACCAACTCCTGCGCACTGCACTGCGATGCGAGCACCGTGAAGCCCACGATATCAGCGAATAGTATACTGAAACAAATCTTAAATTAGTAAAAAGTTAAGACGTAATGTGGCTCTACGTCTGATAAGATATGGAAAATAGGTCTGCAAAATATAAGTTATAGAAAAGCTATAGATTTTTGTAGAAATCCTTATCATCTACACAACCCATAACTGGCTCAATGCTGAGCTCAAGTGTCGTCTCACAAATAATGTGAAGGTTTCACCACGCTGGTCAAGTGCTTATTGGAAAACTCAACACACCTTTGAGAACATCTAACTATAGAGAACTCTAATGTGCCTAGATCTTCTTTCACGGAACCAAGTGATTCTAGTTCTAACGAACATAACCTTTGAAAATTAAAGGTACAAAATTCTAACTCAAAATTCCTAGTTCGAAAAAACCAAAACGTTCAAACTATTATAGAAAACCTTATAAAACTGAGTATTAATAACCGTTTCGTGCCAGTTCCATACGTTCCGTTTGTGATTCTAGTAGCGAAGCAAGAGCGGTTCACTAGTTATGAATACATTGCAAAAATTAATATGTACTAGTGTACGAGCTCCGAACACGTAAATATGAGGTTATTGAGTATGAAATCATAATTTTCGAGTAGGAGGTAATATACCCGCTTAGCTGAATTTTCTTAAAATTACATCTGTATGAAAGCATTTCCACGTTATGTTAATTTTAATAATAGCGACGTTAACTTGTCACTCACGTCAATTTGTATCAACTGATGGCCACTGCATGCCTAGTGACATGGAAAAATCACCCTTCAAGGAATACAAATACTCGTAGTATCCGATTGATCGATTACTGCTGTTTAAATTACGCATAAATGAGCGCGAATAATAATTCCTTTTGCAATTTCCATACGGAAAGTTTCATGCGAAAGTTTTCCACGCGTGTATGATTTCCATACAGAAATAGCATTTTTAATTAAACTGCTTGCGATGAATATGGATGCTGAAGATCGCATTCATCTGTATAAAGCCTTGATTTTGGAAATTGTTTTAATTTTAAAACAAAGCGATGGTATAATTTTAGTTGTGGATGCAAAAATATTTAGGTACAAGCTGGATGAATCATTCGATTTTAACTGCACCAGCCATAAACAACAAGTACATACCTATCGATTACTGAATGTTAGTTTGACCTCCAATACTCAAACTGTTTACATGTCAGACAGACTTACATTTAACCAATTAACAACATGCTCTTCAGCCATTTTTGTTTTTATATCAAACCGTTGAAATAAATGAAAAGAACACTCATTCCTCCTTAATTCTTCTACGTCAACATTGAATAATAAACTCTAAGTTTTAATGGTCCTCTACTAACTTTCTTCAGAGAAATGATGTTGTTTTGGAAGTTTTTATTACATTGTCGTACAAAACTAAGATCAATTAACTTTTAACGTGCTTAAGTGTCCCTTCACACTTTAAAAAACGCCAGTAAGAAGAGACACTGAATAATAATAACACATCTTACTTAAATACGTTCACTTTCTCTGTTCAAGACGTAACGGACGAACTTTATTCTTGAGATAAACTCTTTAAGCTCCTCGGCTTGTTGAGCAGTCTAATAGTGATCAACGAAAGAGGAAATAGGAGCAAGCCTAGGACAAAATACAAATAATAAATACCAACGGTGCACAGTGGCTGATTTTGTGGTGTTTAGTGATAGTGTTCATTATATACTAGATATACCACATGTCTGCCACGCTCCTACTAGAATTAGCCTCGAAGAATCATTTAATATTTTTGACAATCTTCTTACTAGTTGTTTCGTGACTGACCATGCCTCAATAATGCAGGCAAATGATGCCTTTGGTGTTACTCTGATTCAAGGGTGACGATAATACGAGTATGTATACGAGTGTGTACCGGCCAAACCCGATTTCTGGACAAACTAATTTGGCCTAGGCCAAACTAGGTTGTCATTAGTTTAAAACTGATTATAACAAAATTGTTACGTATTTATATTTATTCGACAGATCTTTGTGCTTAAAAAAAATAATAGCGCTTCAATTTCATTTTACCAGCGAACTCACGAACGACATAATGTTACTATGATTCAAGAGTGACAATAATACGAGTATGTTACCGGCCAAACCCGATTTCCGGACAAACTAATTTGGCCTAGGCCAAACTAGGTTGTCATTAGTCTAAAACTGATTAGAACAAAACTGTTAAGTATTTATATTTTTTCGACAGATCTTTGTGCTTAAAAAAATAATAGCGCTTCAATTTCCTTTTACCAGCGAACTTACAAAAGACATAATAAGCTCGTCTTTTGCAGCTTTTCAGCAACATTCACCAAGTCCAAAGGCTCGGCCGGATCGGACTTTAAAATGGAGCCACTTCCATTCCTATTTCTTTTAAGCACAAAGATCTGTCGAAAAAATATAAATCCGTAATAATTTGTTTCTAATTAGTCTTGAACTAATGACAACCTTGTTTATCCTAATCGAGTCAGGAAAACTAGATTATCTTAGTCCAAATCAGATTATCCTAGGCCAATATAGTTTAGGATTAGGATAAACTTATCCTACTCGTTTCAGGGTTTCAAACTAGTTAGTTTGGCCTAGAAAAAACTAGTTTGTCCGGAAATCGGGTTTGGCCGGTAACATATACATAGACACAAAGAAATAACTACACATCCAAAACTACTTTAACCCACATTTAAATCTAATTTCAAGTTCCTGAACTCAAATAATTTAATGCTCACTTATTACATATACATGTAGCAGTATAAAACATGATACGGATACCTATAATGATACGAATAATAATAAACGTTACGGAAAAACGGCATTGGATCTGACACCAGTGGACGTTTGTTGTTCGTTGTGTCGTGGACATATCGCAGCTGGCATCGGTGTTATTTTTAAATCATTAACAGTTTTTTCTACTGTATCAGATCCAAACAATGTTTTTACAATAGCTGATCAAATGATTAATATAAGATATATTATATACTAAATTCAAACAAGGATATAAACTTAATTTCATTACTATGCTTCCTGATTTCACTAAACCTAAATGGAACGTAATTAAAATATCTGAACCATAAGAAAAAATAATGTAGAAAGATACAATGAACTAGTAGTGCGTGCATTTGTATAGTACCGGAGATTATAATTGAAAAAAAAACAATACAACAGCCTACTTTTTTGAAGTAGAGTAAAATAGACAAAGGAAGATTGCCACAGGATAGATTGCGTACATACTATAGATAACTTATGTAAACTATAGTAAAACAATTTTATAATCAGACTAACAAAAAAATGGCATTCACATGTTCATTTTATATATCAATAATTATATATTTTACCAAAAGCGTATAAGTTTAACAACTGAATAAACAAAAAAAAAAAGATTAAGTAAAGATGTAGAAACTATAGTACAATCAATTAGGAGTGAGAATCAAGACGCCCATTATGTTTGTTTAATATCAGGCTAGTGAGAGGATGCCCTGCATAATCCAATATTAATCCTGCGTCCAACTAAAGCGTCTTGGATCCTAGAGAATGCTATCAAGCCGTCACTCTAACATATACATATGTATGTATCTTGTATGTTGTTGCGGTTATTCTACAATTAGTATGAAGTAAATGCCATGAATTTGTCGATGGTAAGTTTCCATCAGCATATGAAGGCAAGATACAAATAGATCAAAAAATGTGACTTCAAAGATAATTGAAAAAGTAAGAGGAATAGTGGCTGTATTATTGTTTATAGATTTATTAGTAGTTACAAATGACAAATTGGTGGCAATCACCGCCAATTACACAAAAATATATCTGCAACACCAAAGGCATCACCAACTAAATGAGAGATAACTAACTCTTCCATGATCAAGACCAGATATTCAAAAAGACTCAGACCTTTATCGTTTTACAGGCTTTTATTGTTTAAACTTACACGAAGTTACAAGAACAAAGCAACGTGGAAATGGCTTTCGCTGGCATTAAGCGCCCTTTTACAATTGGCGTATTACCGAACAAAATACCCTTGCACACGCGAACTAACGATACTCATACCGGGAAGTATATTCGTCACTATAACTAACTCACGATGGCAACTAAAGAATACAAAAATACTCATTTTCCTAATGGGATACTTACATCCTCTCTCTTTTATGATGCCCATTTCTTTTCTATGGAAAACGATTTAAACGATCATGTGGTGTCTGATGTATTGTTATAACGACCGACATAAACGTTGCTGGTAAAACATCTATCAACAATTTTATCTCAGGTGGAACCGTACCGGATTCTAACCATCCTTCAATGCAATCCGACTTTCCTGCTCCGGTAACTTTTATAAACTACGGACGATCACTAAGCTCCAGTCTGCTAATTAAACTAATCCTGACTATTCTTGCGCAGTATTTCGTTTCAGTTCAGAGTGCTAGACTGCTTACAATTCTGGACCTGGGTCGGAACAGTCATAACCGTTTCCAGCCTCTACGCCTTAAAAGTCTTTAGCACAGAAAACAAGTGCGGTCAACTACTACAAATTTTCGTGCCAACAAATAACGTCCAATGCTCTTTTCACATGCAGAGCACAAAACACACAGAAATGGAATCCAACAGAATGGAAAGAGTTCATTAAAATTTCGTGCGACGTTTTCATTTCAAGGGTAGTGGTACGAGTGTGACGGCTGAGGCTCGAGGGACGGACAGACAATCCCATCAACTGAATATCCGTTTAGCTAACAGGATCAAGTGCGGTAATCGACTTCCTGTCGCGCAGCCATGCTTTTTATGGTCGACGCGCAAATGTGCAACGTGCATGGAAAAATGAGTTGTGGGCCAATGTGGTACACGCGACCATCTAGTAACTAGTTTATTTGTATGGCTCATAATCTTAATATCTACGTCTTATCTGGGAATTTAACTGTTTTTTTTTTCTATTAACAGCTCTTCAAAAATCATCAACATCGTCTAGATATGAAGAAAACATTTAAGGCTCACACAATTCACCTTTACTTTTAGGATTATATGGCGAAAAGACTAACCATTACTTCGGAAATTACCAATGCTAAGACCAGATTGTTGACATTTATCTCTCATATGAAATCTACCGTGGTCGTTCACTGGTTCATTCATGTATGCAACAAAGTGTAATACAAGTGTAATAATACAGTGCCAACTACATAATATACAAGGGGTTAGGCTTCCACAAGCTGTAGGAGTACTGCGGTTACCATTGCTATGCATGTATTCCTACATACATATTACTTCCATCCCATTTATTTAAAGTAGAGTACAGGTATACAGAATACGAGGGACATTTAATGTTTTTAAAGTAAATGTAAAAACAAAGTAAGTACGCAATGGTTTCGTAACAATGTTGCTCGGATTTATTTTGAAGCAAGATCATTATTTTCTCTGAAATTAATTCTGACTTGCCTCGCGGCTTACTCTTTACCGCGAGGAACTTTCAGATTTCATTTTAATATTCTCAGAATGTATACCTAAGATTTATTACCACAGCTTTGTTGTTACTTTGCTCAGTAGGTAATTGTTGTAGTTTATAATGTATGTATACATGATACACCTAATATTAGATCTGTGCGCAGAGTGCACGTTATACATATCTAATTTTAAAAACAGGTTTACTAAATAGTCTTAGAGTAATAATATTACATATAGAGCGCGAGCAACGAAGTGGGAACAGTAGGCACAGGTGAGAACAACACGACGTTCCCGCCGCGACCGCTTGTAGTCGTAATTGAATGCTAGCGGTGTGCGGTTCTAGAGAGATTTTTAAATATTTACGTATCAAAATGGTCAAATGTGCAGTCCCATCTTGCAGAAACGATAGTAGGAAACACACAAAACTGAAATCCAGTATCACATTTCATCGGTAAGTTGATTTTTGTATTTATTTTTATGAAAATAAATCTCGCATCGCGGGGGTGAGAGGCGGGCAAGCACAAGACTGCCCGCGCACCGCGCTCACCCGCGCTCACCACGCGAGACTGTAGTGATGTGATGCGACCAACGCTGTAGTCGATATTTATTATTTATGTTATATAATCATTATCATTTGACTTTGTAATAAAAGAGTAAACACTAAACCCGGTTTTATTTTATCAACCTCAATACATTTCCTACTTAATTAACAAGTCCACACGATTTCCAGACATTTATATCATTCATGATTTTCGAACTAAAATTTAAACAAGAGTAATATTGTATTAAATGACTTCCATATTTCAAATAACCAACAATATAAAGATCACACTCACAGCCCCACCACTAATAATATGGTATTATGGGTGCCATAGATAACACTAATGTAAATATAAGTACTTACCTAGGCGACTGATCTTACGCAAATGAAAATAGAGAAAACGAATTTTCCCATATAATAATATGAGCCCTAGCTAGATCGATTAGTCGCCCCCGCAAACTACTATACTGCAAATTTCATCGAAATCGTTAGTGCTGTTATCGAGAACGTGATTACAAACAAATATTTAAATAAATATACAAACATTTCTCGTTTAATAGTAGGAAATAAGATATTGAACATAAAAAGTACCCATTAAAGATATTTACATAACTTATCGATACCTCGTTGCCGATCGGCACCTAATTCATACATCCCTATCTGTCATACACTCATCAGTATAAGTATCTATAGCTCAGCTGCCTACGATGTGTTCTGTACATTTTGTGCGATACGCGCGCTCTATTCCTATACTCTAAGTAAATAGTGAAAATTCCTTTCGTATCATCCAAATTATATGATTATATCCAGATAAACTCCAGCATTCCTCTCCGCCGGTACTATTTGAAACAATTGACGGTGTGCCGTTAATAAACATTTAGTACTTCGGAAGGTTAAATAATCAAAACCAGAAGCAAAATAATAATTACCCGCACGTTCTTCGTCTAATCTGCCAACCGCCGTAGTTCAAGTTCGACGCGCCTTCAAATATCAGGTGAATTATTTATGGCTTACATGAGGTGAATAAAGATCAACTTGGCTTATACAAAGAGGACGTTAATTACCTTACACTACACGCTTAATTGTATACAAATATTAGATTGTTATGATGTATGAAGCTAATAAATAATTATTTATAGCCACGTTGGTTTCAACCCAACTGAGCACGGGTTTCTCCAATTGCTAAATCCTACAGCATACTCCACCAAGCTGCTCCAGTGCAGTTTGGTGGAGGAAGTAGTGGGCAATTATTGTATTCAAATATACCCAATTAGATTGAATAAAGTATATGAGTATAGGTATAATTTAATATCCTATAACAAATTCGAAGTAGATTTCGTCAAAACACGAAGCACGCGCGTCGTGATCGTGACATGACGAAGCACTACAGCGAGACATCGTATCGATTCAGCGCTTGTTAGACACAGAAGGGCTTCCACACAATCCACACACATGACGTTCCTACTGGACACTCGTGGACGTAATCGCAAAGGAATAAAACGGCGGTTTTCCACCACTCGACTAAAAGGGTTTCAACCTGTATTCATAAAACATGAAAACGGTCCGCAATATGGATCACACGGTGCTCTGCCAGTAGGGATGTCTAATGCGAGTTATGTATCGATATTTCGGACTATGATATTACCTCTCTACAAATATTGTGGTGATCGTATCACTTAATGACGATGTTTCGCTTTATACGAACACTGATAATAAATATTCTTAAATATTAATGCCGACATTACATTTATGAAAAATACTGTATGTTATTTATCCGGCTCGAAGGACCATGTAGGAATTGCTAGTTAAAGGCGGATAGTTTATTTAAACCACTTTATTGCTTTAATTAATTCCTATATATAATTTGCTAGCTAGAGTACACGCGACGCGGGCGACGATTGCTTATGTACTAAGTTAATTGCTGTAATTTCCCTCGCGCGGTACTAAAAATGCTGACTATACAATAATATTAAACAATGTACGGTGTTAGCCCGTACAATGTATTATATTTACTTTTTCATCATTTGGAACAGTATTATTTGTATATTTGTATATACAAAACCAAGTCCATATTGTTTGTGCATTACAATCGATACGATTGTCTTTTCTGGGCCTCTCTAGCAAAATGTAAACTGTGTTTTGTAGCATATTATTATCCTAGTTTTAAACGAAAGAGAGCTCGATACATTTCAAAGGAATATAAAATGTGCATGTATCCCATTTGAAACAAGGGATTTCAAAGGATCTACACGAACTTCTGAATTTCAAATGAAAAGATTCTTATATGAAATTGCTTTTACAAAGCGGATTTGGATCTACTTATAGTTATAGCAGTTTATTACGTAGTGAAGGTAAGTGAACAAACTACGCTTTAGAATCATTAAAGGCGTTGGGCGTGACAATAATGAATCCAGATAATCAATTCAAAATCTCAGATATTTCTTTGCTTTTATAAGCAGGATGAATACACCATTTACATATTGGCATAATAATTTTATGCGCTTGTATGATATAGGTAATCATAAGGTCATCAAGTAAGTTATGTTGATACCTCATTTTCCTGAGGTATGTCATGGCAAACTAAGATTGTAAAATAAATCAAAATTGCACTAAACGTGTTATGGGCATATAATACTTTATTAGAGTTATCGTAAAATTTATGACTAGTGAAAACATCTACGATCTCGCCTCCAAAACCACCCCTTAGTAAGAAATAAGATTGATTTTAGCAACTTCCTTAACTGCAGAATAAATAGATGTATTTTAGACGTACAGAATTTTAGACGTACAGAATTTTAGACGTACTATGCCCCTGCTTGCCCATGGCTTTATTGTGAATCTCTATGTTTCTTGCAGAATTCGTTTTCCAGCAATACAAAATAATGATAATGATTAGTGATATTATTTCTCAGGAGGACAAATGTTTAAGGGCCTCAGAGGACACGTCACTAGGCTTACAAGCCCTTTCATAATCAACATAAAAATTAAGACAGAAATCCCACAATTTAATCTGATTAGTACAGTAGACATAATGAGATTAAGATTATGTTCGGAATTGCGTAATCCCTGCGAAATGAACACGACGCGTAATACTCGTAGCTTTGCATGCAATGTTCTATAAGTTACAACAGAAAAGGAATGCTAGGTTTACCCCGGATCACGATATCTAGAAGTAAGATTTCGCGCTATGGAAAGGAAGACTGGAAGTCTCCTGTAATAAGCAAAGTTTCGGGCCTTGCCTATCTATCATAGTCTATTCTAGAAACGACCAAGGCAAATACGGTCAAACAAAGTAGATTTGCACATTTTATACGAGTATAACTTTATTATTGTAACTGTTAACTAATTTATTACTGTAACTACATCACAGATATCGACGGAACCCCTAAAGTGTCAAAAAGCAGGGGATGTTAATCTGCAGACCCAAACAAAAACAAAAATCAGAATCTACAAAACTCAAACGGAAGGAAAGTTGGTTTAAGTTAGGGTTCATCGTTTTTATTCACGCGAAAAACGAACCCCGCGTCCAAATTAGTCTGTTTTAGGATTTCCTAAAAATACATCCATCAGAGGCCGAAATAGATATCTATTTTCGGCTTTGTCTAAAGGCGTTGGTCAATGCTAAGGTTTGACTGATAATCTTAAGAGCGCCGGAGATTCTAGGTTTGAGTATATAAACACGCAATAATCTTAAATTAAAATTGAAAAAACCCCCGACAGTTTGATTTACCTATACTAAACATAGCTTAGAACACTCGATATCAGACACCTTTATACTTTATACCTTTCAGACAAAACAAACTAGATCAAAATCGGTTCATCCATTTGGGAGCTACGATGCCACAGACAGACATACAGATTCACAGATACACAGACATAAAATGGGGCGTTAAAAATGTACGCAATCAAATTTCTTACTTAAATAATAAACGGAGACGAACTGATAGGGCATTTTTCTTCCAAAGGTCAAACAGATATTTTTAGAAATTGTAGCGTACTTGTAGAGCGTTACTATTCATTAAAGAACAGTTATACTATAGGCATACAGGTATACATATGTACTGTACAACCAAGCGAATATTATAATGAAATGTTCTCTTTATACATATAGCTACATAATATCATTCATCACCACTTACCTACATATAAGTGATCCCTTTCTGAAACTATAATTGATCCCTTTTGACTACGGAACCCTAAAAAATTTCCTGAAGCTGAACATTAATTAAAATTTGAACTAGTAAAGTAAGCACTCGTTCAAAACTATATTTCTTGGTGAAACTCTAGTTATAATAACGGCCTGACGCGCCGGTCGCTGTGGTTCCCGCATTATTAAACTCGGGCAGAGGTACCCGACTAACTTTAAAAAGTATTTCGTTTCACCTCGATTCATCAACATCCACTATTTCTCCCTTTCTTTTTAATTTGCAATTTTTTTCTCAAATTTTTCCGCAGTTCCAACTTTCTTCACAACATTTGCCAGAAGAAAATCAGAGATCTTCCACCAAATTTTTAGCAATTAAAAAATACACTAGGTGCATTTTCAAGTAAGTTTAAGATTGAGTAACGTAATTCCTTGCTAAATTGCAGCTTTTTAACACTCAGGGTGTCTGCGCTTTGCTACGTTTGCGACGGATTGATATGACAAGACTATAGAGGCCATACACGATTATGTGTTCTTGTCAAGTTAGCAGTTTGACTTGACGGTAGCTCAAGTACGATACCATACTTGTCACCTTTGAAAGATAAGTAAGATGATGATTATTGATGATTTCATCAAACTAAGAATTCATCAACAACATAATCTACTGAGAATTCATCTTCAAGTCATTAAACTGAAAAATACACACTAATTTTAACTACTTAAATGAAAATAGCAATCATAAAACATTTAAACTCAAATAGCGTTTCCTACCAGACAAACTTTGGGAAGCAAACACGAATGTTAACAAAAAAAACTACCGCTAGTTGATTTCATTTGAGTGAACCGATTGCATTCGGACATTCGGAGAGTATTTCAGCAGACTATAAACCACACAAACTCAAAATATAAGCAAACTAATTCTTTAGGCATTCCGTTCCGTTTGATTACTGAATTACGTGTAAAGTTAATAATAGCAGAACAAATATGAGTAAATCTTCGTCTACAGTGTAAACTCAGATTCACTCAGCGTACTTGGTTTTATTAACTTCTGACGCCATCATTGAGTCATTATCGTCTCAGCTAATATAAACTGCTTCGTAATCAGCTCTGATTAGAGTAGTTCCATTAGGTTACTACGGAAAAACTGCCCGAATTTTTAAATAACTCTGGTCACAATAGCAACAAGAATATGTTTTTTACCCCTCCACCAAACTGGAGCACTGTGATAGAATATGCAATTCTAGGCCTCCTAGAGAGGAGAGACCCACGCACAGTGGTGGGTCATTAATGGATTGAAGCCAAGCAAAAGTTTTCTATTAATTTTCATAATATAACAGCAATGTTTGAAGTTGGCTCCTCAAACGCGGGGCCCGAGTTCAAATTCAGCACCTCTAACTTTCCGAAGTTATGTCCGTATTAGAAGTCAATTATCACTCGCTTCGATGAAGGCAGACCCTAAAGGAAACCTGCGCTTCTAAAAGTTCTCTACTATGTTCTGGAAGTTATGTGAAGTCTCGAATCTCAGAATCCGCGTTTTGCCAGCTTTGTAGACTACGACACGAAGTCACGAAGTGTATTTTTTATAGATAAATAATCCACAAACGAGCTACTCTGGCTGGCTTATAGCACAGTGTATAATGTTATAATGTTTGATGGTAAAGTCATCATTAAGGAAAACCATGAATATTTTATGCAATTCCGTAATCATATTATGAAATATGACGAGGAACTTCTTTGTCAGCCAACAATAACTTTTGTAAGTTAATAATAATAACGCTTCACACTCAGCCCCACACTAGGATTCCGTGTCGTGTGTGCCATGGACAACACACAAAGACAGAACACTTCACCAGACCCCAGACCGAGATCAGAAATTCAAACTCATCATTTAAATGTCCACCTCATTGGGAATCGAACCCAGGACTCTTGGCACGGCACAAATAAGCCTCCACTTTGCACAAGTGTTATTAACAGACGTCATAGCAATAAAAATAAAATATTACCTCACAGTACAAAGTGTACCTATAATTATTTTTAAAACGTTAAGTAATAAATTAAGTCAGCTTAGCCGTGATAGTTTTACTTTTTAACCTACTTCAAAAAAAGAAATGATTTCGGCCACTTTATAGGCGAATTAATATAAATACATATAAAAGACCCCGAGTTTCACCTTTCATTTTTTTTATGCTTAGAGCAGGCAAACGAGCAGACGGGTCACCTGATGGTAAGTGATCACCGCCGCCCATGAACATTAGCAACACCAGGGGCGTCACCAACGCGTTGCCGGCCACGAAAATGACGATAGACCCGCTTCTTGAAGGACCCCATGTCATAGCTGAGAGGGAACACCGATGCAGGTAGTTTGTTCCACAGTTTACACGTGCGAGGCAGAAAATGACGTGAGAACCGAACTGTGGACGAATGCCAGGTATCCAGGTAGTGTTGGTGGAACCTGGTACGTGATGGGCGGTGACGAAAATTAACTGCAGGTATTAAGCCAAATAGTTCTTCAGAACATTCCCCATTATACAGACGGTAGAATATGCAGAGAGAGCCTACATCTCTCCTCAACTCAAGCGATTCTAATCCGTCTGTAAGCTTGGGATCGTCGACAAGACGAATAGCTCGCCGTTGAATTCGATTTAACGGATCCACTTGGCCAGCTGGGGCTCCGGCCCAAAGGTGGGAGCAGTACTCCATGTGTGGTCGAATTTGCGCCTTATAGAGCATCAACCTGTGCTTAGACGTGAAATACTGCTTAGCTCTATTGAGCACTCCCAATTTCTTTGCGGCTAGTTTGGCCTTGCTAACCAAGTGGTCCCGAAACTGAACTTCATTCGAAATATCGACACCAAGTTTATTGTATTCGCCAAGTTAGTGTATTGTTGTAGCTCCGTAAAGCGTAAGACGGTTGCAGCTCGTAAAACGGACAGTACATTAAATATTCAATTGTAGTAAAACGGCTATTTTAACAGTTGCAACAACACCAATTAATCCGACGTAAGCGAATATAATGTCAAGGCTATATAAATAACTGGATGACATAATAATTTTACTTAGGTTTTGCGTACTGTAAATTCGTGCCAACGGGGCGCCCAGAGATTAGCAGAGTTCTAATACTGAACATATTATTATGTATAATAATAATGATTATGAAAAACTAAGGAAGTGAAAGAAATCTTTGTCATCCTCGAAAGTTTATTAAATAAAGTTTAGTTGTTAAATAATTGCTTACAAAATTTAAGGAGGTTTCTTACTTTTTGTTCTCCATACTCAAAACATTTTTAGGGTTCCGAAGTAAAATCGGAACAATATTGTTTCGTCATGTCCGTACGTCCGTCCGTCCATCCGTCTATCCGAAGGCTATGTTAGCGTAAGCAGTTAATGAGTTACTGTCGATAAACAGAACCAGAACCTTAATTGCTTAATTGCAATGCCTTACATTGCGCGTCGCCTGACACACTTGCCCGGTTTCCTAAGAGGTTCCGTTCATAATATTTTATCACTCCCTAACCCACAGGTCAGTTGCCTAGCAGTTGTCAAAAAGTCATAACACAGTAGCTTTATTTGTTATTATTTTACCTAATAACTTATCCATAGACTATGAGTAGATAGATTACTAAAATAAAGATTAAGACTTCTAGTATCAAAACTCTTTAAGGTCTCATTACTCATAAATATAATTTATGCGTGTATAAGAAACATTTCGCAAAACAAAGTTTCAAGCCACGAGGGGAATCTGGAAACAGAATTATAAAACTTGACTGCTAGAATCACTCAGAAGACTATTCAATTAAATGGCCCGCGAAACAAATTATCTGTCGTAAATCGTAAGCATTCTCGGTAGCATAAGTCGTTTGAGAAACAAAAGATCGTAAAATAATTTAATTACCCATTTTCAGGCGGTTTTATTGAGATTATTAAGAGTAATGAGTAACGTCTTATTTTTCTTTACATTCTTTATACTTTTAATTGAACATCCCTTAGTATTTTTGTAACTTACGTAACTTTAAGTCGTGTTTCTGTTTCCTCATATGTTCATGACACGTCATGAGTCTCTAGGAAAGTCATTGTATGGGTATCAGGCGATACTGACAAAAGAGGTGTTCAATCTGACCCGTCAGAAGTTATAATTACAATTCAAATAGAAGAAGCTGCGAAAGAAACTCCAATAATAATACCTCTTCAAAGTATCGTTCCTAAAATGACAAATATTTACACTAAACAAGCACAACACTAGCTAAGAACACCTCGTTTAAGTCCAGAACCAAGAAGAAGACCATCTCGTTTAAGTCACCTTTCGTACAACAAACACTAGATCAAAATCGTTTCATCCGTTTGGGAGCTACGATGCCACAGGCAGACATATAGATCCACAGATACACTTAAACGTCAAACTTACTCGTTTGAACACCCCTTTTTTCGTAGGGGGTTAAATAATCAATAAATAGTTACAATTATCTTCACATAGATACCCAAACACAACAGCTTGAATTAAAGATAACTTATATTCATACAGTCTCTAGAGTTCAAAAATATTGCTGCTTTTGTATACCAGCGCAGAGCGTACGAGTGTGGAATGTTAAAATCACCCTTTTCATTTATGACTTTAATTAAAATAACACTCAAAGAATGGTGGCAATTAAGCCAATTGGCAATTAACGTATTGGTGTGAAAAGAATTATTTCCAGTGCAGCAGATAAGCTCTCCATGAGTTGCTAATTAATGTTCTCCGCAACCCATACTTTTGACAGTATGATGCGTTAATTTTAATAGAACCCACAGCTTACTGATGCGTCCGTATAGATTTGTTGCACGCTTTCAATAAAATAGTAGTAAATTAAATTCTCATTCTGCGATCGCAGGGAAATTGGCAATCCTTCTGTATTATGAGTTATAATCATCAACAGGGATATCTATTAAACCCATTAGGGTCTTAACACACATCAACCGATTGACGCCGATCGGCATCGTGCATCGCCACCGTAGCGATGACGACGAGCGTTTGGCAGTCCTGAACCCTCGCAGCAGATTACGTGCATAAATATGTTTATTCATTTGTTAGAAGCTCCTGCAGTAATAAGCTATCTGACAGTACCGTTAAGCTTTAATCACCACATTACATATTCGGGGTTATTTCCCCTTTTG
This sequence comes from Thymelicus lineola, assembly GCA_963932265.1. Lineage (NCBI taxonomy): Eukaryota > Metazoa > Arthropoda > Insecta > Lepidoptera > Hesperiidae > Thymelicus > Thymelicus lineola. The sequence continues at coordinate 7,775,900 of OZ010686.1, forward strand.
CCCCACCACAGATGTCCCCACTGGTGACAAAAGGGAACAAAATCATTCCCATTTGTAACCACTATGTATTTATTATTAAACTTTGTGTGTAAAAAATAAACTTACCATACATATTTTATTTTTCCATATTTTTATTAACAGTACATATTTTTTATACTAACATGGCTAAAACTCGACGTCAAGCGCAGCAAAACTACAAAATAATTTTATTTCTTTCAGCTATCTAACTTTTCCGTACGTGCAATACATTGTTAGGACTTATAATATAATTTACAAAATCCAAAGGTAACACGAAAAAATTAAAAGCTATTATAAAATTAAGTTTGAAATGAAAGAAAAATTATTTACGACGAACGTGTTGACAGTGCGGTAAACATTTTAGAGGGCGTACCCATTACTTTTACATAATTAGTGACTTGGGCTAATGGGTTAATGTAAGGCTCATTACACACGTAGATATATTTGTTTATACGAAGTAGCCATTTCATAATGTTTGTCTACTAGCAGTCTGAATTTGCTTTGCCCTGACTTAGTAACTACTGTCTCTAGTAACAAGTTTTCAGGGAAGTAATTTGGTTTCCAAAAATAGACATAAAGGGTGATCCTCCTATCCGTTTACACAAATAGAAAAAATGTGCAGCGCAATCCGTCTAAATCCGGAGCTGACCTTCCAAATTAGGATCCTAAATCGGACAATGTTATGAGCTATTTTCGTCGTACGTGGGACCAAATTTTAGTATATCTTGGAGTTGGCGTTAGCTCGAAACGCACACATTTTGCTTAGGAAATTCTTTTATTTCCGATCCTGCTTAAGGTAAGTAAACTAGTGTCCAATCTAGAGACATAAAAATTAAAATAGTGTCTCGTAACAAAAGTTTCTCGTTTTTCAGTTTAGCCGTGACTAAGATCCATACCATAGGGACAAAAATATCGGCGTACAATCAGCACCTACTTAGGTATCCATTAAATTTTTACTGGAATCATCAGGCGAAACCAAGCAAACTTTCCTGATGTGTAAATTTAATGTCTGACATAATGAAAACTATCATGTTAAAATTCTATATCAATTTTCACGAAGAACTAACTGCATACTTTACTAACTTTCAGAATGAAGCTCCCGCTAAATCTTACTTCAAACGTTTCGGTGCACGAACCGAGCAACATCATACTAGTACAGTAAGAACATAAATTCTATACACCGTGCATTATTTATTGGGATTGAATCTCGGAAACCAGTGAAGTGCCTCGCTCTACCCACCCGAGCCGAGCGCCGGCGCCACCAGCCGCGAGCGGTGCACGAACCACACCACAGAGTACTTTGCTATACATATTACTGAAACACATATCGAAACTTGGCATAGCTTAGTATGCGCGTGGATGCCATCAATTTTGTTTTTGCCAACAACATACTTACATTAATTTATAGTTGTGAAGATTTTATGCAATGCTAGCTTTTCGGATACTGATAACAAAGTCTGTCATTATATTTAAATTCTAGCGCTCTGCGCACGAGTTTGCTCGCATTTTGTGCGTAACAAAAATCCATACATCGTCTCAAACTTTAACATATGTAATATTAGAAGTATAGTTTAGTTTGTAATCAAATAATGAAGCCTTGTTTGGGTAAAAACTATCGTGTTCTGATAAGTGCGATTAGTGTGCATATTATGCATAATTACAGACGCGCTAATAGGCAGGTATTAGGTTATACTGTTTGACACCTGGCGGCGCCTACGCATCTATACGACCGAAATACTCCCAATCTAATATAGCAATCAAACAAAATAATATTCAATTCATCATATGAGATTATAAATAAATATATTAATCATTTGTATTTATAAATCGATTTACTAACAATCATATCACATAAATGTGTACAGTCAGCCTTATATTTGTACCAACGCAAAGTAATTAGACGGCGACTAACAATCTTAATGATGAAATCATTTGGCAGCTGTTGATAAATAAATTAGTTAGTAACGATTGCTTTCCTCATTATGATATGAGTATTGTTGTTCTGAAAAATACTATGTACTTGTATCGTACTTATCATACTTTTAAAAGTACTGAATACGCCAATAGATATTATGATGTCGACAAATGTGAAAATCCTATTCTAAACTATTCTAATTCCAACTCAAAATGTGAAATATAAAATATTCCTCTTTAATAAAAAATATATCAACAATAAAATATGTATGTTGTACATAAATTATTAAATAAGAATAAAAAATATTGGTATATGCCGTTTAAAATTGTACAACAATGGTAGTTTTAAAGATAATTTTAAAGGCAGTTCAAAAGGAAAATCTGGGGACATCTGAACTCCGAACTCCTAACTAGCAACTACTCATAAGTTGTGACGAGCATGCGAAAGAAGTGTTTGCACTTCTCTTCTCGGATTTCTGCCCGCGACGCCCATCGACTGAGCTGACACTTTAAGTCCATTTAAAACTTGAAAACTTGTTATCTTCACTATAGCTTCTTACGTGGAATTTAACTAACTTCGTTATAACAGCATTTTGCACCTAAGACTTTAACAAGAATTTTGCACCTGACGTTTTTCGTAAAATAAAAATCAAATTGTTGTCGGTATTCTCCCAGGTTTAGATGCAAGATTTTTTAATTATATGGCTTTGTTTACCATTATAGAGCCCATACTGATAAGTATTATTCAGGTCACAATAGATTAAGGAGGATGAACTAAGATGTATTTACAAGGAAGACGGACCAACCTGTGATGAATTATTCACCACAAGCAATACCATAAGAGTCGCTAATGCGTCATTAATCTAATATGACAACACTACTGAACAATTTCTATGCTAATTTTATAAGCTACCTAACTAATGAAAATTTATCAATGATTCATTAACACTCACGAATCATAATCGCAAAAGAACGTCTATATTACATTGTTGAAGTTGAGTAAACGTTTCGAAGTTCTAAATTCTATAGGTTAAAAATTATTCAAGAATCTTTCCCTACTATTCTAGTGATCTAAGTACAGCTAAATAACAATACGGAAACATCGATTACAATAAATATAAATTAATTAAGTAATAATATGGACATCCTTATTATAATATTGATAAAATGAAAATGTTATTCGATTTATTAAAAAACATTTTAGAGGGCGAGCGACTTAGAACCGAAGTTGTAAAGTTGAAATCGATTAATGTTTCAATGTTGTCGGAAAGCTCTAAAGCTTTTAAGTCCCTCAGAGACTGCCCAACTAACTCACTGCCTCCCTGACCAGAAAACCTTCGATGTTTGTAGGTACTCTCAATTTGAGAAGCACTTAGAGCACGTGTAACAGTAAAAATAGCGTCTAATCTTTACGATCTAAACATGAGTAGCTAGTAACTTAAGAGTTCCGTACCGTTTTCAAAGACCGAATGGGAATGCATGTCTTACGTCAAAATATGCTGTCCTGGGGTTCACTCCTGATTGAGGAAACCTGATACACTACGCTGCTCTAATGCGGATTGGATAACCGAAGCATCGGAAGTTATATCACCCGAATTTCTCTAGCATAACTTATGAATAAACAATCAGGCCAAAAGACTTCACGCTCTTGACACTTCAGAGAGTTCGAAGATATTTCAAAACTGGAATAAACCTACGAAACCTTAACAACAGACGATTAAAACCTTACAAGCTGTACGCTCAGAACTGCTCGTGCCCTGCTTTAGATCAGTAATGTACCGAAGTAAAACTGACACAGAACCCTAAAACTGAGAAGTAAAAAAACATTAAGTAGCCAAAACGAGACGAACACTGCCACACGAGTTCGTGACCGCATCTCGCGATACATCACGAGTCAACTTTGAACAAATTAATCCGGCTACTCATGCACCCGTCGAATTGAGATTTGCGTACAGTCAATACAACTAGAATTGGACTAGGATTGAACTAGGTAGATCAACTAGATTTAGATAATGGACGAACCGACAATCAATCAAGACTTATGAGTGATTTCCCGATTCAATTACAAGTTTACATTTTCTATTCATCGTACGTCTTTTTGCTTTTATTTAACTATTTAGTAATTCAAGGTATAACGTAAGGTTTTGTCGAATAATGCTGAACGCACATTATCGGCTTCGTCCGCGCCGGACGCTCCGTATACCGTTAGCCTCGCACATAATTATATCCGGATACGGAGCGTAGGGTGCGGACGATGCCGATATATGTGCATTCAACTTAATAGTTTGACTTCATAAAAAATTACAGACTTCTAATTATATTTTTAAATAAATAGCAAAATAAGTAACCTCAGCTGTAAGTTTAGAGTACGAAAACGAGTGAATATGCTGAACTGGGTGATTCTTCAGTTTAGACAATATTTACGCATTTTTTTCGATAAACGATAAATTTCATTTTTATTTGAATTTGATCGCGTTATGGTTTTTGGCGTAACTTTATTTAGTAGATTACCAAAAGGCACGTTTGTACTCAAAACGTTCAAAGAGTTATTGCTAATTAAAATATGTGACGAGCTACGGTAATGAACCCTATACTTGGTAATGAATATTTGAGTGTACGGTGATGAAATATTAAGATAAGGTAATGATATAAAAAAATGTATTAATTAAAAAAATGTGTGCAATTCACACGTGGTAGAAGTGAAACTTTCCAAAATTTTGGTTTCAAGATAATGAGATGAAAAAGCAATAAATCGAATCTTAAAGCAATAAATCGAAGCGCCATCTATGAATACAACTTAGCACTTTTTAAAAATCTATCTAGCAATAAAACGAATGTTCTATCTTATTCCTCGCGCCATCTATGAATACAACTTAGCATTTTTACTGTCTGTATAATCGGTCGGTCGATCGACAGAATGAAAGAATGAAATTCTTATTTTTTGTTGATAAATTCTTTGAAAATATTTAAAAGAGCATTTGAAAGTATTTAAAAACAGTATAAAAAAAAACTAAAAAAAAAATACAAAAAAAAAATACTGGGAGACGCGAACCTGCGCATCAGGTATTGTGTATCTACGTCCTGACCATTGAGCTACGGAGAAGTTAAATTGAAAGACGAAATTAGCGGTTATATTATCTTACCTGTCGTTGCATCCGGTTTCAAATCACTAACGATTCTAAAGAAGTTTCACTTCAAAAAATAAACATATTGTAAATAATGCTATTTTATATTGTTAAATTAAAAAGAAGTTAATTAATAAGAAATTATTCTACCTTAATTAAATAATTTTTATGACACATCCTGTCTTCCAATTTACAATTCAAAATCAATATCAATGATATGCTTGACATCGGGGATATCCATTACTATGCTGATGACAGTGTGGGTGATGCTCGTTATACAGGCCGAGCAAATCTTTCTCGGGTGCAGATTGAGGAGAAGATGATAAAACTTGTGTCTGAAGTCGAGAGTTCAAGACATCTCTGGAGCGGGTCTCGAAATGGAGTAGACTAAATTTAGTCCATTTCAACACCGAGAAGACACAAGTTTGCGCATTAATCGCTAAAATAGCCCCATTCATCATAGCACCACAGTTCCAGAACATTCTTCTTAACTTCTCTAAAAGTATTGGGATCCTTGGTGTCGACATTTCGAAAAAAGTTCAGTTTCGGGACCACTTGGTTAGTAAGGCCAAACTAGCTGCAAGAAAATTGGGAGTGCTCAACAGAGCTAAGCAGTACTTCATGCCTAAGCACAGGCTAATGCTCTGTAAGGCGCAAAGGCCGCACATAGAGCACCCACCTACTGCCTACACCAAAGGTCCGGAACGGAAGGAACGGAAAGGAACCTTTGGGCCAGAGCCCTAGCTGGCCAAGTGGATCCGTTCAACCGAATTCAACTGCGAGCCATTCGTCGTTATCGACTATTCCAAGCTTACAGACGGACTAGAGTCGCTTGAGTTGTGGAGAGATGTAAGCTCTCTTTGCGTAGTCTATCGTCTGTACAATGGGGACTGTTCTGAAAAACTGTTTGATTTAATCCCTGCGGTTAATTTTCGTCACCGTGCATCACGGTGTACCAGGTTCTATCAATACCACCTTCCATTCTCGCATAGTTTTCTACCCCGCAGTGTAAACTGTGGAATGAACTTCCTGATCGGTGTTCCCTCCAAACTATAACATACCCCATGTTACCCTTCAAGAAGAGGGTCTATTGTTTTCTTCGAGCCGGCAACGCATTGATGACGCCCCCGGTATTAATAATATCCATGGGTGGCGGTGATCACTTACCATCAGGTGACCTCTCTGCTCGCGTCACCGAATATTTATACCATTTCTTTTCCTTTTTTGTGTTAAATTGTTTCTTGGCCATAATTTTTCCTGTTTCTTTTTCCTGTGTCTTATCAAAAGTTCCTTCCCAGTGTTAATTTTAGTATCTGTTATTTTGTTTTTATATATGTATAAAAGTATCTTATAAGTAAAGGTATCTTTAACTTCTTGCATTCTTTTTTTAAACTGCTAAGTTCATTTTTCGGTCTTTTTACTTCTTGATCTCTTTGATATCGTAAATGTCTTATTTTTGACCTTAGTTTAAAAATGTTATGTTTCGTTTTCGTTACAAAACTGGTACTGGTACAATCAGTACCAGTTCCTTTTACAGCAAAATTTAACGGAACTGATCCAAGAGCATACTATCTTCTACTATCTTCTCTAGGCTCATCTTGGATTTTTTCAATGTTCACTGCAACCTTTTTAAGTTCTTTATTACAAGTCTTCATTTTCTTTTAAAGCAACATAGCGTTTACGTTTTCTATTCTTCTTCTAGCTAAAATTTCCTCTTTTGTCTTTTTAGGACGTGCCATTTTAATTGAAATATAAAGCATTTATTAGCACGATGTTAACTGTAATTTCCTGACCGACATAAAAACAATTATTTTTAAATAGTATTAAATAGTTATTATATAAGTCATTACCGTTATTTTTCATTCATTACCGTGACGTCTAAAAGGTTACGGTAAACGACGGTAATGAAGTACACGGCAATGACAAATTCATACATTTGGGTTATTATACATTTTTCTGTAAGCAGTATATACTTCGAACACTTTTAAAATTTAAATTGAACCAAAATAAAATGGATTGATGTAATAACAAGATATAAATTTTAAATATGAACCCAACTGTAAGTGGACTTGTAATGAAACACAAACTAATAATAATAATAATAATAATGTTTATTGACCATAAATGAGAGTACATTTAAAACGAAGAGCCCTGACTCCCAGAAAAGCGTGAGCTGTGGACTGGGAGACAGTTCCTTCCCAATTCTTTTGTTACAATTTTATTATAGTCTTAAAATGTAAATAAAGGTAAGAAAGAGAAAAACAGTTTCTATTAAATATTAAATAATTAAACAGTAGTACCTATTTATAAAGATCTAATAACTGTGTGTGTGTGTGTGTGTGTGTGTGTGTGTGTGTGTGTGTGTGTGTATGTGTGTGTGCGTGTGTGCGTGTGTGTGTGTTTGTTTGTTTGTGTACATATAAGGTTTAATATGTGTAATACAATAAATTTTCGGTTTCGTCGTAATTAAAAGTACGCAACCATTCTATGATTTTTCCTTTGATATTATAATTGGATAAATTACTACATTTGTACAAGCTGTTGAATTTGTTATATAATTTAGGGGCTAAGTAAGCAAAGTTTTGTCTGGCTATTTTACTATTAGATGGTGGTACTGGATAATGTTGTCTTCTTTTATCTGGTAATTTAATATTTGGGACATGTAGCTTGTGGTATCTACGTAGGCTATGGAAAATGAATAATTTGCGTACTGAAAGGACACCAGCCTTTTCATAGACTGCTTGTGTTGGGTGCCGAAAAGGTAGGTAAAACATAACTTTTAATATCGCTCTCTGCGCTCTTTCCAAATCAAGAAGATATGTTTTAGCCGCTGATCCCCAGGAGCAAATGCAGTAAGCAGCTATACACTCCGCGAGGGCCTTGTATGTTTGTACGAGCAAGCTGTGGTCGGCAACAGTTCTCAGTTCTTTAAATATATATATCAATTTCCTCAGTCGAGTGGAAGTATACAGGATATGTTTACGCCAATTTAATTTATCGTCAATTATGACACCCAAGTACTTGACATCGGATTCTCTTAATAATACCGGGCAACTACATATCGTCTGAGTTGTTATTATTTGCTTAGTACATGAGGAAGTATGGATTTGTAAATCAAAAGAACTTGGAGATGACCCAGTAGTCCTATGGAAACACAGGAATTTTGTTTTACTAACATTCAATGTAAGCAAACTATTATCTAACCATGCAGCCACAGTACGCAATCCTTTCTCTGCCAAATCATGCACTTCATTCCATGATTTGCCGTGAAATAGTATGACTGTGTCATCTGCAAATAATTGAACGTCAGCGCCATCTAACTCTATATCACACAGCTCGTTGATATATGTTAGGAACAGAGAGGGGCCTAGGGTACTTCCTTGAGGTACACCATAGGTGATAGAAGACCTATCACTGGTGTAATTGTTGACTTTAACGCACTGGTTTCTATTGGTAAGATAGTCCTGGAACCACTGCAAGGCAGTTCCTCTGATGCCTATGTTCTCTAAACGGGTGAGTAGAACAGGAATAGAAACAGTGTCGAAGGCTTTTTGTAAATCCAAGAATACCCCAATGCATTTTTCGTTGTTTTCTAGGTAAGTAGAGATATTGCTGGTTAGCCTTAACACAGCGTCCTCTGTTGATTTTGAGGAACGAAAGCCAAATTGCCTGTTACTAAGGAGACCATTTATTTCCAAGTATTTTATGAGTCTTTTATTTGTGATTTTTTCGATAACTTTAGAAATTGTGCTAAGTAAGGAAATTGGTCTATAGTTTGTTACAAGATTTTTATCACCTGCTTTATATATTGGACAAACGATAGCACTTTTATAGATTTTAGGGAAACGTCCATGTTCATAACTAAGGTTTATGAGGTGTGCAAGCGGTTTAGAAAGGGAATGGCTATTAAGTTTTAGAATCTTTGTGGAAATTCTATCAATTCCTGGTGCACTGTTAGTGTTCAGGCTAGAAATAATTTGCGCAACTTCACTTTCGACAGTAAAATGTAACGTCATTGATTGCAATGGACCTTTATATCTCTTTGCATTTTTAGTTAGGGTATCAACACTGGCGTTTAGTCTGTCAAGTGTTGCACCGGCCAGATTAGCACCAATAGAAGTGAAGAAATGATTGACACGATTAAGAGAATCTATTGGAGAAGGTTCTATGTTTAACAATGTTTCTGACGACGATTTAGTTTGTTGTATATTACACAACTCTTTTATTGTACTCCACATATCTTTAACATTACCCCGATTCTTTACTAGATGTTCCTTATAGTAAGTTTTTTTCAAAGTTTTTATAAGTTTGTTTAAAGTGTTACGGTAAATGATGTAGCTAGATTTTAATTCTTCATTATTAATGTTCTTTTTAAATCTGTTAAACAATTGACGACGCTTCCTAATTGATCTCACTACATCTGGTGTAAGCCAAGGTTTGAGTGGTAATTTACGTTTAGGTACCTTATTAACCACTGAGTTTCTAGCAGTAGCTTGTTCAATATTACTATTGATTATTTCAGCAGCTCTATTTACATCAGTAGTTTCATATAATTCATTCCATGACAGCGAAGCTAGGGAATTGTTGAGACCAGTATAGTCTACCCTCGTTATGTAGTGAGAAGTAGGATTTAATTTTGAAGCCGGACGGTCAAGATACAATAGGATAGGAGAATGATCAGTAAGTTCATCAAAGACAAAGGTTTGTACTTTGCTCGCAGCCTTAACCATGAAATGATCTAGACACGAAGTAGATCTTGTTGGACAGGTAATCCCAGGTCTAAGGCCGTAAGTTGCCAGCAAGTTGAGGTAAGTTGAAGTATGATCGTTAATATTTTCTGATGTTATATCTAAATTTACATCTCCTGTAAAAATTACGTTACTTTTCTTGCTGTATTTGTACAGAATCCGGTCTAAAGAATTTATATAATTGACGGGGTTCTTAAAGCATGGTGGCCGATAGGTACATATAATGGAATATTCTTCCTTAATCTCTATGACGATGCAGTTACCCTCCGAGCATTGTGGTTCAGATGTTATGACCTCAAGGTCATCACGAACATATGTGACCACTCCGTCATTTTGATTCAAGCTAACTATTGTTTTAAACATATTGTAATTGTTCATAGCAGGCGGGTCAAAATTATTATTTGTCCAACACTCGGTGAGCACTATAACATCAATAAGTGTATTAAATTTTGATAGGAAGGCGATCAGGAGATCAAAATTGCAATTAATGCTACGTATATTTAGAGTCATTACTAAGAATTTACCCTGGCGTGATATAATATCTAAACAGTCAAGAGGATCATTAATTCTACTACATTTTATTTTACCGGCTTCATCAATGTCTTCCATTACATGTTTAGCTTTAAGATTGAATTTTAAAAAATAGTTTAATCAGTGCATATTTCGAAGGTTTAACAGTAAACATACATAATTTACTCATTTTAAATATTCTACGCAAAAAAGAGAAATAGTAAAGCGGGTAAATCAAAAAGTTGTGCGTGCTATATGTGTATGTTTGTATGTTTTTTTGGAGTGAGTTATATATTGTATGTAGTGCATTTGTGTGTATGTGTGAGTGTGTGTTATTAGTATTACATTTTAACATAGTATTATTATAGGTAGTGTTATAGGTACTATGTTTTACACTAACAAAAACAAAGTAAACCAAAGACTTATGAAACAAAAACAACAACACCAAAGATAGTCATTGTGTCTCCAACATTTTCGCAAGATCTTGTTCGCAAGTTATACGAACAGCTGACATGCCATCACTTTTCTTTATGTATATATACCCATGAGCAGACCAACAGTATTTATAATTATTAGTCTTGGCAAAGTCTCTTGCTAAGGAAAACAGCCTCTTGTTCTTAGCAGTAAGGTTTTCCGATATAAAAATTGGAGTTGGTGTACCTTTAATATGCAAGCTGGATGTGGTAAGTTGGCTTCCGTTATTGTCACGTTTGTATTTTTTTACTGCATTGAGGAACTTATCCTTGAGCACTGCCGTTCCGAATTCCACCACAATTGGTCTATTTGTTGTACGTTTTGACTTAATTCGAAAGGTATCCTTTATATCAGCTGGAACAATAGGCATATTGATAGTTGTTCCTAGCTTTTGCACCAGATCCAATAGAATATCCTTGGTTTCGTTAGGTTGTTGTGGCACACTTCGTATCTCGATACTGCCAGCGCGCTCATTGCGTTCCAAGGTATCGATTCTGGACTCCAAGGACTGTATGTAAGTAAGACATTCCTTTTTGTCCTTTTCCAGCCGGTAATAATTCTGCTTGAGCTTTTCATACTCCTCAGTCATGAAGTCCAGCGATTGTCGTATACTCTCATTTTGGTTCTTGATATCCATAACTGTAGACATAAGGGCAGAGATTTTGGATTCCTGTTGGGCCATAGTGGCGGTAAAAAGGGCTTTTAATTCATCCATGGACGCCATTAAGTCATCGTTATCTTGCTTCTTTTTACGCCGATGCGTTACATTTCGAGAGGATACGTCAACACGTTCGACTTCCCCGCGCTCACGCGTCAAGTCCGGCTCCGAGATACTCTGTTGTACTTGCGTGACTTGTAGCTTATTTGTAGCCTGTGCGCTGGACGGCGAGGATCTAGCCGTTTGTGGCATTATCGTCGTAATGTCGCAATACAATTTGTACCAGGGCAGCAGAGATCGGAGGTAAGATAGGGGTCAATGTATTCTGGTCGTAACCCAGAGATACGTACAATTATTGTAACCGTCCAACATAACTTAATACTTTGTTGATAAGGTACCGTACTCGAGAGGTCTACGTATCTGGGCGCTTATCGAGAGATTCAAACATTTCTGCGTTCCGTCCAGTTTAGTAAGACCCCTGCGCACAAATATGGTTGTGTTGAATCTACTCACAATGTATGACGTTTCTTCAATCCGACGCTTGCTGAGCAATGTATGGGAACGATTACGTTGTTGTGTGCGTGTATGCACCGTATGCACGTCGCGCGCTTGCTGGTAGACACTTCGTATTGAGTTATGCACTCCTAATATTTACGTTGACTTTTATTTGAGTATTTCTTAATTAATTTACTTTAAATTACGCGGATTTAAAAACAGTACACGTCTGATCAGTTCAGAGGTCCGAGGGGAAGGCCTGGAAACTGGACCAAACATGGTCAACACTCAGAATAATCGAAATTTTTGGCGCGAAATTTTTCGTGAGAATTACCACTTCTACTTTTTTCGGTCGACTGAAGTACGGGGAGGCAGCGACTTACTATATGGCGGTATGATCAAGGGTATTTTTTGCGTAAAATCGAAGTTTAGTGATGGTTCTGGTGATGAGTTTTGCAGCGTGACAAAAGTTTGAAATCGAATTTATATATATTTTATACCTTAAATTACGTTTTTGTTTATAATGAAGTAATAAATGATAACCAATTTATTGGACACAGTTGGCAAATGTATGTTATTTACGCTAGATTTACTGAAATTCTGTTAAATATGTAAGGTCTAACAGTTTAATAGGTCCCTGTAATGAGTTTTGATGTCATTTTCTTTAAAAATATACATAATTTACACAAAAATTGTATCAAATAAACGATGTGCATACTAAAGTACATACGTATATATTATATAAAATTATTGAAAGGAGTCTCAAACTAAGTTTAAATTTTTTATTCACTAGAAATTGCAAATTTGGTATAGTTTGAATATTCACCCAACTACATAATACTATGGGACGTAAATATTAGGTACCTTACGAAAACAAACTAAAATTATAATCATACAAATAACATCTAATTTACACCGTGTTGAATTATAGCAGTATCTAATTATAATGTCAGAGTTCCACGTTCAATTACGTGTGCGCTCGTATGAAATATTGGTTTTCGAATCGAGGAAAATGATGTCTAGACCAACTGGAATCTAGCCAGAAACCCACATCTAACTAGATAAGCATTGCCAAAAACGAAACTTTCTATTCTAGCATCGTGATAAGTGTTTATTTCAGGGACGTCTCCTTCATTAGCCGTGTCATTCATGGTACAGTTGTGGTAAGAATTCACGATGACACTGGCTGTTTTGTTTAAGTTTTCAAGAAGAGATTGTTAACTTTCTGCAGGTTTAGTTATCATACAATATTAACTATAGTATTAGTAAGGTGTCTTCTAGCCTAAGATTTGTCTGAAGAACCTTCGGAATATACTGTCAACTTAGTATGTTATGTAGAGGAAAATTCTCGCAGTAGTTTAGATTTATGATGATAAGGACCTGTTTTATAACAAAAAGTTCCGAGTAACATCTAACTAGATCCATGATACACGCACGTGCACGCAGCAGCCTCAGATGTTTAACACACTTTTTATAAACAAGAGCAGACATCGAAAGCCGATTTCATATTCTTTCGCCGTTTTGAATTAAAGTATGGTAATGGACGAAAGCGATAGCTTACCTAACTTGTTCGTGCTTCTGAATGTAGATCTTGTGGAACTGGCCTTCAACCGGGGATATGATGTCGTTCTTCATCTCCATAGCAACGTGTTGGGGCAGCACGGATAGCAGAAGCCGTTCCTGTTAGAAAAGTTAAGTGAATACCTCTTTCTATACATACAATATCATGTATATCACATGTAATATAATCATCTATGAATATTATTATATTTATCTATTTATTTATTTAATCTTTATTGACCACAATACAGGAGGTACAAATGGCGAGCTTAATGCTTTATGCATTCTCCACCAGCTAACCATTAGGCCAAACAGAAACACACGATATTTATATTGTGTATTTTATAATATTGATTTCTATAAGTACACTTAATTTACGATTCTATTCTATTTAAATTAATTCAAAGTTACTGATAGAAATAAAATTAATTTGAACATGGAAACTCAAAATTGTTGAATTAATGTATCTGTTGGACAATTTCAATAACGTGAAGATTATGAGCTCCAACTAAAAACAAGAGATATCTCAGCAGATTACGAAATCAGTTACAAAACTTCTGTTTAATTAAATAAAAGCTGTAAATTTATTTCACCTCACCGTACTGGGTTAGGTAAACTCAATTTTCTGTAGTGTACCTACTAGCGCCATAAAATTACTAGAAACATTTTTAACGACACCTCGCTAAATTACAACTTGGATATTATACCATACATGTAACTTGAACCAAATAAGGAGGTTGTAGCAATTGGTAATACGTTCGATTAAAATAGCAATAACTTTGCAAAAGATTGATATATGAACAAATCTAATTTCAACTCTACAACAACCAATACACAATTTTGTTATATCGTTATTAAAGAGACGAAGAAAATAAGGTTAATATTGAAATCAAATAAATGTTGAATAGGCTACAAAAAATATATTTCAGTCTTGTCGAGACTCGAGACAGTATTCTAAAAATAAGTAACCGTGAAATTGATAATTTTCCGATGACTTTCCGGACGGGTGTGCCTAACCGATTCGCGTCGCGTCGCTGGCGGACTTAAAAGCTACGACGCTTCGTAAGTAAATCGACGACGCCTCTGAATCACGACGGAAAATATAGATTAAGGTTTAATCTTCTTTTTGCATCAACGAAGCTCACGATGCAATTAGTTCGCAAAAATGCTGTATGACCGAGCGTCTTTGTTACACAGAAGTCATGTGTCATCCAGTATATTATTTTATGGCTTTCGAATTGTATAATAACACTGATCAATCTATCTTAGTTATCGCGATTTTACATAGCGCAGTAGATATTTAATAAGTTTAGTAAACATTTATATAGATGGTAGGAAGTACACACGCTTTCCCTCGATTTTTGATTTGGTTGTAATATTCTGATTTATAATATTTTCAGTTTAAAAAGAAAAAAGGTGACCTCTCAGTATACCTTTTTATAGCTGCTGATATAGCATATATTTTTCTTTCTAATTAGCTGATCTAATAGACAAGTTTACCATAACCTATTTACGCTCCAGTTAACTATAACACTCAACGAGTAATTTATAGGTAACATCAATAGTCTTTTCAACCATTTAATCCTGCGCGTAATAAACTCTCCCCTTTTTCTAAGACTCGGAAGTTATGAATATGAGAATGAAAATTATTTCTATACAATAATTATAAGGGTCGATTAGTATTGACTAAACCAACCTACTTTTACCTTAAGTTATTATATAATACATTAATGCCCTTCGAATAGAAACATATTATTAACGTGTTTTGTCAACAGAAGCCGTTCCAACAAAACTGCTCAGGACATTAAACGTAGATATCGAATAGAAGTTCTTTTGAATTATAATACTATTGTGAGTCATCCATCCATCAATTAGAAGTCTGAATAGCGCTCAGGAAACTGATGTCTCTGAAATTGTGAATCAGCATTATATGAATAGGTTTTAAACAAACAAATCAGCCAATCTTACATAATATTTGTTATCTCCCTGCTCAGTTGAGTGTGAGGACACTAGAAACACTTTTTATAAGTTTAAACAACTAATCAGAAAGCTATTAAACAATTTCAGATGGATTTAAATATACGCAAACGAATTAATTTATCATTATTAGATCAAAAGATCAAAGGTAGGTGGTAGCCAATTCGGTCATGAAAACAAAACTTAATATTTTCTAATTAAAACTTCTAATTAAAACGTTAACAGCTGACACACAATGGTTAACTTGATAACTGGTCAATGGTTTAGATGATAACTAACTTAGTTACTTAGTTCGATGGCCGGTCAAGTAAAACCGTTAAGTCACTTCACAACTTTGTAACCAACAACATTTTACGTATTGATTTTAGGAGAACAACTATCCACTATTATCCGGGTAGATAAACTTTACATACGGAATAAACTTCGTTTAAACTCAAACTATCTCCAACTTACGGCGCTTAGAAACAATGCCTTGTTCATAGATTGCATCATGAGTAGGTGAGATTAAAGGACTATCCACACATATAATGTCCGTGACGAGGACGGATTGTACTCTGTGAGATATAAAAAAATATAGATGTGTAATTAATGAAATCGTTCACATAGATCGAGTTGGAGCTGGTAACAGACTTTCAGATGGACCTATCAGCTCAACTAGGGACTCGTCACGTCCTAGGCAACGGCTCTTGGCACTGGTATGCGAGGATTTGTCTTAGTAAATGTGTATGCCGCTACGCTCCTAATATTACAGGAAACAGTATTACAGTATAGGAATACCTTTGATAAGTTGTCTGAAAGAATACTTTCCTACGTACGTCGTTTTGTCAAAGTCAAAATCACAACCCGTAATTTTCCCTCTCACAATGCGAGGGGTACAGGCCGTAGTACGCTGGCCACGCTGGTAAGTGCAGTTTGTTAGACTTTACAGTCTTAACACACCTTCGAGAACATTATCATTTTGTAGTTATTAATGCATTGTTTTCTACATTCTAAAGCTTACCAGTTTCTCATTCTCATCCTCCATGTCGAGGCGAGCGGCGATGCAGTTTCGGGTGTCGAGGAAGGCGCGCCGCTGGGCCGTCTCCATCAGGGAGTGCATCAGCGCCCCTACCACGTTCACACACACGAACACCACCACGTTGCCCACCATCTGAGGAATATTTCTATCATCAAATACAGAAATACATAACTTCTGAATAAATACAAAGAGAAAATATGGCCAGAAGATATCCACTGCCTTTAACCACAGGTTTTACAGGTTTTTTATGCGTGCCGTTGAGGAAGACATGTACCTATTCGAATGAGACTACGTCTCGAAAAAAGGAGCATAGTACGCTCCCTGAACAGGTGGATTGACAAGTTGTAGAAGACAACGGGTGTCCAGAAGAGTCAGCGTGGCGCAAGTCAGGAGAGGTATATGTACTGGACTTCTAATAGATGATGGATACAATAGATGATGTGTAATGAAAAAGATTTATAACAGAACAAAATTATGATGTAAGATCTTAGATAAAAAATTAGATATGTGTAATTGTGTAGCACAGTAATAGTGCCTATATGTATGTGTATGTGTGAGAGTGAAAAACCAGGAATGTGATGAAAGATAAAGGTTGATGCTATTTTAGGAATAAGATACCAAACTCCAGTAACGAACCAGTGTTTATAATCTAATGAAATATTAGAGAACAGTACCGAATTGGTAAAACGATCTTTTTTCATTTGCAAAATTAACGGTTGCCGATATAGCTCTAAATCGAAATTAGCATTTCAATATTCGTTTCGTTTCCAAATACGTCGCGCGCACCTGTATTGGGAAGCAATTTGTATGCAATATGCGATGCCAATTGCGGGTAAACCTCGCTTCCCTGAGAAATCACAACCCATAGCAATACAAGAACAGCCTTTCCAGTAACTTTTTAAAGGTTATTATTATAAGGATATGCCTTAATTTACTCTTTAAAATGAACGCAGTAATTTTCTAGATGGTTATAGTACAAAACTGAAATTTTCATCTCTTGGATTATTGTTAATTTTAGATTTTATCTACTTCTTTTATTATTTCTAGTGCTCAAAGATACCTAGGTAGACCTGAATTATATCAGATAAGACTGGTAACGGTCCTATGGCATGGTAGCAGTCATAAAATGAATAATTTACGACTTTCTATCAGCGTTCGTTATCTAGGCATTTCGAAATCGAAGGCAATAAAAAACTGTTCACCAAATGACGCGCAATCCATCAGTGCTACGCGAAAATTAACTGTCAAACTTAATGCAGTAACATTGTTACAGTATTTGAATGATTACATTCATGTACAATACGCATACGCTTTTAAAACAATTTATTTTTAACTGTCACACATAAAACGACATTTACTATTAGGCCATGACCACGATCTTTGCAAAAATACAAAGAGGGTCAAATTCAATTTGCAAGATTTGATTATACTGCACACCGACACCAGACAGGTGAAACTAAATAAAGCTTTTAATATACGAACATTGTTTCTGTTTACAGGTGAAATGTTTAACGCCCACGATGATAGTCCAAAATCATATGTTATTTGCTTTTATTTCCATTCCATTCACTATTTAGAATTTTAGACTATAAACAGACACAGTCCATTGTTAGGCACTGGTAACTGAGAAGGCCAAGGGCTTAATTTTGACCTACCGATCGGGCTTGCTTAAACCTGGCCATACACGATCAAGTATACTTGCCAAGTTTTCAGCAGACTTGACGCGGTATCCAGAAAACTTGACAGTGTATGGTCACTTGGCCACGGTATGGCTATCTGGCTATTTAGCTATATCATGCAAACTGGATGCCGCATCAAATCAAACTGCAAACATGACAAATAAACTTGATCGTGTATAGCCAGCTTAAAGATCGATCGCTGATTGACAAGTCGTCAGGCTTTGCCGTTCAATGTAAAGATATCTTAATACATAATGGGTGCTGACATAAAACTGTTAAGCAGACCGTGTAAGATCTTATCGTTTGCACTTGTCATCATTATCATCATTCAGGTGGAAGTAAATCGGATCGCTTTTGAACAGTTGACTTACGCCCGAAAACGATTTGGATGAGATAGGGTTTTTTCGATCGGTCATTTCAAATTCGTATTCAAATGAACTGAGAGAAGTTTAATGTTTCAGTCATGTAGTTTTAAAATTAGAAAAATCAATTTTTTTTAAACTTATTTCGAATTTATTCATCTTAATACTTTATAGATACTTTCTTTCTTTATTTTCTTTCTTCGTCGGCAACAGCAACGACTTAGTGATGTCTTTGATGTTACTAATGTCCATGGGCGACAGATCCCACTTACTATCAGGTAATCCGTGAGTACCTTCATAGACTAGACATAGACATTAAAAATACCTACTTTATTTTAAATTGTTAAATCTTATTCGAACTACCGTTCGATCCTAAGCCAAACACGTCTATTGTCTTTATTTTGCAGTTGTAGTCACCACAGATAAAACTAATATTCAATATGAATGTGAGCTAAGCTGAGAGTAATATCGGCTTGTCAAAACCAGCTCTCCACAGTACACGCAGGGCTCGAACTAATTAACCTCGACTTCAAGAACATTAGAAATGTTCCAGTGTTTATCTATACTAATATTATAAAGAGGAAAGATTTGATTGTTTGTTTGCATTGAATAGGCTCCGAAACTACCGAACCGATTGGAAAATTTCTTTCACTATTGGGAAGCTACACTATCGCCGGGTGACATAGGCTATACATATTATATTATCAAAAAATTAAGGATCCTTAATAAAACTCCAATAATGTAAACCAAGGTGTAAAAATAAAGAAAACCGAAGCAAAGCGAGGGCGGTTACTCATGTTAAATAAAAAGCCGCAAATTGAGCAACCACTTCTGAACTGTTTGTTTGTATGGTAATGACATTTGGTTTATTAACGTATCAAAAGCAGTGATTCGAATCAGGGGCTAGTTTCTAATTTAGCCTTATCTCTGGTCCATGGTATCTGTCTTATTTTATTAATGTTTTAGCCGTACTGGGGCGGTTTAGAATACTGATGCCAATCCCATGCCGCTATACTAGGGTGTAAGAAGTAACTACCTTCCGGCTGGAAGCTTGGGACTTGGGAGCCAGTTCTTTCTTTATTTCTTATCTTTCTCGGTCGTACTGACAATAAAAAAGCTGACCAAGTGCCTGTCAGGCCACGCGTAGTGTATAACGAACTACTTATGCTAGCTAAAAATCTACTAAAATAAAGGATCACATGATACATTGTTTGAGTATTTAAAAAAACATACGATTAAGAAAAACATACGATTAACTAATTCGTTTTTGAGGCATACAACACCATGAATTTCAAATGATGGACGCACTCCAATCAAACCCGAAATTGGATCATGGTGCACTGTAAACAAGTTTTAATGCATAAACGTCAAAAGGAAAGCAGTTTTTAGTTTATTGAATCAATAATCTCTTTGAGTTCAGCGCGAGCGATAATTTATTTATAACGTTTATTTTATACGATAGGCCGGCGCCCGGCACTGTTACCCTAGTAAAGGCGACGACACACATGTTTTAAACACAGCTGTAAATAAAATATTTATAGCTACGTATGCCAAGTTCAAACGGAACGTTAACAGCTTCGTATGCAAGTTCAAACACACTGAAAGTTAACTTAGTTGCTAGTTGTACTGTACGTACAAACTGAATATTTACTCCGCTGCGCTTATCCAACTAGAACCCAAAGGATTCGCCGGTGAATGAGTCACGAGTAGCATAAATATACACAGCACACAAGTGGACCCGATATTCGACTTTATCTGACGGTGCGGATGATATTTCATTCGTTGTCTTACTCGTTCAAATCCGAGCACGGAACCCTTATTTAAAAAACTTATGGTTTGAGAGACATTGTACAATCATTCATACGTTATTTCCAAAAAGTAAAGTAACAAAACTGTCATAAATATTGAAATTAAATTAAATTCATCCAATTCAATACATTTCAAATTTTACCAACGCGCAAAATTATATTCAAAATTTAATTAATTAATTTACGGTCTAGGGGCCGTAGTACTAACAACCGATTGTTAGTCTGGTTAACCGAATACATAACAATTAATCTGCAAGAATACATTAATCAAGTACAGTGTTCGATAATGAAACAATAACGAAACCGTTTTTCTTGTGTATACGCCCCTATGTAAACAGAGCCTAAGGCCGGGGGCACAAACCCGACCGTGCCCGACATCGGTACGGAGCTTCGAGCTTCCGCCCCCGAGCTTTTAACTGTAACTATTGTAAAAACCGCTTTATTGTCCCAGACATGCTTTCAGCTGTTCCGAGAGATCCTTTTACACGTATCTTGGGTCTGGTTATATTCTAGATATTGCTTTTTAAAGTTTATGGAGAAAATTGAGGTGAAATGTTTTGTGTCGTTTGCAAATTTTGAAGACATAATACGAGTCTACCGTCTTCTTTTTGGCTGGCAAAGCATCAGTGATGCCTTGGATGTTAATAAGGCCGAGAATGACGACTTTACATCAGGTGACTCGTCTGCTCGTTGGATGACTAGATACTTATAAATAGTGCAATCCTTGTTGTGCAATTATTTTTATTGCAAGTGTAAAATTGTACTAAGAAAATGGCTGCAGTAGACCCGCGGTATTCCGACAAAGGTTTTGCAGGGCGCTTTCGATGTATTCAATTAATTGTTTTCAGATCCGCAAATACATATATTTATTTAATGTTTAGATCAAAATTAAATTAAGAATCTTTAAGACAAAATATTAAAGCTTTACCGCATGCTATTAATACACATAATATTATGCAATATTTAGAAAAAAAAATATGAATCAAAGGACTGGAATGTAGCCCTTATCAGTTACAAGTTACGAGCCATAATTACAAGTGAATGGCGTAACGTAAACATATTGTTATCAACGGTCATAACATTGCCCGTGACAAGGAAACAAGTCTCGGACCACGTCTTCAATGGAATTGTCTTGGCCACATTGAGGGACATTGTAATGAAAATAATACATGTGTTTACAAAAATTAGACAATGATTAATTTTATTGCGTGTAGTTATTTTATGTTCCGAATTTTATGATAGAGGGAAACAAAGAGCAATAAAATATTATGTCAAATAGTAATTCAGCTACTGCTTCATGAGATGTAGAACTAGAAATAGCAATATTTCTGAATCAGAGTTCCTTATCGCTTGCGGTTAGAGTTGATTTGCAGATATCAGCTCAGCACATACTCACGCCTCTTACTTTATCTGTCTTTTATTAACGATGTTAATTTATTTATGCCATTGTGCCTGTTTAACACTGTTTGTTTTTAATATAGTTTAAAACGACTCTGCTACAACGGACGTCCTGTCCCATGACACTTGACATGACTCTTTTATTCGTAATTCAATAAATCGGATATATACATTAATTTTAGATGACCCTGTTGATGAGAACGAACTTCCGGGCCTGCGGGCCTACTCTGCAGCATAACTATGCATATGAAGCACTAACTGATCCGGCGAACTTCGTATTGCCTAACAATCATTGAATGTACTTTGTTGTTACTTTTAACTTTTATAGTTTTGGTAGGTTAACAAATCAGCGACCATTAAATACCCTCTCCCTCCTATTCCCCCTCCTCTCCCCTGCTCTCTCTCCCTCTCCGGAAGAATTCCATCATACATGATTTTTGCGTAACTTAACGGTTTACGCAGCGCATCTATTGGGTATCTATTGGGGGTAATCTGTGTTTATAGCTTAATATTTCGCAAAATGATTGATGATTCGAAAATGGTCTTCATCCCAACTTTTCGTGGAGCACAGGTACCTAAGCTGAATAAACATTATTCTTTTCAGATTTTATTCTACTACTTTGTCGGGGTAATAAAGTTTTCTGCGGACGGAAGGATATGACAATACTTCATGGGTTACGATTTGACTACGGCCCCAAATTATTGAGTTATTAAACTCAATCGCAATCTTTTGAATTTGCGTATCTGTATATTTGTTTTTACACTCTTAGTAAACTGATATGTGCGTACCAATTTTATATAAATAAATACTAGATATAACACATAAGGATATCGAACGTACGTATTTTATTCTACTGTTTTACATGATGTATTCCTAACATTCATCGTCCAATTTCCATCAGCATACATTTTTCAATGTGTTCAGGAATATTTAAAAATAAAATCAGATCGCTATGAATCCTGTACGGAGAATAGAAACTGGGTGTGCATTTCAAAAGCCCTCGTGAGGTCATTCGGAATCCGTATGGAAATATAAGATGAATAAATGTTTGCTGCCTCGCTCTGCGTTATGAATCCAGTTTAATCGTACAATAATAAAAATAGTTTACAAAGACTAAAAAACTAGATTTTGTAGAGATTTATTGAGCTAATTCAGTACCTAATGGAAATTTTCCTTAACACAAAAAAATTGGCCACGTCCAACGGATACGTCTACCGAGCATCGCGTATTTTTAAATACTCCAAAACGTGACGAATGTTATGAAAATAAATGAAATAGAATTTACCAACTCATACGTATGTCATTCACAGAAAAATGTAGACTTTTCGAAATCTTCTGGAGAGTTCTGACCGTAAGTTTGATTACACTATTCTCTGACATAAAGTCAAGTCACCTTTGCGCTTGAAAAAACTGGTCCGCTTACCTACTTGAGAAAATAATCTAGTATTACAAGTGCTTCTGTTATTGAGTAGAACTGAGTATACGGCCACATAAGACCATAAGAAAGAGGAGGACCATGAAAAGACGAGGTACCTCTTGAAGAGTTTCAAATGTCCACAGCTATTCAGGATGTTCCTATCATAATGTCTCATAGCATACTAAAAAGTAAAAACTTGCACTCACCTGTTGCCACACATGGTAGGGAAACCGATGAGCAACGAGAGCAGCGGCGACAGTGTGCGCGACGGGCAGCAGTAATCCGAAGGCGGCGGCGACGGGCGCTCCGACAGGCAGGAGGGCGTAGGCCGCGAACACGGCCCACACGACGTGCGCAGCGCCCTCGGCTGCGGCGCCGGGGCTCCAGGCGGGAAGAGTGGCAGCCAGGGCTGTGCCCCCGCCGGCCAGCGCCAGCCAGCAGGCGCGAGGCAGCCGCCGCTCGGGCGCTGCGCCCCCCGTCCGCCCGCACCACCACGCCAGCCCGCCACACAGCACCGCGTGTGCGCTTAGGACGCCGACCTAAATAAATAGAAAACGCTGTTACGCTACACATTCAATATTAATCTAAGTGCGTAGGTATATATATGCTTAATTAAATATGTAAACATAATTAGAAACGGAGAATAAAGGACGTCGTTGGAAGGCTTTGTTTCCAAGTATAATTATGTCAATAAAAGGTATATCTACGGTCTGC
Source organism: Thymelicus lineola (assembly GCA_963932265.1). Lineage (NCBI taxonomy): Eukaryota > Metazoa > Arthropoda > Insecta > Lepidoptera > Hesperiidae > Thymelicus > Thymelicus lineola. Next base: position 7,799,776 of record OZ010686.1, read on the forward strand.
CTCTGTAGTTATCGTCGGGTAGTTTCCATCACACTCTTAGATTGAACCACAGGAAAATTTGTTCGGTGTCGTCGAGAGACTTAGTGGTTATAAATTGAAAAATCTAGGTAACGTAATTATTAATCCAGGTCAAATGTTGGAAAGCAATAAGCGGGCTCTGCAGAAATTCTAATGTAAGAAATGTAGTCGGCCGAACATTATAAAACCATAATAATGTTTAAGTTATTCGCATATCGTATAACTCATACGTCAACATATTTCAAAAAAGAAAAAATATTGCAAAACAAAATTATTTTTCGGTCCTCAATTTGAAATGAAATACTTAATGTCTAGGCTCGAATGAAGCAGATTTGTTTGCAAGTTTTAGATACTTTTATTCTGTGTCCGTCCGAAACAATTTACAACAATAATAAAGTTCTTCGAGGTAATACGTTAATCATTTTGTAATAAACCTAATATTAAAAAGTATTTAGCTTAATTATTTATGAAAGCGTAAAGATGAAATGATAGAGTCACTTATTTAAAAATTTAAACCAAAATTATTTTTAATAAACTGATTGTTAAGTGCTAATAAGCAATTAGTACCCGGATGACCGAGCTTTGCTCGGTTTAGTGTTGCTTAACAACGCCATTTACTGAAGTAGCTTTAGTATTGCTACTTGCCAATAGATGTCAGGAAGAGTATATTGTAGAAGTTTATCATTGCCTGAAAACACCGATAAAACGACATTTTATAAAAATGAATCCTAGCTAGATCGATTTATCGCCCCCGAAACCCCCTATATACTAAATTTCATGAAAATCGTTGGAGCCGATTCCGAGATTCCAATTATATATATATATACAAGAATTGCTCGTTTAAAGGTATTAGATAATGAACAGTGAAGATTGTTTACATATGCTAGGCTGTGTTTGGAATATATATGTACCAGTAGATAAACAACAAAAAAATTAAAACTAAACTTCCCACAACCACAAGAGCAAAGATTCTACAAGACTCTGCGGAGATACCATTTGGTTGACAATCACTACT